>CM059446.1:32988843-33471343 GCA_030390025.1 Squalus acanthias | reverse complement strand
CCCTGAACCAGGCAGGACAAGGGCAAGTGGCAGCAACCAAGACAACCCCAGCAATGCCAACTCGCGCGAATTAAGAGTGAGACGCGCCATTTTTAATTAAAAAATTCCCCCCAAGTCGCGATCTCGCGAGTCAGCAGTAAAAAGTCAGGATTTTCCTTTAAAATTTCTCGCGCCTGCACAGTTCCAGTTTAATGACGTGATATCATATGTAGCGACTCAGCCGCTTCCAAGCTGAGCGTGCGTCCTGCGATTTTTTGCGGGTGGGGGGGGGGGCCTTGAAACTGCCGCCGGGGGAGCGGGCCTGGATTTCGTACCGGTGGATTTTTATTCATTTTAAAACACTTAAAGGGGTGAGGCGCGCTCGGAACCCCCGCCCCGGCCCCTCCTCCTGAAAAGGTCCCGGATCAGGTCGGCGCTGGCGGTGGAGGCCGAGCCCGCTCGAGCTGCCGCTGGCTGCGTGGCCGGGCCAGGATCAGGAGTCGGAGCCGGAGCCCGAGCCGGGCCTCCGCCCTCTTGGCCACGCAGCTGACGAAGTGACTGAAGTGGATGGTGCTGGTGCTGGAGCTGTAACCAAAGCTCTTGGTGGACCCAGGAATCCAACTCAAACCCTGGGAGAGACAGAAGCAAGTGCACCTTATACCCGGTGTTTGGAGGAAACCTGCAGGACTGGAGGGGGGGGGGGGGACTTGAAGGCTCGGGGGAGAGGGCAGATACCTGAGGGGCTAGGGAGAGGGGAGTTACATAAGAACATAAGAAATAGGAGCAGGAATAGGCCACTTGGTCCCTCGAGCCTGCTCCGCCATTCAATAAGATCATGGCTGATCTTGGGCTCAAAGCCACTTCCCCGCCCGCTCCCCATAACCCTTCACGCCCTTATCTTGCAAAAATCTGTCTATCTCCACCTTAAATGTATTTAATGACCCAGCCTCCACGGCTCTCTGGGGCAGAGAATTCCATAGATTTACGACCCTCTGAGAGAAGAAATTCTTCCTCATCTCAGTTCTAAAAGGGCGATCCTTTATTCTAAAACTATGCCCCCGAGTTCTAGATTTCCCCACGAGGGGAAACATCCTCTCTGCATCTACCTTGTCGAGCCCCCTCAGTATCTTATGGGGGAAAAATTCAGTATCGCCCCGTTTGGGGCGCGATTATCGGCCGGGCGCAAAGTTTAGCGCCTGCCGCTAATTATCGCCTCCGACTGCAAACTTGGCTTTTATCGCCCCTGGAGGTGATTGGAGCGCTAAATCAGGCGCTTCACACCTGTCTTAAGGCGCAAAGGCCGAGGAGCGAGGCGCTACCTCAGAGCGCTGGCGAAGCTCATGCGATGTCAGTTAGCAATGGAACACAGACACAATAGCGCCGGCCAGTTCTTAAAGGGGAGGGTTGATCTTGCTTTCCATCCACATCCTGCTCATTGCAGCCTTGAATCTCGGCCTGGAGAGACCTGTACATCAAATCTGCTGGAAAGAACAATGGAGAGGCCCAGGGAAAGAGCTCGGAGTGCAGCCCCCACAGTCTCTTCTAAATCGATACAAGGAAGGGCAAATAAAAATGAACCTGCAAAGTGCTGCTCAGTACCCAAAACTCCTTCACACAGCGTTGAATCTCTCCAGAAGTCTCTCTCTCTCTCTCTCTCTCTCTCTCAGAATGCGTGGTGCAAAAATGTCACCAACAAAAAAAGGCAGGAAGTGGTCGCCTTTAAATAGCGCTCCCCCAGTCCCTTCCTGACTGCAAAACGCTCCCCTCAACCTGTCGTTGCTAGCGGCAGGTGGTAAGGCAGGGGGCACCACTCAATATCCGGTCCGGGGTGCTACTGGGGCGTTGCACACTTGACTGACGTCACGATCTGCCAGCGCAGGAGATCGTGGCGGTAGTGTTTAGCGCCGCCGCAAAAGGTCTCGTTAATTTCGTGAGTGGCGCAAACATCGCCGCACACGGGCGCTAGTTGCTTTGCGCCCCATTAGCGCCCTTTTAAGGTGCTAATGGGAGGCGCAAACCAACTGAATTTTTTCCCCTATATGTTTCAATAAGATCACCTCTCATTCTTCTAAATTGCAATGAGTATAGGCCCAGCCTGCCCAACCTGTAGATGATGAAAGGCGCTGCCAGATGGGGCTCGGGTACGACCTCCAGCTGCGAGTCACCGCCGCGTTCTGCCCGCCCGCTGTTGGCCGGCACTGGGCCCGGAGCCTGGGACCTGCCGAGAATCTTCGCCCTGGAGCTGGACGGGAGGCTCGATGGGAATGTGAACGGCGAGCTGGTGTCGATGGTAAACTGATGGTCGGGGATGACTGAGGGAGGGGGGTGGAAACTGGTCCCTGGGCTGAAAGGTGAGGGGAGCAACCAGGACTAATGATCAGTTTGGGGGTGTGTGGTGGGTATCGGGGTGGGTGTGGGGTCAGTTTGGGGGGGTGGGGAGGGTGTGGTGGGTATCGGGGTGGGTGTGGGGTCAGTTTGGGGGGGTGTGGAGGGTGTGGTGGGTATCGGGGTGGGTGTGGGGTCAGTTGGGGGGGTGGGGAGGGTGTGGTGGGTATCGGGGTGGGTGTGGGGTCAGTTGGGGGGGTGGGGAGGGTGTGGTGGGTATCGGGGTGGGTGTGGGGTCAGTTGGGGGGGTGGGGAGGGTGTGGTGGGTATCGGGGTGGGTGTGGGGTCAGTTGGGGGGGTGGGGAGGGTGTGGTGGGTATCGGGGTGGGTGCGGGGTCGGTTTGGGGGTGTGGGGTCGGTTTGGGGGGGGTGGAGAGGGTGTGGTGGGTATCGGGGTGGGTGCGGGGTCGGTTTGGGGGTGCGGGGTCGGTTTGGAGGGTGGGGTGGGTGTGCTGGGTATCGGGGTGGGTGTGGGGTCGGTTTGGGGAGGTGGAGAGGGTGTGGTGGGTATCGGGGTGGGTGCGGGGTCGGTTTGGGGGGTGGGGTGGGTGTGCTGGGTATCGGGGTGGGTGTGGGGTCGGTTTGGGGGGTGGGGTGGGTGTGCTGGGTATCGGGGTGGGTGTGGGGTCAGTTTGGGGAGGTGGAGAGGGTGTGGTGGGTATCGGGGTGGGTGCGGGGTCGGTTTGGGGGTGTGGGGTCGGTTTGGGGGTTGGGGTGGGTGTGCTGGGTATCGGGGTGGGTGTGGGGTCGGTTTGGGGAGGTGGGGAGTGTGTGATGGGTATCGGGGTGGGTGTGGGGTCGGTTTGGGGGGGTGGGGAGGGTGTGGTGGGTATCGGGGTGGGTGTGGGGTTGGTTTGGGGAGGGTGTGGTGGGTATCGGGGTGGGTGTGGGGTCGGTTTGGGGGGGTGGGGAGGGGGTGCTGGGTATCGGGGTGGGTGCGGGGTCGGTTTGGGGGGGTGGGGAGGGGGTGCTGGGTATCGGGGTGGGTGCGGGGTCGGTTTGGGGGGGTGGGTGTGGTGTGGTGGGTATTGGGGTGGGTGTGGGGTTGGTTTGGGGGGGTGGGGAGGGTGTGGGGTCGGTTTGGGGGGGTGGGGAGGGTGTGGGGTCTCTCTGTTGGAGCAGCTTCAGATTTGAATCCAACTGACCCCGATCTCACCCCATTTTTATTTACATTGAAGTCAATCAGGAGAGCAGGCTCCCGACTCGCTGTGATCCGTTTTACACCAAGTCAAAAATCCACCCCAGTGAACTGGAACTATCCTCTTACAGCCCAGATTTGGCCAGGGATGGGGGAAGGGGGTCCACTCTCTCTCTCCCTCTCGCTCCCTTTCTCTCTCTGTGTCTCTTCCTCTCCCTGTCTCTCTGTCTCTATCTCTGTCTCCCTCTCTCTCTGTCTCTATCTCTATCTCCCTCTCTCTCTGTCTCTATCTCTGTCTCCCTCTCTCTCTGTCTCCCTCTATCTGATTGTTTATATCTCTCTCTCTCTTTGTCTCTGTCTGTCTCTCTCTCTCTCTCTGTCTCTACCTCTCTCTCTTTGTCTCTGTCTCTCTTTCTCTCTCTGTCTCTCTGTGTCTCTGTCTCTCTCTCTCTCTCTCTCTGTATCTGTTGCTCTCTGACTCTCTATCCGTCTCTCTGTTTATCTCTCTTTCTCTCTGTCTGTCTCTCTCTCTCTCTCTATCTGTTGCTCTCTGACTCTCTCTCAGTCTCTCTCTGTTTATCTCTCTTTCTCTCTCTCTCTCTCTATCTGTTGCTCTCTGACTCTCAGTCTCTCTCTGTTTATCTCTGTTTCTCTCTGTCTCTGTCTGTCTCTCTCTCTCTGTCCAGTACTTGCCCTATGGGGAAGATTGGGAACCCATTGCCTGCGGTTCATTGGCCATGGACTTGTGCCAAAACAATTCAGTGACACCTCCGTACCCTAGTGCACACTGGACATGGTGCCACTCTCCATGCTCTGTTTGGTAATGCTTCACTAGTAATGCCAACTCTCACGAATTAATTGCAAGACACGCAATTTTTAATGAAAATTTACCTCAACTTGCCATGTTTGAATCCCTCCAATTGGGTTTCTGCCCCGCCATAGTATCGAAATGGCTCTCATCAAAGTCACAAATGACATCCTATGTGACTGTGACAATGGTAAACTCTCCCTCCTCGTCCTTCTCGACCCTGCCTCAGCACATCTGCTGCTGAATATTTAAATGCAAGTTGTTGTTGTAATTTTTTTAAAAAGCATAATTTTTCACAAATTCAATTTATCATCAGCTATTTTGAATCCTAATCATTTCAGGTAAGTTTTTGCGGCATTGCATAGGATTACATAGGTTATACGGCACAGAAACAGGCCATTCGGCCCAACCAGTCCATGCTGGAGTTTATGCTCCACTCGAGCCTCCTCCCGTCTTTCCTCATCTAAATCTATCAGCATAACCCTCTATTCCCTTCTCCCTTATATGCTTGTCCAGCCTCCCCTTAAATGCATCCGTGCTATTCGCCTCAACCACTCCCTGTGGTAGCGAGTTCCACATTCTCACCACTCTCTGGGTAAAGAAGTTTCTTCTGAATTCCCTGTTTGATTACTTGGTGACTATCTAATATTGATGTTTTGCTCTTCCCCACAAGTGGAAACACTCTGCACTTTGAAACAAAGTGGCCGATTTTCTGAAGGTGAGTTGGTGGCGGAATCCTCGTCTGTGGCATCACATTGGACGATCGTGGGTGCGCGATGACAATCTCCCAACATGCACTGCTACGGGAATGGTTCTTTGCCACCAGGATATACTCAGATAATTACCCCCAACTTATATTCTCAGCCTGTCCGTACTCTGTAAATCACTCTCCTTTTAACAATGTATTGTATGTACAAGAACTAGAATATAACAAATTAGTAGTGTAAAATTAGCTTCGAATATATGTATGAGATCACTGACAAATATGTTTCGCCATTAGATGCTAAATGCATGAAATAAAGAATTGTAATCCGAATATTCATGCTTTTAGTAAATATTGAATTTTGCATAAATTAATGTTGAACTATCTATTTAGACTGTATTAGAATGAAAATGAGGGATCTAATATGATTGCAAAAAGGACATTCATATTCTCGGAAAGGGTATTTAGCAACAGTTTCCGCTGATCCATAAAATGAAAGTGGGTGCTCTTGCATGGAATTAATGAAACTTTATTATGCTTTTAAACTAGTACAAAGATGAGTTAAGAGCATCGTCACAGACTATATGCTCTCTATCTGTGTATGCAGCAAGTTTAGCAAACAGCCTTCCTAGAATTGAAGAGCTGATCATTCTTAAAGCTCTGCTTTACTTAGAATCTGTTCAGTGTGGTGTACAACCTTCAAGAATATAAAAGCATGAGTTTTATTTAACCAGTGCTTATTTCTTTTTAATTCTTTTCTTTCCATTTTTAACAGAATTGTTCTTAGGTTGCAACATTTGATGTACATTACGTTCGTTGTGCACAGTGCACGTGGTATGTTGTACATGGTACACTCTGAACGCAAAGTCTTAATACGTTGGTACACTCAGCTTTACTGAGTGACTGGGGTTGTGGATGACCCTGGGGACTGATTCCGGGGGAGTGGGTGGGTAGCAGTATTACCAGCGTGCGCCACTGTGCTTGCTTGTGTGCCAGTGATTGGTGCCTGTTGGTTGCACTACAGGAGACCTGATAATTAGGTGGGGTGGAGTGTGCTCCTGGTGCTTGGTGTGCGACTTATGGAGCAGTTGCCAACCAGCCACTAGAAGTGTGCGGGGGATGGAAACCCGATCTCAAAGAATGTCCTCGAACCATCTCAGAGCATAAAATAAAGTGCATTTTAATGTCTTTCAGATGAGACGTTAAACCAAGTCTGCCTGCTCAATGGGCATGAAAGAGCCCATGGCTTTATTTGAAGAAGAGCAGAAACTTCTCCTGGTGTCCCAGCCAACATTCCTGATGCAACCCATACCTCCAGCACAGAGCATTCATTTGTTGTTTGTGGGACCTTACTGTGCACAAATTTGCATACATAACAATAGTGACTGCACTTCAAATAAAGGAAGTAATTCATTGAAATAAAAACAGAAAATGCTGGAGATACTCAGCAGGTCAGGCAGCATCTGTAGAGAGAGAAACAGAGTTAACGTTTCAGGTCGATGACCCTTCGTCAGAACTGGAAAAAGCTGGAGATGGAGCAGGTTTTTAAGTAAGTGCAGCGGCAGGGAAAGGGGGGAGGGGAGGAAAGAACAAAAGGGAAGGTCTGTGATAGGATGGAAGGCAGGAGAGATTAAGAGAAATTAAGAGAGATTAAGAGATGGTGCAAGGCAAAAGGAGATGGTAATGGGACAAGTTAAGAAACAAAAGATGGCTCGAGATGAAGTGTAAATGGC
Organism: Squalus acanthias; assembly: GCA_030390025.1. Classification (NCBI taxonomy): domain Eukaryota; kingdom Metazoa; phylum Chordata; class Chondrichthyes; order Squaliformes; family Squalidae; genus Squalus; species Squalus acanthias. Next base: position 33,464,597 of record CM059446.1, on the reverse strand, counting down.
AGAATGAAAGACGGCTGCCATGTGGGAGAGAGAAAAAAAAATTCATTGGTTGTAAAGCACTTTGGGATGTCCCAAGGACATGAAAGGCGCTATATAAATGCAAGTTAGTTCTTTCTTCTTTACATAAAAACAGAGTTCATGCAAGCAGGCACACAGTAGATAAAAGGATTGCCCCTCTCCTATCCTATCTGGTCAATGTGGGTTGTGGTACTATGAAGGACAGCCCAGTTCGAGGCTGAATCAGGATAAAATGCCAACTCCGAAAGGAAGAGCTTTTGTTTATACTAATTTGGAATAATGCTTATTGTGGTTATTGTTTGGAATATGCTGGCATTCTTTCTTTCATGAGAAGCCTCTATAACCTGTAGAACATCAAGTAATTAAGTAATAGAGAGGGGGAATGGGACTGACTGGATTGTTCTACAGAGAGCTGGCACGGACTCGATGGGCCGAATGGCCTCCTTCTGTGCCATATGACTCTGTGGGGTAAAAATTCAGTTGGTTGCACCTCCCGTTAGCACCTTAAGAGGGCGCTAATGGGGCGCAAAGCCGCTAACGCCCGGGCGCAGCGATGTTTGCGCCGCTCGGGAACTTAACTTGACATTGTGCGGCGGCGCTAAAACTTACCGCTGTGACCACCTGCGCGCGCAGATTGTGACGTCATTCCATGGTGCAACGCCCTTGTGGCGCCCCGGAGCGGAAATTGAGTGGCGCCCCCTGCCTTACTGCCTGACGCTAGCAACGACCAGAAGACTGGAACGCTATCAATCACTGTGGGGCTGGGGGGGGCGCTATTTAAAGGGGGCCTCTTCCTGTCTTTTATTGTTGGTGGCATTTTTGAACTACGCATTCTGAGAGAGAGAGGGAGAGACTTCTGGAGAGATTCAACGTTGTGTGAAGGAGTTTTGGGTACTGAGCAGCACTTTGCAGGTTCATTTTGAGTTGCCATTCCTTGTATCGATTTAGCAGAGACTGTGGGAGCTGCACTCTGAGCTCTTTGCCTGGTACTCTCCATTGTTCTTTCCAGCACATTTGATGTGCAAGTCTCTCCAGGCCGAGATTCAAGGCTGCAATGAACAGGATGTGGATGGAAAGCAAGATTAACCATCCCCTTTAAGAACTGGCCCGTGCCATTGTGTGTGTGTTCCATTGCTGACTGACATTACATGAGCTTCGCCAGCGCTCTGAGTTAGCGCCTCACTCCTTGGCCTTTGCGCCTTAAGACAGGTGTGCAGCGCCTGCTTTAGCGCTCCACTCACCTCCCGGGGCGGTAAAAGTGAAGTTTCCAGTCAGTGGCGATAATTAGCGCCAGGCGCTAATATTTGCGTCCAGACGATATTTGCGCCCCAAATGGGGCGCGACCTAATTTCTACCCCTATGACTCTACGGGCTGGATTTTACTCACCGAGACGAGTTGGGGGCGGGACTGCTGCCTTCTGGGTTCTAGTCCCACCCCCAAAGACGTCCGACGCACAGACGCTATTTTCCCCTGATTGGCCTTGTTAAGCCCGCCCTGCGGGTTTGCTGGCCAATTAAGGGAAAGCCGGTATCAGATGACATCAGTTGATGATGCTTCATCTGCCAGTTTTCTTAAAGGGACATGTAGCATTTCTTCTTGACAGATGATTTGACAGTGTTTGACAACATTGAGGTGCTGTCAAACACTGACAATTACTGTACAAAGGTGAGCCCTTGCACCCAGACTCTCCAATGACTCCTTAGGATAAAACAGATGGCAGCTGCAGGTGAGGGTAGAGAAGCAATCTGTCACTTCTCCCAATGAGCTGAGGCCACACAAACACTTCAAAGCCTGTCACCTACAGAAAAATCTAAACACATTAAAAATGATTTTCCCAACATTTCCTTACCTCTGATACTCACCAGTGTCCCATTGCATTCTTCACACCACTTCTGCAGCTGTCATCTATACACAAACATTACAACAGACCCATAGCACGCCTCACTTACCCTGGCGGGGTTCCCCAAAGTCGGGAAGCCCGCAGCAGAAGTCTTAAAATGGAAAAAAGCCTCTTAACTACCTGTTAACAGGCAGTTAAGTGGCTATAATCCTCTTCCCGCCACTAGGAGTCGGGTCCCTGTGCAAATCGGGTACCCGACTCCCAGGAAGATTGGTTGGAGGCGGGTTGGGAGCGGGTTTGGGACCCGCTCCCATTCTTTTTGATTTTCCCAGCAGTTCCGCCTCCAAACCCACCTCCTCAGGGCTGGTAAAATCCAGCCCATGACTCTAATTGTCTTAAAACTATTACATATTAACATAACGTGTCCATTGATGGTGATGGCACAGGAGTTAAGTTGCACATAGCCAGCACTATGACTAGGGTGTGGGTAAGAATCGAGCCAAGTTAAGGCACAGAATAGTCACCTGTGGAATGCGATTGGTCAGACCTTAATAGTTTTAGTTGTAACGTTAATTTCATGTCCTGGAGGATTTACTCGTTTCAGGATCAGGGGGAAATTTCGTATTTTGGCTTGTTGGAAACCCCCCACTGACTGCTGATGGGAGAGCAGGCCGATCATGGCCAGCTGGGCGCAACAGCTTAAACTGGTCCAAAGGCCTTTTCTCCTCCTGTACTTTCTTCGCTTATTCATATTTACAAACATATTACAAACTTTGCTAAAAAATGAATTTTGACATCAAATTGTGTGCAATAAGTATAAATACACCAGTTTCTTTTTGGAATTATTCTTAAACTGCCCAATTTAGCCCCCCTCCCAATATTTTGCTGTTTGCTCCAGTGGATGGTGAAAGTCTATCCTAAAATGGACAGGTGCATGCAAATGAGATGGTAATGATGTGGTGATGTCATGTGTTATGTAATTCCCACCTCACTGACATTAGCGGTCAACGTTGCTTGGCAGGACAGAAAAAGATGGACGTGAATTTAAAGGGCCCAGTGGGTACATTCCAAGATCTCCGGTGATAGGCCCACCCCTCCACGTCCCATTAAGAACATAAGAACATAAGAAATAAGAGCAGGAGTAGGCCATTCGGCCCCTCGAGCCTGCTCCGCGAATTCAATAAGATCATGGCTGATCCGATCTTGGCCTCAACTCCACTTTCCCGCCCGCTCCCCATAACCATTGACTCCCCTGTAGCTCAAATATCTGTCTACCTCTGCCTTGAATATATTCAATGACTCCAACTCCACAGCGCTCTGGGGTAGAGAATTCCAAAGATTCACGGCCCTCTGAGAGAAGAAATTCTTCCTCATCTCAGTTTAAATGGGCAACCCCTTATTAAGAAACTATGCCCCCTAGTTCTAGATACCCCCACGAGGGGAAACATCCTCTCAGCATCTACCCTGTCAAGCCCCCTCAGAATCTTATATGTTTCAATAAGATCACCTCTCATTCTTCTAAACTCTAATGAGTATAGGCCCAACCTGCTCAACCTTTCTTCATTATACAACCCCTTCATCTCAGGAATTAACCTAGTGAACCTTCTCTGGCCTGCCTCCAATGTCAGTTTATCCCTCCTTAAATAAGGAGACCAAAACTGCACACATGATGAGTCAGGCTGGATGGTCAGTTAGCAGCAGGTGTGCAGTTGGACTGTAGACCTGCCTAACTCAAGTAACAGATCACTGAGACTGCCTCAGGATGCAGTAGTCTTAGTGGTACTCAAGGGAGGCGCCATCATCCATGTAGCTTACAGTCTGGTGTCCCAAGGCATACTTAACAGGCTGGAACTCTGAGCTGCGTGAAGGATAATGGGCAAGAGATAGTAAATTCCATTAGCAGGTTAATCTCTGGACAAACTTGCTCAGACAGATGTCTCCAGTTCTATGCTTCAAAATGTATACCCTGGTGCATATTGATCAGGGGCTCAAACCAGTCTGAAGAGCAGCGTCAACCTCTTCCTCGGCTAGTGTCCTCGGAGCCTTAATTTCCTCTGACTGTTTCAGGACGTCTGAGGGTTCTGCAGGGACAACATTTGACCAATATGACCAACCCCCCACCCCCACCCCCACCTCTGTTGCAAGTTCAACATTGGAGAAGGTTTTTCTTTTCAGTTGCCGAGAAGGATGTTCCTTGGCAGATGGGCGTATTTTATCCTGTCCACTTGCTCTGATGACATGATTGTGCATTTCCTGATGTTGAACAACAGTCTCAGCATCATCTGCATGGAACGTTGAAGAAGGAGTTTAATGTTGTTAATAATCTGTGTCGTCGATATAGGAACATAGGAACAGGAGTAGGCCATTCAGTCCCTCGAGCCTGTTCCGGAATTCAATTACATAGAATTTCATAGAATGTGCAGCACAGAAACAGGCCAATCGGCCCAACAGATCTGTGCAGGTGTTTATGCTCCACACGAGCCTCCTCCCACCCTACTTCATCTCATCCTATCAGCATAACCTTCTACTCCTTTCCCCCTCATGTGTTTAACTAGCTTCCTTTAATTAGATCATGGCAGATCTGTATCTGAACTCCATTTACCCACCTTGGTTCACCCTTGCCTAACAAAGATCTATCAATCTCAGTTTTAAAATTTCCAATTGACCCCTAGCCTCAGCAGCTTTTTGGGGGCGAGAGTTCCTGATTTCAGATGATATCCAATAAAAACTTTCAGGTTAAGACTCTGTTTTGTTCTAATGTAGGACTAAAGAGAAAAGTGGAAAATTGTGACCAACCTGCAGAAATTGGGCTCAAAAATTTGTACAAAAATAAAGATGTTTCTTGGATTATAAAGTACAGCATTAGCCGATTTGGTAAATGCTGCACTAAAATTAAAACTGTCCCATCTTCAAGCAGTTAAGGGAAGGCAGACTTTTGTTGCCTACTTAAAAACCACAAGTCCTAGTTGGTGGGCGTTTGCCCACACACACACACACACGTAAATATATTGGTAACTGATTCTACGCATACCATCAGATTAGGCCATTCTGCTTCTAGATATATATTTGATCCTGGTTCAGTTATTCTTTTAATCATTATAACTAATTACACTGCAGTGCATGAAACAATTAAAGTAGAATTAGGAAGGAATGCTGGCAATATGGTCACTGCCTTATGTCAACTGCGCATTAAGGTTCAATAAAATAAGAGTTATTACAAATAGGGGATTCTGTGGGATTAGTATCTTTAACTTGTCAGCACTATAGAGTTTATGCTCTCAATGGGTTTTGCTCGTTGTCGTTTATAAGACATTGCCTTTCTCAGTTTGGCAGATACAGCCAGCATATGGGCTGAGCCGCAGCCAATCTACTGCTCAATCACAAACAACCCTTTTGACTTCAATTGAATAGGAGAGGATGTCAGTTGCTGACTTTCTCCTGTGGTCACACCACAAGTGCACCTGCACCAAGTAAGTGGCGCTCATCCTCTCTGAGAATCCCACTGTAGCTATTGTTAGTGCAAAGCTAACCTAGCAATATTAACCTAGCTTCCATCAACCGATAAACACTGAGATAAATCATGTCAACACTACAAGTATTTGAGTTACTCAGGAGACACTTCCTGCACCTACGTTCCTTTTTCTATAATTATGTTATTTCTCCATTCATTTTTTCTACTCAATGTTTAAATGTTTTATATTGCCCAACAAGATCTTCCTTGATAAAGTCAAAAATATAATCTTAACTATCAGAAACAGCAGCCCTTCCTTATTATTCTAGAAGGTAAACCAAGTTCAAAGAATGACGAAAGGTCTTCGACCTGAAACGTTAACTCTGTTTCTCTCTCCACGGATGCTGCCTGGCCTGCTGAGTTTTTCCAGCGTTTTCTGTTGTTATTTCAGATTTCCAGCATCCGCAGTATTTTGCTATCCCTCAAAGAATGAGTGTTTGGCAGCCAACCAGGAGGCCAGGAGTTCGAGGCCCAAGATTGCCTCCTGAGGGTGAGGTGAGCTTTGTCCATTCTTAACCTGCCCACAGGGTGGAATGCCAGCGAGATAATTTGAACTGAAATGTGGTCACTGAGGGAAAGAAAAAATACCAGCATTGGCAGAAATATCATTCAAATTGTGCTAACTGACCCTGGAGCAACAGTAGCAGCAGGCATGGAGGAGCTCAAATGACTCGGTCCTCTTGCCCAGCGATTGTGTTCACTGCTTAGAAATACCCTTCACTGCCCCCACCATGAATAGTTTTCAAATTTAAGATAAAAGACAAGCAGGGTGGGGGGGAGGTAAAATGATTCGGTGTTAGTGCTGCCGACACTTTGGGGGTATAAATTTGTCTTTGGACTGCTGCACAAAACGGGCGATAGCGAATCGGCAGCCGTTTTATACTCCACCCGATTAACTGTTCCACAATATCTTTCCCATTTTCCTCTGCCTCCCAAGAGGAATTTCACCCCCATTAAGTATGCGATAAGGTGGAGTCATTTTGTGTGTTAGTTTGAATGGAGAATCACCAGGGTGGAAAATGATTTTTGGACGATTTTGGGGCCCGTAACCAGTGACGGTCGACAGCGCGCACCCCAACCGGGAGGCCCAAGGCTGCCTGAAAATTGGCCCCCGGGGGCCTCGTTTGCTTAATTTGGGATCGTTGCGCCTCCACAGGAAGCTCGCCCCCTTCCCAAAGATGGATGTTGGGTCGCTTGCCTTGTAGGCAGAGACCTAAGTGTAAGTCCCGGAGGTGCCCGGGGGAAGCACCATTATCGATATCAAGTTGTGTTTCTTTATTGCTGGACATCCACATATGAGAAGACAGAGCTAAAGAATAAAATTACACAATTTCATAAACAGGTTCAAATTGTGCTGGGAATGAATGTGTACACAGGAGAAGCACATTCAATGAAACAACTAATAACATTTACTCAACCTGCTGACATTCAGTCTGTTATTAACACAGCACCATTAGCACAGATGAATTCTTAGTTTGTGATGGGACTGAGCTTACTCCTCCTGAGCCAGAGGAGTTGGTTCTTCTGCTGCAAGTTCAGGGATGCTTGCAGTGGTTATCATTGCTGCTTACAATGTAAAATAATAAATTCACAAAGTCACGATTATGCACCCAAGCTCACGACCCATTCCCAAAATGACACGCATCACTTCATTGTTATCTTCCATGAATGATGGAGTAAAATCTTAGGGGGGAAAATTGGGTTGCTTTGCGCCTTCCGTTAGCGCCCCGGGGGGAGGAGCGCTAAAGGGGTGCAAACCCCTAGCGCCCGGGCGCAGCACCGCTAATGCCTCCCGCGAAATTCAGCGGGAGGTTAGCGGCGCCGGTAGCGCCCCACGGTGCTGCACCTCCGGTGATGATGTCATCGCTGTGCGCAGCGCCCTATTCGCAACCCGGCCGCAAACTTTGGTCGCGCCCCCTGACCTACCGCCGGACGCTATGTCCGACAGGGTCGGGGGGGGGGGGCATTTTTGTGGTCGCGGCGGCACTATTAAAGGGCAGGTGCCGGGCAGCCATTTTATTTGGGCCGCCTGTCAGCACCTGCCCTCTTTCGCTTTCTCCTGTGGGGTGCCGGCCGCAATTGTTCAGCCCGGCGCTCCTCTTGAGTGCCGGGCTATTTTCCCGGCACCCCGCTCCCTGGTGGTCCAGCAGGGCCCCAGTGCACCCTGCGCTAGGCCCCTCCCCTTTAATCACGGGAGGGAGGCATGCAGTACCGTGGCGCTGTGTGCCGACGTGCGTGGCACTGTTGCACGTAGCGCCGCGGTATTGAATGGTAACGGCCCGCCTCCTGCTTGGGGTGCTACCACTCAATTTATGGCACAGGGGCGCTAACTTTTTCGGGGTACTAAAAGTAGCGCCCCGGCGAAGTTAGCGCCCCAAAGGGGGTGCAACCAAATTTTCCCCCCTAACTCTTCTAACACATGGCGGCTGTTGATGTCTGTTACATGATTTTATCCTCACAGTTCTGAAAACTTACTGACTGTCCCAAGATTGGTGGTGATAAGATATCAGCACTGCCATCATCACCTCCTCCTCAAAATACCCACCCTCATGACCCCACCAACCACTGTCCCAACTTCAAGTTCCTGCTCCTCTCCAAGGTCCTGTAGGTGATGTTGCCTCTTAGATCCATGCCCACCTCTCTCAGAACCTCCTGGCCGAATCCCTCCAAACAGGCTTCCACACCTCCCACAGCACTGAAACAGTCCGAACTGAAGTCACACGTGACCCATTGTGACTGTGCTATATTATCTCTCCTTGTCCTCCTTGACCTCTCTACAGTCTTTGACATATTTGATCACATGATCCTCCTCCATTGCTCAGCACCATGGACCTGCCCTCACTTGGGTTCCACTCTTAAATATCCAATTGTAGTCAGAGCATCTCCAGCAATGGCTTCACATCCCATCGCCACACCATCACCTCCCCACAGGAATCCATCCTTGGCCTTCTCTTCTTCCTCATCTACTTGATGTTCCTTGGTGACATCATCCACAGCCATGGGATCAGCTTTCATATGTATGTTGATGACACCCAGCTCTACATCTCCACCACTTCTCCCATCCCCTTCATTGTCACTGTGCTGTCGGACTGCTTGTCCAACAGCTGGTCTTGGATACATGTAACGTCTTACAGCTAACTAGCGGGAAGACCAAAACCATCATCTTCAGCTTCCACTGCAAGCTCTTTACCCTTGCCACTAATTCTGTCCCACTACCAGGCCTCTATTTAAAACTAAACCAGACAGCTGACAACCTCGGCATCCTATTTGACCCTGACCTGAGTTTCCAACCTCACACCCATCACAAAAACTGCCTACTTCCACCTCCGTAGCATCGCCTGCCTTTGTCCCTATCTCAGTCCATCTTTGGCTCAAACCCTCATACTTACCTTTGTCACCTCCAGATTCAATTACTCCAATGCTATCCTGGCTGCTGTGCCATCCTCATTGCTGAGGACTGCACAGTGTTCAGCGCCATTCACAACTCCTCAGATAATGAAGCAGTCCATGCCCGCATGCAACAAGACCTGGATGACGTTCAGGCTTGGGCTGATAAGTGACAGGTAACATTCGCGCCACAGAAGTGCCTGGCAATGACTATCTCCAACAAGCGAGAGTCTAACCACCGCCCCTTGAAATTCAACGGCATTACCATCGCCGATACTCCCACCTTCAACATTCTGGGGGTCACCATTGACCAGAAATTTAACTAGTCACACACCATCCTGACTTTCTTTAAATTTGTTTATGGGATGTGGGCGTCACTGGCAAGGCCAGCATTTATTGCCCATCCCTAATTGCCCTTGAGAAGGTGGTGGTGAGTTACCTTCTTGAACCGCTGCAGTCCGTGTGGTGAAGGTACTCCCACAGTGCTGTTAGGTAGGGAGATCCAGGATTTTGACCCAGCGACGATGAAGGATCGGCGATATACTTCTAAGTCAGGATGGTGTGTGACTTGCATGGGAACTTGGAGGTGGTGGTGTTCCCATGCGCCTGCTGCCCTTGTCCTTCTAGGTGGAAGAGGTCGCGGGGTTGGGAGGTGCTGCCGAAGAAGCCTTGGCGAGTTGCTGCAGTGCATCTTGTAGATGGTACACACTGCAGCCATGGTACACCGGTGGTGGAGGGAGTGAATGTTTAAGGTGGTGGATGAGGTGCCAATCAAGCAGGCTGCTTTGTCCTGGATGGTGTCGAGCTTCCTGTGTGTTATTGGAGCTGCACTCATCCAGGCAAGTGGAGACTATTCCATCACACTCCTTACTTGTGCCTTGTAGATGGTGGAAAGGCTTTGGGGAGTCAGGAGGTGAGACACTCGCCGCAGAATATCCAGCCTCTGACCTGCTCTTGTTGCCACAGTATTTATGTGGCCAGTCCAGTTAAGTTTCTGGTCAATGGTGACCGCCCAGGATGTTGATGGTGGGTAATTTGGTGATGGTAATGCCGTTGAATGTCAAGGGGAGGTGGTTAGACTTTCGCTTGTTGGAGATAGTCATTGCCTGGCACTTCTGTGGCGCGAATGTTACCTGCCACTTATCAGCCCAAGCCTGAACGTCATCCTGGTCTTGTTGCATGCGGGCATGGACTGCTTTATTATATGAGGAGTTGTGAATGGCACTGAACACTGTGCAGTCATCAGCGAACATCCCCATTTCTGAACTTATGTTGGAGGGAAGGTCATTGATTATGCAGCTGAAGATAGTTGGGCCTAGGACACTGCCCTGAGGAACTCCTACAGCGATGTCCTGGGGCTGTGATGATTGACCTTCAACCACCACATCCATCTTCCTTTGTGCTAGGTATGACTCCAGCCAGTGGAGCGTTTTCCCCCCAATTCCCATTGACTTCAGTTTTACTAGGGCTCCTTGATGCCACACTCGGTCAAATGCTGCCTTGATGTCAAGGGCAGTCACTCTCACCTCACCTCTGGAATTCAGCTCCTTTGTCCATGTTTGGACCAAGGCTGTAATGAGGTCGGGAGCTGAGTGGTCTTGCAGAACCCAAACTGGGCATCAGTGAGCAGGTTTTTGGTGAGTAAGTGCCGGTTGATAGCACTGTCGATGACAACTTCCATCACTTTGCTGATGATTGAGAGTAGATTGATGGGGCGGTAATTGGCTGGGTTGGATTTGTCCTGCTTTTTGTGGACAGGATATACCTGGGCAGTTTTCCACATTGTCGGATAGATGCCAGTGTTGTAGCTGTACTGGAACAGCTTGGCTAGAGGTGTGGCTAGTTCTGGTGCACAAGTCTTCAGCACGATAGCCGAGATGTTGTCGGGGCCCATAGCCTTTGCTGTATCCAGTACGCTTAGCCATTTCTTGATATCACGTGGAGTGAATCAAATTGGCTGAAGACTGGCTTCTGTGATGGTGGGGACCTCGGGAGTAGGCTGATATGGATCATCCACTCGGCACTTCTGGCTGAAGATGGTTGCAAACGTTTCAGACTTGTCTTTTGCACTCACGTGCTGGGCTCCACCATCATTGAGGATGGGAATATTCATGGGGCCTCCTCCTCCCGTTAGTTGTTTAATGGTCTACCACCATTCACGACTGGATGTGGCAGGACTGCAGAGCTTTGATCTGATCCGTTGATTGTGGGATCGCTTAGCCCATCTATAGCATGCTGCTTCTGCTTTTTAGCATGAATGTAGTCTTGTGTTGCAGCTTCCCCAGGTTGGCACCTCATTTTTAGGTACGCCTGGTGCTGCTCCTGGCATGCTCTTCTACATTCCTTATTGAACCAGGGTTGGTCCCCTGGCTTGGTGGTAATTGTAGAGTGAGGGATATGCAGGGCCATGAGGTTACAGATTGAGGTGGAATACAATTCTGTTGCTGCCCCACAGCGCCTCATGGATGCCCAGTTTTGAGCTGCTAGATCTGTTCTGAATCTATCCCATTTAGCATGGTGGTAGTGGCACACAACACAATGGAGGGTGTCCTCAGTGCGAAGACAAGACTTCGTCTCCACAATGACTGTGCGGTGGTCACTGCTACCAATACTGTCATGGACAGATGCATCTGCAACAGGTAGATTGGTGAGGACGAGGTCAAGTAGGTTTTTCCCTCATGTTGGTTCTCTCACCACCTGCCGCAGGCCCAGACTGGCAGCTATGTCCTTCAGGACTCGCCAGCTCAGTTAGTAGCGGTGCTACCGAGCCACTCTTGGTGATGTACATTGAAGTCCCCCACCCAGAGTACATTCTGTGCCCTTGCTACTCTCAGTGCTTCTTCCAAGTGGTGTTCAACATGGAGGAGTACTGATTCATCAGCTGAATGGAGGGTGGCAGATGGTAATCAGCAGGAGGTTTCCTTACCCATGCTTGACCTGAAACCTGAAGCCATGAGACTTCATGGGGACCGGAGTCAATGTTGAGGATTCCCAGGGCCACTCCTTCCCCATTGTATACCACTGTGCCACCACCCCTGGTGGGTCTGTCCTGCCGGTGGACAGGACATACCCAGGGATGGTGATGGAGGAGTTCGGGACATTGGCTGAAAGGTATGATTCTGTGAGTATGACTATGTCAGGCTGTTGCTTGACTAGTCTGTGGGACAGCTCAATTTTGGCACAAGTCCCCAGATGTTGGTGAGGAGGACTTTGCAGGGCTGAGTGGGCTGTTGCCGTGTCCCGAGGTCGATGCCGTGTGGTCTGTCCGGTTTCATTCTTATTATGTTTCGTAGCGGTTAGTTACAACTGAGTGGCTTGCTAGGCCATTTCAGAGGACAGTTAAGAGTCAACCACATTGCTGTGGGTCTGGAGTCACATATAGGCCAGACCAGGTAAGGACGGCAGATTTCCTTCCCTAAAGGACATTCGTGAACCAGATCGGTTTTTACGACAATCTGATAGTTTCATGGTCATCATTACTGATACTAGCTTTTCATTCCAGATTTTTATTTAAATAACTGAATTTAAATTCCCCAGCTGCCGTGGTGGGATTTGAACTCAGGTCTCTCGATTATTAGTCCAGGCCTCTGGATTACTAGCCCAGTGACATTGCCACTACGCTACCGTTCCCTAGAAGTACTTGAAAGTATATCGCCGATCCTTCATCGTCGCTGGGTCAAAATCCTGGAACTCCCTCCCTAACAGCACTGTGGGAGTACCTTCACCACACGGACTGCAGCGGTTCAGGAAGGCGGCTCACCACCACCTTCTCAAGAGCAATTAGGGATGGGCAATAAATGCTGGCCTTGCCAGCGACGCCCACATCCCATAAACTAATTTAAAAAACCTCTATAAACTGGAGTTCATCCAAAGCACTGGTGCCCACACCCTATTCCACATGGGTCATGTTTGCCCATCACCTCCATCCTTGCTAACCTACACTGGCTCAAATGATTGATAAATAAACAGCAAAATGATTGACATTATGGGTTTGAGCTAATGCGGGGATTTCCGGGTACATCAGGCTGTCCAAACGTTTGCTAAACCAATCAAGGACGAACGGTCCTAGAACGATACACACCACACAGGAGACTTGTCCATATTGTGCAGCTTTGAGCTCATGGAGTGCATGGTTAACATGTTACATAGAAATTACAACACAGAAACAGACTGTTTGGCCCAACCAGTCCGTGTTGGCGTTTATCCTCCACACGAGCAGTATCCTTATCCCATGTGCCCGCCCTGTTCCCATATCCCTTTCCTATCTAACCTATTCTTAATTGTTGACATGGTCTCTGCTTCAATCATTAACTCTGGCCGTGCATTCCACAGCCTCACAACCCTCTGTGCAAAAATGTTTCCCCTGCTCTCTGTCCTGGATCTCTTACATTCAATTTTATATCTATGTCCCATTGCTTAGACCCTTCAATAACTGGAAACTGTCTGTTTCTAGCCACTCTGTCCCATCCCTTCATAATTTTATACACCTCTATCAGATCAACTCACAATCTCCTCTGTTCGAACAAAAACAGCCCAATTTTTTCTAGTCCTTCTTTGTATTTGCATCATACCAGGCAGCATCCCAGTGAATCTGTGCTGCACCCTCTCTATTGCCTCAACGTCCTTCCTACAGTGTGGAGCTCAAAACCCCACACAGTGCTTCAACTGTGGTCTTACTGTGGTTTTACGCAGATTCACCATTACAGCTCGACTTTTATATTCTATATTTCATAAAACACAGTATTCCAGTAGCTTTTTTATGGCCCAATCCCCTTGAGATTCTGTTTGCAGAATGGTTCCTAACAGAGGAAGACAACAGACTCCCATTTCATGGTTTGTTTGTGCGCTAATCAATTTCATCCGCAAGAGGTTTTGTCCACATTATAAACCGGGAGTGCCTAAAACTAACTAACACTGTGTTCCCCAGACACATCTGCACTTGAGACCACAGTCAATCGTGAAGCAGTGGATAGCGCTCTCACCTCTGAGTCAGAAGGCTGTGGATTCAAGCCCCACTCCAGAGACTTGAGCACAAAATCCAGGCTGACACTCCAGTGCAGCACTGAGGGAGTGCTGCACTGTCGGAGGTGCTGTCTTTTGGATGAGACATTAAACCGAGGTCCTGTTTGCTCTCTTAGGTGGACGTAAAAGATCCCAGGGCACTATTGGAAGAAGAGCAGGGGAGTTCTCCCCGGAGTCCTGGCCAATATTTTTCCCTCAACCAACATCATTAAAATAGATTATCTGGTCATTATCACATTGCTGTTAGTGGGAACTTGCTGTGCGCAAATTGACTTTTTTTAATTTTTTCCTTGGATGTAGGCGTCGCTGGCAAGGCCAGCATTTATTGCCCGTCCCTAATTGCCCTTGAGAAGGTGGTGGTGCGGTCCGTGCGGTGATGGTACTCCCACAGTGCTGTCAGGGAGGGAGTTCCAGGATTTTGACCCAGCGACGATGAAGGAACGCCGATATATTTCCTACATTACAACAATAACGACACTTCAAAAAGTACTTCATTGGCTGTAAAGCGCTTTGCGACATCCTGAGGTCGTGAAAGGCGCTATATAAATGCAAGTTCTTTCTTTCAATTGGAATCGGCAAGGAGGATTTTGAGTAAGAAGATTTGATGATGTCAGCTGCTTGGCCAGCAGAGGTACCCCGTGTCCTTGTATGCAACATGACAGCTGATGAAGGATCAGACAGTTAGCCTGCAGCTGCTGTAGGAGGCCCACCTAGCTCTACACTCAGAGCCAGCTCCTGCATCACTCTTCACCTGGCATGTCTTCAGTTTCCATCACTGATAATAATGCCCCCAAATTCCTCTCAAACTAAATAGCCGCACTGTTCGCTTGTGCGCTCAGTTTGCGGGATTACTTTGACACCTTATATCACCGGGACTTAGACTAATGCAGGGAGGGAGAAATATTGTTTTCCCCTCTCTCTTGTCAACTTGTTGTGTGGCACAAGAATAGCTTCATGAAAGTGACGTCCGTATTATCGCATATTAACTTGCAGGCGAGCTGACCTCAATGCAAAGAGAACAAGACTTGTATTCAGGGTTTGCAGGCTGAATACAGGCTGCATCGAAGCAGCTTATTACTGGCAGAGGCTGGGAGTCAGAGTATGCTTTTGGCCGACTGCCAAGCAGCCAATCAATGCAGACCAGCGTCAAAGGAACTAAAAACCCGATCCCTTTATTTCTGTCTGGGTTAGGGTGTCAGTCCTCGCTGCAGAAGGCAGACGATAGGCACTCCTTCCAAATGATACAATCTGTGCAGGGCCGTGATTTTAAGACAACACAAAAAAAAACGGCAAAGAAGTAAGGCTTTTATTAAAGGCAGCTATGCATGGACGGATCCATTCGGGTCTGCCCATCCTAGCTAGCAAGCACCGACTAAACCGAAACACATCCGAGAGAAATTGTGAGTGGTTAATTTTAGCAATTGACCTGATTGCATGTGAATAAAAGTAACTGCCAGATCCCGCCCAGGCCAACCAGCTTCTGCTGAACACTCAGGCATTTAATAATCAGTGCGAGACATTATAGTTTCACATTTTTTTTTCCAAAATTGGACACATTCCTGGTAGCTTGAAATCACAAGTTAAGGAACGGACTGCATTACATTGACATTGCTTTAATTTTTTTTTTAAAGTGCTAGTGTTAGCATATTTATTTTAAAGTGCCATCGTTACCACAGTCGCAGGTATTGTGCCGGCAATGGTCGGCACCAGACTGATTAAAAAAAAAGACCCAGAAGTCACGTGCTTCACTCTCTGTTTCCGATGACCTTTGAGCTTGCCTTTCAGCCTTCAGACTAGTCCCGCTAAAGCTCAGCCGGGTCACTAAATGGAGCACACAGCGTCAACAAAACCATCTCAAGTCGCAGGCAACCTGGCAGGGCTGTCCCCATCCCAAAACTGTCCTTAATACCAAAGACAATCTGACAGGACTGTCCCCGTCCCAAAACTGTCCTTAATACCAAAGACAATGTGACAAGGCTGTCCCCATCCCAAAACTGTCCTTAATACCAAAGACAATGTGACAGGGCTGTCCCCATCTCAAAACTGTCCTTAATACCAAAGACAATGTGACAGGGCTGTCCCCATCCCAAAACTGTCCTTAATACCAAAGACAATGTGACAAGGCTGTCCCCATCCCAAAACTGTCCTTAATACCAAAGACAATGTGACAAGGCTGTCCCCATCCCAAAACTGTCCTTAATACCAAAGACAATCTGACAGGGCTGTCCCCATCCCAAAACTGTCCTTAATACCAAAGACAATCTGACAGGACTGTCCCCATCCCAAAACTGTCCTTAATACCAAAGACAATCTGACAGGACTGTCCCCATCCCAAAACTGTCCTTAATACCAAAGACAATCTGACAGGGCTGTCCCCATCCCAAAACTGTCCTTACTACCAACCACTCCAAGAGCAGTATTGACATCAAACCAGGAGAGAGAAAGCAAGGGTACTGACGAAGGGTTATCGACCTGAAACGTTAACTCTGTATCTCTCTCCACAGATGCTGCCTGACCTGCTGAGTATTCCCAGCACTTCCTGTTTTTATTTGAGAAAGCGAGGATGTTCGGGAGGAGGAGGGGAATGAGTACTTGGTGGTAGGGATAGTTTAACATCTTTTCAAAAATTTACTCAAGCAAACAGCATATATTACATTAATTTGTACTGTTAGAAAAAGAACTGATGCTGCCTGCATTCCATATTTTTCTATTTGCCATTCACAGCTGACAAAGGAACAATATGAATGGAGAAAATATTTCTATTGCACAGAAAGAGAAATGGTTTTATGTTGGGAGGTACAGCGTGTCAGGTTGCAGTAATTGCTGGAGTGGGTTCCATTTCGATTGTCCCGGTTCTAGTTGTTGAAGATGGTCCATCGAGGACCAAGATGTGGCACAAAAGGTGAATACGAGGCACACTATCCTGCACCTTCAGTAACCAGCGGATACCAGCCTGGGCCAAGGAGCACTATTTAATATTTCTCAAAACTAGTCCAATTCTCTTATGAATCCTGCTGAAGGTGGCAACGTGACAGTATTTTGCAGTTAGTACACATTCTTGAATAAATCACATCTTTGTGCATATTTTTCTTTGTGATTCATTTACTGCAATCTACTCTTAATTCAAAGTTGCGTTACTCAAATTATGTAATAGTGTAATTTTTCTTTATCACTAAATTCCTACTTTTCTGTGTTATTCATGTTGCTAAACTCAAATTATTGAACAATTTAATATTTTTAGTGCAATGAAAGGACTTTGGGATAAAAACAGGAAATGCTGGAAATACTCAGCAGGTCAGGCAGCATCTGTGGGGAGAGAAACAGAGTTAACTTTTCAGGTCGATGACCTTTCGTCACATTTTCTGTTTTTATTCCAGATTTCCAGCATCTGCAGTATTTTGCTTCTGTGAAAGGACTTTGGGGTCCATTTTCAGCTTCCCTGTTATAGAAACCACCCAATACTCATTTGCTTTGATTTCGGGTTTGGTTACTGTGACTGTAGGATCGGCCAAGCCTCAGGCAGCTGTGTAGGTAAGAAGGCAACTTGGAGGTGACCGTCCCCCATGTCAGGGAGAGGGTGGACCTCAATGTTTTGTGAGGCTTCTCCCGGCTGGGATCAGTACCTTTACTCGACCAGTCTCGCTGTTGTTTTCAGCACCATGAGGCCATGTGCTGCTGACATCATGAGGTACTTCAATGTGATTTCCCTCCTCGCGCGGAGTGTCCGTAAGCAACACGCACTTTGGCCGAGAAATTTGTCTCGGGCGGAGGCACGAAACGGGCGGTATTGGAATATTGCGGTCAACAGGACTGAACATCAGGCGCTGCATGTAACGGGCGGCCGATCCGATACTGCCCGTTTTGCGAGACGAATTTCTAACCCTTTCTCTCGAACATGGTGCCCCTTTCACAATTGAGGATGCAAGAGAACACGTTAATTGCTTATGGTAGGCCCTGTGTTGTCCAGAAGCGCAGGGATTGGGCATTGTTCTGATTTTGTAACAATGCTGTGAATAGGATAGCTCATAGAATCTTACAGCACAGAAGGAGGCCATTCGGCCCATCGTTCCTGTACCGGCTCTTTGAAAGAACTGTGCAATTAGTCTCACTCTTCTTGCCCTTTCCCCGTAGCCCTGCAATGTTTTCCTTTTCAAGTATACATTCAATTCCCTTTTGAAAGAAAGCGCAAATGAACAAGAAAAGAATTGCACCTCATGACCAAAACTGAGCAGCTTTGACGTGCCACACAAGTGGGGGCTGTGTACAAACAATTAGGCTGTCCATTAGCCTCGCTCCCCCATTAGATGATCCTTCTTCATGCTGACACTGTAAAGTGACTGAGTGCTGTTTCAATAAGCATAAATCTATATAAGAGATGAGTTTGGTGATCAATAACGGCTCTGTATTCTTGCAAATTACTGGTATAGCATTTTTGACATTTCTTAAAACAAATCCAGAGTTTTGGCAGCAGGTTTATCAGAAGATCTTTCAAACACACACATATTTTGTTGTCGTTGCTTAACTCCAGAATTATTTTGCTTTCCAGCTGTGACTGAAAACCTACTTTGCTCTTTAAAGAGCAGCATGGAAATGGCGCATTAATGGAGTATTTAAAGGCAGTCGCACACCCTTTCTTTAAACAACCCAATCCAATATAATTCTGCTCCGTTTTTAAAACAATAAAATCAAGTGACAATTTCGACATGAAGTAAATTATAGTTCTGGATATAAGTAGTTTTCCAAATGTGATTTTGAATGGGATTTATTTTATGGAAAGTTGACGTTATGTCTAACCTGCTGACCCTCATAAACCCACTTGCTAGACTGGGAAATCAAAAATTGTAGACTCCCAGTTGCAGTCAAATTGTTTACAGTGTAAATGAGCCAGTTGGAGCATGTGTCATACAGGACACAGCACAAGGGGTTTCTTAAATAGCTTTAGGGTAAATGGTTACACAGGAAAAGAAATATGCAAGGCCTCTACAGACAGCCAGCTCCTTAAAATGGTATCCACTTTAAATATAGCGTCACACAAAAGGACTTTCGTATTGCTGATATCTGGGTTAAAGGAGTGGCTTATCTGGGATTAGCAATTCTACCATTGGTTTCGCAACTGTGCTGGGGGGAATGTTGGAAGCCCTTTGGCTGCCGGCGTGCTGGATTATTACCAATGGGTCGAGAGAATGGTGAAAATATAACCTCCGCTCAATGAGTCCCCTAACAGACTTGTGGCCGTGGGCACTGTCTGATGTAGCTCCTGTAGGAACCAATGCAGAGCTGAGGTCCCAGGTTCCAGTGTTGGTCTGCACTTAGTCCACTGGCCTCAGCAGAAGCAGAGATTGGCGGTGCTGAAATTGGCCTCGGGGAGGGATAGGAAAAGTGAGCCCTGATTCCATTACTGATCGCTTTGCAGTGACCCCTTCTGGAAAGTGTGTGTGTGTATGCATGTGCATGCGTGTGTCTGGATATATGTGAATGCATGCATGTGCTTGTGTGTGTGTACATGTGTGCATGCGTGTGTGCGCGTGTGCATGTGCATGTGGATGCATGTATGGATGCGCATGCGTGTGTACAAGTGTGCATGCGTGTGTGCATGTGTATGCGTGTGTGTCCATCTGTATGCGTGTGTGTAAAACGCAGGTGGAAACAAGTGTGTGCTTGGCCCAGATTGCTCACTATCTAGACTCAGACATGAAGCATTGCCACTGGCGTGGCACGAGCGCGGGGGGGGTGGTGGGGAAATCTCTCCGGCAATTTCAAATTGAAATACAGAAAATGAGTCGGTTTAACGAGCTGGAAGTAAGACACTTGGCAACTGTGAACGGACCCAATGGTGCGAATGCAGGTGGCAAGCAACTGGAGGACGCAGCCTGCCAAACAGCTCAGGAAGCCCAGATTCCATGAGCTGGAGCTAAGACTCATAAACAGATGAAATCCTGAAATGATGTTTGGGACTAAACCAAACCCTATAATTCCCAGGGAATAAAAGGCTGTCCTGGGAGTTCATATCCAGTTTTTCAAAAAAAGGTAAACAATGCCATGAGATTTGGAAGCCCCATTTGCATTTAACTGGCGCACTCGAGCGGATCGAGTTCCAGCCCCACAGAGACTCAATCCCTGCCGAGGCGAGTGGAGCTTGGCTGCTTAAACCTGAAGCCAGGGCAGGTGATAATCATGGTCCTTCTGACGCTGGTTACCATTTAAAGGAATATTCAATGAACCGCCCGATGTTCTGGGGAAAATGGGGTGTATAAAAGGCAGCCACTCCTGTCATTGTGGGCCTGGAGTCACGTGGAGCCCCAGACCAGGTACAGGTAGCAGATAGCCCAGAAATTACCAGAGTTATTGGATCAAATTTCTTAACTTTCTGTGGAGGGGATTTGAACTCATTACATAGAAACTTAGAAAAATAGGAGCAGGAGTATGCCATTCGGCCCTTCGAGCCTGCTCCGCCATTCAATATGATCATGGCTGATCCTCTATCTCAATACCATATTCTCGCTCTCTCCCCATACCCCTTGATGCCTTTTGTGTCCAGAAATCTATCTATCTCCTTCTTAAATATATTCAGTGACTTGGCCTCCACAGCCTTCTGTGGTAGAGAATTCCACAGGTTCACCACCCTCTGAGTGAAGAAATTTCTCCTCATCTCAGTCCTAAATGTCCTACCCCGTATCCTGAGACTGTGACCCCTCATTCTAGACCCCCCAGCCAGGGGAAACATCCTCCCTGCACCCAGTCTGTCTAGCCCTGTCAGAATTTTATACGTTTCAATGAGATCCCCTCTCATTCTTCTAAACTCTGGTGAATACAGGCCTAGTCGACCCAATCTCTCCTCATACGACAGTCCTGACATCCCAGGAATCAGTCTGGTGAATCTTTGTTGCACTCACTCTATGGCAAGTATATCCTTTCTTAGGTAAGGAGATCAAAACTGCACACAGTACTCCAGGTGTGGTCTCACCAAGGCCCTGTATAATAGTAGTAAGACATCCTTGCTCCTGTACTCAAAGCCTCTGAGGTGCTCGTTCAGTGCAATAAACACTAGGCTACCATACGTAGGGCAAGTAATGTCTTTCTCCCCCCCCCCTTGTGTGCAATGCTGCTGGGCTATTTTCAGTCAGACAGACAACTGTGATTAACACAGAAAGCAGCAGCAGGGAAGTGATTGCCAAATGCAGCATCCTTCCCACCAGATGTTACGCTCACACAGCAGGTGGGTGAACAGCCCCAGCAGCACCCACAGGACAACACAGGCCCACGGGCTGCGGGCGCAGTGATCAGGATGGAGATCTTGTGGCAGCAGGTGGCAGAAACTGGACAACTTTCCAATTCATGTTGAAGGACACCGTACAGGTCAGTGCGACAATGGGATGTGGGCGTCACTGGCAAGGTCAGCATTTATTGCCCATCCCTAGTTGCCCTTGAGAAGGTGGTGGTGAGCCGCCTTCTTGAACCGAATGATTGTGATTGGTATGGGATTCAGCCAACTGAAGGGCGTGTCGAGGCTGTGCCATTGTACCTGATCTACCATAGAATTTGACATCAAATAGGAAAGCACAAGACCGGCAAATTCTTCCTCAGATGTTTCCACACTATCTACCTCCCTGCACAGTCTGATCTACACTGTTCACCATCCTCCGCCTAAAGTTGTTAAACCTAAGCTTCCCTCGCCTAAGCTCTCTGCTCATGTCCCCCGGTGGTGGATCCCTCAGTTTATCTATTCCATCCTGAATCTTTGAATTCTGTCTCCCCGGAGTTTGCTCCGGAGTGAACAGCTCCAGGCCCTTCAGCCTCACCTCAGTGCTCAGATTCCTGAGGCTGGATGTCGGGCTGGCTACCCTTTCCTGCACTGGTGCGTGGGATGGTCTCGCTGCAGCACTGCAACTGGAATTGGACCTCGTACTCCAGGTGTGGCTGTATGAGAGCCCTGTGCGGGCTCATTATTAGCCGCTGGGAATTCTGGTTAGCTTTCCTAACTCGATGCTACACACCGTGCTGTTGCTTTCACTGATCTCTCTCTCCCCTGAGCTGTGCGCTGTATCCTAGAGCTATTTAGTTTGTGTTCCCCGTGTTTATTTCCCTTCCCTAGTCTCATTACCTTGCACTTGTCCACACGACATGCCACTTTCCATGATGCTGTGGAACTGACATCCTCTCGCTCTCTCTAGTCCCTGAGTGATTGCTCTACCTAACAGCCCTTAGCTTAATGGCCATCCAAAAATCACAGAGGATACACACTCGTATGTAAAGGCTCATTCAGGCACACCGCACTTCAACTTTTTAAATATTTAATTTGCCTTCTGTCCCTTGTTTTTTTTCATCATCTGTGGACATTTACCGTTTCCCTCACCTCTACAACAGTCAGTGTGGAATGGTTGGCGACAGCAGGTGAACAGAAGCAAAGACAATGCCGTCTGCTCAGTGAATTCCACATGGACACTTTTATTACTAAACCACGGGGCCAATTCTCTGATTGCAAGGAAAATATGTCATGCTCCTGTGCTGATAGAGTGGGGTACTGACCTCAGCAGATTTGACCAGGTCCTTTAGATGAATATGCCCTCCCCCGCACCTCCCACACACACACAAACACTCTTTGCAACTGCACTGTGAGCGCCTTGGCCACTTGTTGGTGCAAATGAGGAGTGCAGCAGCTCTTAAAGGGCTGCTCCCACTAAAGGGCTGCTATTCAATTTTCATGCAGGCGAACCATTCTGGCACACTGTTGGATAGGAGATGTAGAAGTGCCCTGGAGCAAGTGGTAGAGCTGTATCTTTCAAGAATGAGAGCCTGGATGTGCTGAAAGGTCATAATTGGCATCAAGCATGGCAGAAGGATCCGCCCGAACAAATGCATCTCCCGTGTCCATGTCGTGGGAGCAAATAAGAAAAGGATTCTCTGGCCTGAGGAAGGGTGGAAAGGTAGGATTGATCAATTTTGCAGGTGCAGATCATTTTGAGACCTTATTTGAGCTGCAGGACAATACCCACCTGATCGGTCCAGTGTCCACTCAAAGGAAAGGAATGCCTGGGCTGGATCTTGCCAGCCCTGGGGATGCGGGTTTGAAGGTGGGAC
Source organism: Squalus acanthias (assembly GCA_030390025.1). Classification (NCBI taxonomy): domain Eukaryota; kingdom Metazoa; phylum Chordata; class Chondrichthyes; order Squaliformes; family Squalidae; genus Squalus; species Squalus acanthias. The sequence goes on along the minus strand of CM059446.1, from coordinate 33,441,740 downwards.
TGCTGGGAAAATGGCAGAATCTGGGGTCGGGTGCCCATCCCGCCCCCAACCCGCCTCCGTGCCATCTTCCCAGGAGGCAGGTAGCCGACCCACGCCGGGTCCCGTCTCCTGGAGGCAGGAAGGGGATTACAGCCACTTAACTGCCTGTTAACAGGTAGTTAACAGGCAGTTAAGAGGATTATCCCCATTTTTCCAGCAGAGGCGCGGGCTTCCTGACATCGGGAAACCCCGCCAGGGTCACCAAGGTGAGCAGTGGGTCTGCGGGGTTTCGGAGGGGTGCAAAAGTGCGCTGTGGAGGTAAGTGATGGGTGCAAGTGTGGAGAGGTGAGTATATGAGGTGAGTGGAAAGTGATAGAAAATGTTTACTTACCTTTGTTTCTTCCTGCAGGCTTCAACAGTTGGGGATGCGGAGACTCTCGCATCTCACCGGCAGAGATAACAGATGGCTGCTGCATTCTCCGATGCAACAACCATCTAATTTCTGCTCACAAAAGAGGTTTGATGAGTCTTGAACAGAAGAACTCATCAAACAACAGAGAATGTCAGTGTTTGACAGCTTCACAGAGCTGTCAAACGATGACAATTCATCTGTCAAAAATTTTTGACAGATGAAACGTCATACGCTGACATTCTCTGTAACCGGCTTCCCCTTAATTGGCCTGCTAAGCCCACTGGGCGGGCTTAACAAGGTCAATCAAGGGAAAATAGCATGGGTTGGCCACAAGTCGATGGAGGCGGGACTAAAACCCGACAAGCAGCAGTCCCGCCTCCAACGCACCCCCTTTGGCAAAATCCAGCCCCGCCCCCTGTATTATGCCAAGCACTGTGCTCACAATGTGATGCCACATCAACAATGCAGCCTGGAAGGCACCACACTTGGTCTTCCCCCTGAGATGGCTCTTAAAAGGATCAGGAGACTAGCTAGTAGAAAACAAACATTTACACTCTCACCAAGGGCAAGTACCGAGGGAAAAAAAACTATTAAAGCAGAGACACAACTTGAATAGGGAGATCAACTGTGCAATGCACTGTGTATATTTACAGTCAGAAGGGACACCTGAATGTTGCTGGTGCTGCGATACAGGTTGTGAGCACCAAGTCCCATTCATCCATTTTCCCTGTGCTTACTGATCTACATTGGTTTCCGGTCTACCAATGCCTCAAATTAAAAATTCTTATCCTCATGTTCAAATTCCTCCATGACCTCACCCCTCCCTATCTCTGTAACCTCCTCCAGCCCTACAACCCTCCGAGAACCCTGTGCTCCTCCAACTGTGGCCTCTTACACATCCCCCAACCCATCACCCCATCATTGGTGGCCGTTCCTGTAGCTACCTAGGCTCTTTGCTCTGGAATTCCCTCCCCAGACCTCTCTTTCCTCCGCTAAGATGATCCTTAAAAGCTAACTCTTTGACCAAGCTTCTAAGCACCCATCCTAATATTCTCCTTCTTTGGCTCAGCGACAATTTTTGTCTGATTATGCTCTTGTGCAGCACCTTGGGACATTTTCCTACATTAAAGGTTCTATATAAATGCAAGTTATTGTTGTTATGGGGCTAGAATGATCCTTGAACCCTGCTATTAAGCCAATGAGGAGTTCCTGGACAGAGGGTGACAGAAAGCACAGTGAGGCTCAGGCACACACTCAATTGCTATCGGAACGTACTGCCAACCTGTTGAAACACAGGCTCCGATGTCTGGGCAGATCAGGTGGGTACTGTCCTACAGCACAAAGAAGGTCTCAGAAATGATCTGCACCTACAAAATTGATCAATTCAAAGAGTGGGAGCCCGTTCAGAGAAGAGAACCAGAAAGGACTACTCAAGTCAGAGGAAGGTGAAATTGGAAGGCTGATGTGCAGCCAGGAAGATTGATGCATCAATCACAGGGCTATCAGTTGAAAGCTGCCCTTGTAGCCCTGCACTAACAGTCCTATACTCCTCTCCATGCTATACCAACCACATTAACAACATGCTTCGCTTAATTTCTACTCCCATACTACCATCAACAACTTGCATTTATATAGCGCCTTTAAAGTAGTAAAACGCCTCAAGACGCTTTACAGCAGTGATTATCAAACAGAATTTGCCACCGAGCCTCATAAGGAGATATTAGGACATGCGGCCAAAAGCTTGGTCAAAGAGATAGGTTTTAAGGAGCATCCTACAGGATGAGAGAGAGGCAGAGAGGTGGAGAGGTTCAGAGAAGGAATTTGAAAGCTAAGGGCCCAGTCAGCTGAAGGCACGGCCGCCAATGGTGGGGTGAAGGGAGTGGGGGATATGCAAGAGGCCAGCATTGGAGGAACGTAGAGGGTTGTAGGGCTTGAGGAGGTTACAGAGATAGAGAGGGGCGAGGTCATGAAGAGATTTGAACATGAGGATAAGAATTTTAAATTTTGAGGCATTAGTGGACTGGCAGCCAATGTAGGTCAGCGAGCACAGGTGAATGGGTGAGCGGGACTTGGTACAAGTTAGGATAGCAGCCATCCATTCGGTCTGCCTGCTGATTGAAATAGTGCTGGCACAAGATGAAGACACCGTGGCTCGGGGGGGGGCTTCTTGCTTCTTCACCCATATTATTCCCCTCTTGTGGTCTACCACCTGTCTGAGGATTGAAAGCCATGGAACTGTTCCCGGGGGCCTTAATCATAGAGTCTCACAGCACAGGAGGAGGCCATTCGGCCCATCGTGCCTGTGCCGGCTCTTTGAAAGTGTTATCCAATCAATCCCACTCCCTTGCTCTTTCCCTATAGCCCTGCAAATCTTTCCCCTTCAAGTATTTATCCAATTCCCTTTTGAATGTTCCAATTGAATCTGCTTCCACCGCCCTTTCAGGCAGCGCATTCCAGATCACAACAACTCGCTGCGTAAAAAAATTCTCCTCATTTCCCCTTTGGTTCTTTTGCTAATCACCTTAACTCTGTGTCTTCTGGTTACTGACGCTCCCACCAGTGGAAACAGTTTCTCCTTATTTACTCTATCAAAATACCTCGTAATTTTGAACACCTCTAATAAATCTCCGCTTAAACTTCTCTGGTCTAAGGAGAACAATTCCAACTTCTCCAGTCTCTCCACATAACATTTTTTTTATCCGTTCATGGGATGTGGGCGTCGCTGGCAAGGCCGGCATTTATTGCCCATCCCTAGTTGCCCCTTGAGAAGGTGGTGGTGAGCCGTCTTCTTGAACCGCTGCAGTCTTTGTGGTGATGGTACTCCCACAGTGCTGTTAGGGAGGGGGTTCCAGGATTTGGACCCAGCGACGATGAAGGATCAGCGATATATTTCCAAGTCAGGATGGTGTGTGACTTGGAGGTGGTGGTGTTCCCATGCGCCTGCTGCCCTTGTCCTTCTAGGTGGAAGAGGACGCAGCTTTGGGAGGTGCTGTTGAAGAAGCCTTGGCGAGTTGCTGCAGTGCATCTTGTAGATGGTACACACTGCAGTCACGGTACGCCGGTGCTGGAGGGAGTGAATGTTTAAGGTGGTGGATGGGGTGCCGATCAAGCGGGCTGCTTTGTCCTGGATGGTGTTGAGCTTCTTGAGTGTTGTTGGAGCTGCACTCATCCAGGCAAGTGGAGAGTATTCCATCACACTGCTTACTTGTGCCTTGTAGATGGTAGAAAGGCTTTGGGGAGTCAGGAGGTGAGACACTCAATGCAGAACACCTAGCCTCTGACCTGCTCTTGTTGCCACAGTATTTATGTGGCTGGTCCAGTTAAGTGTCTGGTCAATGGTGACCCCCAGGATGTTGATGGTGGGGGATTCAGCGATGGTAATGCCATTGAATGTCAAGGGGCGGTGGTTAGACTCTCGCTTGTTGGAGATAGTCATTGCCTGGCACTTCTGTGGCACGAATGTTACCTGCCACTTATCAGCCGCACTCACAGAATCACAGAATCCCCACAGTGCAGATAGAGGCCATTTCGGCCCATCGAGCCTGCACCGACACATATCCCACCCTATCCCCGTAACCCCACGTATTTAATCCCCCCTAACACTAAGGGTCAATTTATCATAGCCAAATCAACCTAACCCGCACATCTTTGGACTGTGGGAGGAAACCGGAGCACCCGGAGGAAACCCACGTAGACACGGGGAGAATGTGCAAACTCCACACAGACAGTTACCCGAGGCCGGATTCGAACCCGGGTCCCTGGCGCTGTGAGGCAACAGTGCTAACCACTATGCCACCGTGTTGCCCTACTCATCCAGGGAAGTGGAGAGCATTCCATCACACTCCTGCCTTGTGCCTTGTAGATGGTGGAAAGGCTTTGGGGAGTCAGGAGGTGAGACACTCGCCACAGAATACCTAGCCTCTGACCACATAACTGAAGTCCCTCATCCCTGGTATAATTCTGATAAATCATCCCAGCACCCTCTCCAAGGCCTTGACATCCTTCCTAAAGTGCGGTGTCCAGAACTGGGCACAATTCTCCAGCTGAGGCCTAACCAGTGTTTTATAAAGATTTAGCATAACTTCCTTGCTTTTTGTAAGCCAAGCAATTAATAGCTACACGTCTGCCATCAATCAGGCCTGCACTTTAGCGAAGCCTGACAGCTGGTAAACATGCTCACACTATCATGCTGTTGCCTCCTCTCCATGGGGAAAATGGAAAAAAAAGTTTCAGACGAACCTCCTGTAACCTTCTGGATTCATCGGTGGAATGAAGTCTGACTAATGTGGCAAATGTCACCGGGGGATGCCTTGAAAGGATGTGGCTGCGTAAAAGTTAAATTCTGTATTGACTTTCACAGCAATGGCAGGGCTGTCCCTGTGATAAATCTTGTCTGTTCTTCCAGATCTAGTAGATGGCAGAACTCTGTCACATCTTCCATTGGCCAACACAGATGCCAAAGACGGGTCTCCTCAAACATGGCCAAGTTTGTGTGCCGGGTTCTAAGAGCGTGGTTCCTGGGCTGAATCTGAGTGGGCACCGGATGCCTGGTCAGCAAGCACACCTGTGTTTCTCCCTTCTGATTAAAATTCTCTTTCTGCCCCAAATCCAGGACAGCAGGCCTGATGGAATGACCATGCTGAGCAGGTTGGAGCTGAGGTTGGCAACTGGTGGAGGCAACAGCCCAGAGGAGTCCCGATTTGCAAAAATTCAGCAGCAAACCGCAGAAAAATATAATGCAACGACAGTAATGCAGGAAGAAATAAAGACTTGCACACGCCATCACGTTCCTGTAGACTCATGCCTGCACCGTGGGTTTCCTTTCCTTCATTTTAGCCTGGCTCAGAATCCTCTTCCCCTTTAAGAAGGAAACAACTTGTATTTCTATAGCGCCTTTCACAACCTCAGGATGTTTCAAAGTGCTTCACAGCCAATGAAGGACTTTTAGTCACTGTTGTAATGTAGGAAACACAGCAGCCAGTTTGCGCACAGCAAGTTCCCATAAACATAAAGGGATAATGATCAGATTATCTGTTTTTAGCAATGTTGGTTGAGGGATAAACATTGGCCAGGACACCAGGGAGAATTCCCCGACTCTTCTTCCAATAGTGCCGGGGGATCTTTTGCGTCCACCTGGGAGGGCAGACAGCTCATCCAAAAGTCAGCACACTCTCAGTACTGTCAGCCTAGATTTTGTGCTCAAGTCTCTGGAGTGGGGCTTGAACCCACAACCTTTTGACAACTAAACAAGAGCGCTACCAACTGAGCCACAGCTGCCACCTTGACAAGTCAAAACAACAGCAAAAAATATCTTTCCAAATGATGGTCAGTCCTGGCTTTAAAAACAGACATTCTCAAACAGACAATCCCAAGCTGCCAAAGGCCCATTTTAAACAGGCAAGCAGCACACAGTCAGTCCAGAGGCCACAGGGAATTCATTGTGGTGTAAAGTTTCCAAAATTTGCAGATCCTCAAAAACCTAAGGAAAAAGGACTTTGGAACTAACTCACAGTGATAAAAATGCATTTGGGCCTAACCTAAGGAATTTAAGACCAAAAACCAAGTTTTGGCATTTTAAAACATGTCTGGGCCTGTAAAGGGAGAAAAGGCTGTGAAGGAAGGATGGTTCAACCTCTGTAAAAGCAGTTTTGGTTATTGCAGTTAATTGCACTGTCTGGGGAACCGGGATGACCCTACTCAAGCCCCAGCAGGCATTAACATTTTGACAATAGACCCTGGGAGAAGACAGTCCCACCCAAAATAACAGGCCCCATCAAACCGATTACAGGGCCCATCAGAAAACATGCATAATACAAATCACTCAGGACCAGGCTATAGAAAAGACTGAGTCCAGCCTAGAAACCCAAAACACGAAACCCATCACCAGTGATCAGCCAAGTAGATCGACAGGATGCAAACCATCCCAAAACCCATTTGACACTTAGAGCAGTTACTGGTAACAGGCCCGCCAAAATTCAGACAATGAACTGAGTAGATTTGGCGGGTAGATAAGGCCACTTCAATTTAGTATAATTGAAGGCCCATCAAGCAGTTCAAGGTCGAGTGGAGTCGTCAGTCGTAACCAGTGGTCATCAGAAGAAGAAGAAACCAGGAAGAAGAAAACCCGAGCTGGAAGCAAGTCAGCATCACTGACCACTCAGACACACCTGAGTCCAGCTCGTGAAGATACCACCTCGACGGACCTCCAACAACGGTCCCAACACAGTCCCCCAGAGCAACAAGCAGCAACAAGTCACACTAAACAAGGCCTAAAGCCATCGCGGAAACCAAAGGCCTCACGAAACCAACAACCACGCATTACCCCCAACTGACCGGGTAATAGCAGGCCACCGCGACCAACAAAGACCAACTCCAGGGAAGAAAACCCGAAGAACTGCAAAGTTTCCACACTACAAACTATTCCTGACTTACCCCTGGGTAAGATTTTCCCCAAAGACTTTAAACCCTACTGCTCAACCAAAGAAATTGGGTACTCACCAGATAAATCCATAACGACATCCTACCGCATCATCGGACTCGCGAAGACTGACCAGAGACTCAGGTGAAGTCCTCTACCGCGTACGGCAGACACTAACCACCATAAACAGCGAACCCCAAAACCGCGATTTAGCCCAACTCTCAAAGGATTGGTGAGCATTATCCCTGGTCCTTCAAAACCTAACTTAACTAGTAAAGTGGGGTTGGGAGGGGTGAAGTATTGTTCTACTGTCATTTCCCTCGCTTGTACCGAAGTGTTCCCCACCTTTAGAGTGTTAAGAGTGTTCTTATTTGTGTCTTACCTTTTTAATAAAGATTGAAGTTCTTTCATCAAACTCAATTGTCTGCTGCACCTTTTATCACAACCCCCAAATAAGTCCAAGGTCTAGAACCAAGGGAGTGGGAGCGATTCGAACCGCTCAGAAGTCAGAGGTAAAGCTGACACAAACCATCACCCCCTACAGTGGGACCTTTTAAAATTAATTAATATAAACAATGAGACCCAGACATGCGGTCCCCACGGTCTCAAACATAAACCTAAAGCTTTCTTGCTCACCAAATCAGTACACAGAGCCACTGGCTCAGTGGTAGCCCTCTCACCTCTGACTCCGAAGGTTGTGGGTTCAAGCTACTCTCCGGAGACTTGAGCACATAGTCCATGCTAACACCCCAGTGCAGTACTGAGGAAGTCCAGCAGCGACGGAGGTGCTGTCTTTTGGATGGAATATTAAAGCGAGGCCCCGTCTGCCCTCTCAGGGGGACGTAAAAGATCCCATGGCCACTATTCAAAGAAGAACGGGGAAGTTCTTCCCAGTGTCTTGGACAATATTTATTCCTCATCCAACATCACTAAAGAACAGATTGCTGCACACAAATTGGCTGCCATGTTTCCTACATTACAACAGTGACTACACTTCAAAAGCACTTCATTGGCTGTAAAGCGCTTTGAAATATCCTGAGGTTGTGAAAGATCCTATATAAATGCATGTTCTTCCCTTTCCACTCCTATATCTGCACTGATCGCCACACTGCCTTCATGTAGCCTTAATCCTTCTTCTTAGGCAGTCCCTCGGAACCGAGGATGACTTGCTTCCACATTAAAAATGAGTTCTCGGGTGACTGATGAGTCCAATGCGGGACCTACAGTCTCTGTCACAGGTGGGGCAGACGGTGGTTGAAGGGGCGGGTGGGTGGGGTGCTTGGGTTGACGTGCGCTGCCTGCGCTTGGCTTCCGCTTGCTCCCGGCGAAGAGACTCGAGGTGTTCGGCGCCTTCCCGGATGCTTCTCCTCCACTTTGTGCGGTCTTGGGCCAGGGATTCCCAGGTGTCGGTGGGGATGTTACACTTTTTCAAGGAGGCTTTGAGGGTGTCCTTGAAGCGTTTCCTCTGCCCACCTGGGGCTCTCCTGCCGTGCCGGAGCTCCGAGTAGAGCGTTTGTTTCGGGAGTCTCGTATCGGGCATGTGGACAATGTGACCCGTCCATCGGAGCTGATCGAGCGTGGTCAAAGCTTCGATGCTGGGGATGTTGGCCTGAGTGAGAACACTGACATTGGTGCGCCTATCCTGCCAATGGATTTGCAGGATCTTGCGGAGGCAGCGTTGGTGGTACCTCTCCAGTGCTTTGAGGTGCCTGCTGTACATTATCAAAATCCACGACAAGGCCTTGGACAACATGGACCACTTTCCATACCTCGGGACCCTACTGTCAACAAGGGCAGATGTCGATGACGAAGTCCAACACCGCCTTCAGTGTGCCAGTGCAGCCTTCGGTAGCCTGAGGAAGAGAGTGTTTGAAGACCAGGACCTCAAACCCGACACTAAGCTCATGGTCTACAGAGCAGCAGTGATACCCGCCCTCCTGTATGCCTCAGAGACATGGACCATGTACAACAGGCACCTCAAAGCACCGTAGCCTTAATGTACACTCAATGTACTGCTGAAACCCTCATGCATGCCTTTGTTACCTCTAGACTTGATCATTCCAACGCACTCCTGGCTGGCCTTCCACATTCTACGTAAACATGAGGTGATCCAAAACTCGGCTGCCCGTGTCCTAACTCGCACCAAGTCCCGTTCACCCATCACCCCTGTGCTCGCTGACCTACATTGGCTCCTGGTTAAGCAACGCCTCAATTTCAAAATTCTCATCCTTGTTTTCAAATCCCTCTATGGCCTCGCCGCTCCCTATCTCTGTAATCTCCTCCAGCCCCACAAACCCCCGAGATATCTGCACTCTTCGAATTCTGCCCTCTTGAGCATCCCTGATTATAATCGCTCCACCATTGGTGGCCGTGCCTTCTGTTGCCTTGGCCCTAAGCTCTGGAATTCCCTGCCTAAATCTCTCCACCTCTCTACCTCTCTTTTCTCATTTAAGATGCTCCTTAAAACCTACCTCTTTGACCAAGCTTTTGGTCACCTGCCCTAATTTCTCCTTATGTGGCTCAGTGTCAAATTTATTTGGGGGAAAATTCGGTTGCTTTGCGCCTCCTGTTAGCACCCTAAGAGGGCGCTAACGGGGCGCAAAGCAACTAGCGCCCGGGCGCGGCGACACCAACGCCTCCCGTGAAATTCAGTGGGAGGTTAGCGGCGGTGGTAACCATTGGCGCCCCGCGGCGCTGCGCCGCCAGCGATGACGTCATCACCTGCTCTCGCCCTGGCCATGATCTTTGCTAGCGCCCCCGACTTACTGCCGGACGCTATGTCCGATGGGGTCAGGGGGGTCTACCTGCGGCCGGGGCGGCGCTATTGAAAGGCGAGGTGCCGGGCGGCAATTTTTGTTGCTGGCCGCCTGCCAGCACCTGCCTCCGCTCCCGTCCCTGGCCTCCTGACTTGCCCCCACCCGCGGGGTGCCGGCTGCGCTCCGTGAGCCCGGCACTTCTCTTGAGTGCCGGGCTCTTCTGTCGGCACTCCGATCCCCAGTGGCCCAGCTGGGCCCCGGGTCGCGCTGCGCAAGGCCCCTCCCCTTTAAGAAGGGGAGGAAGGCCTGCAATACCGCGGCACGTAGCGCCGTGATATTCCCTCACAGCGCCCCAGGAGGGAGGCGGGGCGCTTCCAGTAGCGCCCCGCTTCCCTCTTGGGACGCTACCGATGAATTTTGGCTGCGGGGACGCTAATTTTTTCGGGGTGCTAAAAGTAGCGCCCCGGCGAAGTTAGCGCCCCAAAGGGGGCGCGACTCAATTTTTCCCCCTTTGTCTTATAATACTCCAGTGAAGCGCCTTGGGACATTTTACTATGTTAAAGGCGCTATATAAATACAAGTGTTGTTGTTGTTGTAATAAACTTGCAAGGCGGTTTGTGCCATCGGGGGACTGGGAGTATTTGCTTTAGACATTTTATTATTGGAAGAACAGTGCCAGCAACAGAGATATGCCAAGAGCTCATTTGCCCTTTTACAACTCGAAATAATGCAGGTGTCACTGCAGATTGATACTGTCAGAAATTACAGAGTGACTTACAAGATCAATTGGCAATTGTCTACTGAACCTTACCCTCCTCAGGCACAGCCTTTCCGAAATGATGCAGATAATTAGCTCCTCGCTTGTAAATTCTGTGTCAGCGTAACTGGCCTTTCTGGTCCTGTGTGTGCTAAAGCAGCTGTTGCTCCAGATGAATTAGCATTCAACGTGCTTATCTTAACCCAAAGCTGCTGTAATCAGGCTAACGGGTGTGTCTGAGTGCATTTTTATTCTGATCTGGGGGTTACTAGTCTTTAATCTTGGCACAATTGTCTAAAAACGTGTCTGGGCAGTTTCCCCTCCTGTTCTAATCCTTGATTGCTGGTTTAATTAGGCCTTAATGATTCTGGAAATATTCATTACCCAGTTCTTAACGCGGGATGGAAATTTGAAGTTGTGGCAATTTTCCACAAGCAAACTTATTGTTTGAAAGACATTTTCCAGGCCAACATTGAACCCACTCAGATTCTACTATGAGAAAGGAAAGAAAGAGCTTTCTTGATCAGTGTGTTTCCAGCCCAATGAGGAAGGAAGCAGTGCTGGATCTAGTTCTGGGGAATGAAGTGGGGCAAGTGGAGCATGTTTCAGTGGGAGAGCATTTGGGAAAAAGTGATCACAATATCATCAGGTTGAGAATAGTTATGGAAAAGGACAAGTGTAAAAAAAAGTTAACTGGAGGAGGGCTAACTTCAGTGAGTTGAAAAGGCCCACCTGAATTGGAATCAAAAATTGGTAGGCAAAAGATAATTTAAACAATGGGTGGCCTTCAAAGAGGAGATGGCTCGGGTACAGAGTAGACCCATTCCTATGAGGGGGAAAGGAAGGGCATCCAAAGCTAGAGCTCCCTGGATGACTAAAGATATAGAGGTTAAAATGAGACAGAAAAAAGTAGGGTTATGACAATTATATGGTTCATAATACAATAAAGAACCAAGCTGAATATAGAAAGTACAGAGGAGATCTAAAAAAGGGAATACGAGGGGCAAAGAGAGAGTATGAGAATAGATTAGCGGCTAACATAAAAGGGAACCCAAAAGTCTTTTTATTAATACATAAATAGTAAAAGGGCAGTCAAAGGAAAGGTGGGGCTGATTAGGGTCCAAAAAAGTGATATTCTTGTGGAGGCAGAGGGCATGGCTGAGATACTAAATGAGTAATTTGCATCAGTCTTCACTGGAGAAGAGGATGCTGCCAATGTCACAGTAAAGAAGGAGGCAGTAGCGATACTGGATAGGATAAAAATAGATAAAGAGGTAAAGGTTGGCAGTGCTCAAAGTAGAAACACCACCAAAAGTGATGATGACAACTGTTCCTTCTACCAAATAGAAAGAAAGACTTGCATTTATATAACGTGTTTCAAAACACTTTACAGCCAACTAAGTACTTCTGAAGTGTAGTCACTGTTGTAACGTAGGAAACGCAGCAGCCAAATTGCGCACAGCAAGCTCCCACAAACAGCAATGAGATAATGACCAGATAATCTGTTTTTAGTGATGTTGTTGAGGGATAAAAATTGGGCACGACATCAAAGGAGAACTCCTCTGCTCATCTTCAAAATAGTACTGTGGGATCTTTCACATTCACATGAGAGGACAGATGAGGCCACAGTTTAACATCCCATCTGAAAGACAGCACCTCCAACACTCCTGCACTGAACTATCATCTTAAATTCTGTGCTCAAGTCTCCTTGAGTGGGACTTGAACCCATGACCTGCTGACTCAGAGGGGAGAGTGCTACCACCGACCCACAGCTGACATAGGTGAGAAGGTAAATCTAGGCTTAGAAATATCAAAGGGCCACCATTTTTAACATGGGACGAAGGGGCACAATACAGCTCTGAGTTCCTGGCTAGCTGCAGTTATAGTTGTCACCTTTTACTAAGAAAGGGGCAGGATAGGGATGGGTAGGGCAAGGGTTGGGATCACACACTCCAGTTCTTGTGTGTCCACATGACAAGACATAGAAGCAAAGTGTAAAGGTCAGCTTCTGATTGAAAAACTTGCTTTTTTGAGGGACTATTATTTTTTTTTACCAGTGCTATTAAAAAAAACACATCAGTTGATGATTAATGGCATAAAGGCGTACGCTGCCTAAATTCTGCAAGACAAATCGAACCGGCTGTGGGTTCAAGTCCCATTCCAGAGGCTTTGAGCAAAAATCTAGGTGGACACTCAGTGCAGTACTGAGGGAGTGCGGCACCGTCGGAGGTGCCGTCTTTCGGGTGAGGCGTTAGACCGAGGCCCCCATCTGCCCCTCTCAGGTGGACATAAATGATCCCATGGCACTATTTCGAAGAAGTGTGTTCTCCCCGGTGTCCTGGTCAATATTTATTCCTCAACCAACATCACCTAAAACAGATCATCTGGTCATTATCACGTTGCTGTTTGTGGGAGCTTGCTGTGCGCATATTGGTTGCTGTGTTTCCCACTTTACAACAGTGACCACACTTCAGAGTGCTTGATTGGTTGTAAAGCGCTTTGGGACGTCCTGAGATGGTGAAAAGCGCGATATAAATGCAAGTCTTTTTTTCTGGGGAGAAAGCAGGGACAGGGTTCTGAGTTTGGATGATCAGCCATGATCGCATTGAATGGCGGAGCAGGCTAGAGGGGCCGAATGGCCTACTCCTGCTCCTATCTTCTATGTTTCTATGTTTCTTTACCAACAAGGAGCTTCACGCTGATGGGCACAAAATGGTGGGCAGTGCGCCCGAGATGTCCCAATACGCGTGCCCGATCAGTAGCGCACGTCGATAAAATCAATCCTTAGATCTTGGTTGGCTACTTTGGATATTTTCAGACTGCCTGCTCAAAACCTGGCATTTAAAATCAGATGGTTGGCATTCCCTCAGCCTGATCCGCAGTTGACGGGCTGCCATCGACAGACCCAATAGGCTCACCATCTGTACCTCAAGCTAATTGGGAGCGAGGACCAGGTGGCTTGAGGCGTGGCTACAACCACAGACTGCAGTAAATGTGGAAGAATGTGATGAAAAACACACTTAACATTTTTTTTAAACATTTTCATTTAGAGGGTTGAACATAGGAACAGCAAGGGGGGGGGGCGATTTTGCCAGCCCTGGGGAGGTGGGCATGGAGGCGGGACTGCCGGGAAAATGGCAGAATTTGGAGGCGGGTGGCAAACTCGCCTCCAACTCGCCTCCATGCCATCTTCCCAGGAGGCGGGTTGCCGCTCCGCGCCGGGTCCCGTCTCCTTGGAGGCGGGAAGGGATTAAAGCCTATTAACTGCCTGTTAACAGGTAGTTAACAGGCGCCTGTTAACAGGTAGTTAACAGGCAGAAAATAGGATTATCCCCTTTTTGCCCTCACAAGTGCGGGCTTCCTGAAGGCTCCAAAACCCGCCAGCTCAGCTCAGCGAGTACTGGGTCTGCGGGGGTCGGGGGGGGGGGGGTTGCAAAAGTGTGGTGTGAAGGTAAGTGATGGGTACAAGAGTGTAGAGGTGAGTATCTGAGGTAAGTCCTAAGTGTTTTTAAAAGTGTACTTACCTTTGTTTCTTCCTGCAGGCTTCAGTCGGTTTCTATGCGGAGAGTCTCGCACCTCCGTGTTGGAGATGAGAGATGGCCGTTGCATTCTCAAATGCAACAAACATCTCATTTCTGTAAAAGAAAGAAAGTTGATGAGGTCTTGTATGCAAGACCTCATCATACTGCAGAGAATGTCAGTGTTTGACAGCTTCGCAGAGCTGTCAAACGATGACAATTCATCTGTCAAAAATTTTTGACAGATGAAACGTCATATGTTGACGTGCTCTGCAACCGGCTTTCCCATAATTGGTCTGCTAAGCCCACTGGGCGAGCTTAACAAGGTCAATCAAAGGAAAATAGCGTGAGTTGGCCACAAATTGATGGAGGCGAGACTGAAACCCGACAAGCAGCAGTCCCGTCTCCAATACGCCCCCATTAACAAAATTGCCCCCGAAGAGACCATTCAAGTCCTTGAGCCTGTTCCACCATTTAATTAGACCATGGGTGATCTGTAACTCAACTACATTCACCACCATTTCTCCCGATCCCTTGATACCCTTACCCAACAAAAATCTGTTGATTTCAGTCTTGAAAGTTCCAATTGACCCCCAGCATCCACAGCCTTTTAGGGAGAGAGTTCCAGATTTCTACAACCCTTTGTGTGTTTCCTGATTTCACTCCTAAATGGCCTGGCTCTAATCTTAAGATTGTGACTCCTTGTTCTGGATTCACCCACTGGATTAAATAGTTTCTCTTTATCTATTGAATGCTTTTATCATTTTAAACACCTCGATTAGATCTCCCCTCAACCTTCTAAACTTAAGAGAACACAAGCCAAGTTTGCGCAACCTGTCCTCATAATTTAACCCTTTAAGCCCTGGTATCATTCTGGTGAATCTGCGCTGCATCCCCTCCAAGGCCAATATATCCTTTCTAAGGTGTGGTGGCCAGAACTGTACACAGTTACTCCAAATGCGGTCTGACTGAGGTTCTGTGCAACTGAAGCTTAACTTCCTCCCCTTTGTATTCCGGCCCTCTTGAGATAAAGGCCAACATTCCATTAGCCTTGTTGATTACTTTTTGTACCCGTGCTCTAGTTTTTAGTGATTTGTATACCTGGATACCCAAAGTCCATTGCTCATCTGCAGTTCCTAGTCAACCCCAGAGAACAATCCCAGCTTCTCCAGTCTCTCCACATAACTGAAGTCCCTCATCCCTGGAACCATTCTCGTAAATCTCCTCTGCACCCTCTCCAAGGCCATACCATACCATACCCTCATCATACTCTGTCTAAAGCAGTTAAACGTAAACTTAAAGTTTAAGGCTGTGCCCCACTTGTAGATTCTCTGACTATGTTAAACATTGGCCCAAAAATTCGGCTGAATACAGGAGAGTACGAACTGTGGACTCTCGCGTATTCGGTCCCGAAGTGCCGGTTTCCTGCATGCACTGCGCATGCGCGGGAAACCGGCACTTCCGGTATGGCGAAGGGGGCGGTTCCTAAGTGAACCGCGTGCGCACTACAGGCTGTGCGCACGCAGCACACTTAGGTTTTTTTTCAGGTTTCAACGCAAAGGTAAGTATGGAATATTTTACACATGAAGAAAGGAGGCGTAAGACCCCCTTTTAACAAGGTAAGTAGTTAATTAAGTATTATTTAAAAAAAAATTCAGCAGGTTTATCTTTTTTAGAGACTTTAAAGAAAGGTAACTTTATTTTTATAACTTTTAAAAAGAATTAAAATTTTTGTTTAAAGTGGTTAATGTGATGGTTTTAAAAAAATTTATTTAAGGTTTAGCTGTTCTTTTGGGACAATTTGTATTAATAGTTTTGACAGTTCTCCTGTCAAATCTATGAATGAAAGATGGTGTGCTGCCATTGGCTCTCCATGGCCCACGTGATTCCAGAGGTCGCATCGAACTAACTGCGCCTCTGGGACACGCACACACTGCGCGCCGGCACCAGGGAGAGGCCCAGGACCAGGAGTTCGTGTGGGCCCGAAACACAACGGCAGGCGCGGTAGGTAAGATCGCGCGCGATCCTTACCCCCGCGGCAAGCCTCCGAGTCAAATTTCTGGGCCATTGATGTTTATCTTGCTTTAGGATCCTCTTTAGGATCTTGAATCCTTCCATGAGATAGCTCCTGAACCTTCTCTCCTCAGTTTCATCTCGCTGTCTGAAAACTTGTCCTTACAAACTTATATATCTACAAATATGGCAGCTATGTAGACTTGTGCACTGTAGGAAATGTTTTTATAGGGATTTATGGTTCCTTAGAGTAAATTGTCTTTGAGACTGAGGCTGGCACTCCCAGTGGCATGGTCTTCAGCTGTCCAGCCTCTCACATTACTGTAACACATTGGACCTCTAACTCCAGCTTGTCTATATAAATCATTTCTCTGCTGATCTTATTATATGATGTTTTAAGAAATGGTAAAGCCAAATTTAATTTTTTTAGCATGGTATTTTTGTTATTTTCTCTTCTCCGATTGTCCTCTCTCCATTCCAGGCTCGGCCTGGGCCCATAGAGAGATCTAGCTGCCTGCTCTTAAGCTTGTGCCAGGTGTATTCCATAACCAGCCTCTAGGAGATAGGCGAGAGTTGCTCAGAGTTGACTTCAGGATTCCCTCTCCCTCTTGATTGCTCCTCGCTATCCCCTGCAATGTTGTGACAGAGATCAGTAACACACGGCGTAGGGAAACTCAAACATAAAGCCATATCCTAGCACTCTATGGCAAAGTGCATTGAAGCACCAACACAGTGTCTCACCATGACACCCAGGTTTATATCTGTTTATTGTATTCAAAGTATAAACAATGATATGGAGAGACCACATGCGACAGCTTAATTATGTACTCAGTATTTGACCCTTTGCTGTGTTTAAAATGAGCTATCAGTCAAGTTTAATGCATGATAAATACTGTTGATAATACCATTTGAAGTTTCTGGGGTTGCATTACATGAACAGTGTAATGGATTATCCCCTTACACTCAAGAAGGATATAGGTAAGGCTGCTTTATATAAAGTCATCATCAAAAACAGTTTCTTGCTATTTTTAAACTGTTTTTATTGGATGGCGACCAACATACTGAGGCCAGTAGATGTTCTGACGAGGAGAGCTATTGCCAAGTGTTTTCATCTCAAAAATCAGCCCAGAGGAAGCAGCAGCAACACACAGGGATGTCCCATAACCCTTTCCTTTAGTCAAATCATCGAGTTCAGGCTTGAAAAGCAAATTGCACTCTTCAGTATGTTAGAAGGACACAGCCTTGATGCTTGAGAGAGTCACATGCTGCGTCCTGTCAAAGTAAGGCGTGGGTTCGTGGCTACAGGAACTTTACAAAAGGCAGGGAATTTGGGAAAGGTGGAGAAGTAGCAATATCGATACAAGTCAGAATTATTGCAGTAGAATCGAAGGACACGGCCTTCATGCTTTAGAGAATCCCAGTCGCATTTTTGCCCAGTCGGCAGTGGATTTAAGTCATAGCCGCAAAATGCTTCCAAACTGGCGCAGATAACTGTTCACAGTAAATGGATGCTTGACCCTTAAAAGTATATTTTTAATATTTAATGGAGTACTACCTGTAGTAAAAGCTTGTGATGTTACGATTGCAATGATATTGAAGTTTATTATTGTAGCAGAGTCTTCAGGATACACGGCAAACAGTCCTTTGTCTTTTTCTAGACACGAGGGTTAAATAATAATTTCTATCCCACTCTATTTCTCCACAGGGGTTTGAACAATGATTTTGTTTTTCTTGTTATCAGGTTTTCTGTGCTCTTCCCACTGAACAATTCAGAAACAAAAGATCAAAGTATATGTGACTTCCTTCACAAAAGGATCAACTGTTCCTTCTCTCAATTGTCTAGTTTTCTTTTACTTTCTGGACTATGGGATGTTGACGCTGCTTGCTGCTCTGCCTTGGATATTTTCAGAGTAACCAGTTACTGCAAATAGTACAACGGTAATATGAGATAATGACTCCGACTGGGGTCTTTCTTTAAATATGCATGTCGGGCCTCGATGGTGTCATCGGGACCCAAGCACAATTTTAACTGAGGCCTGATTGGAGAAGCCACTGCAGTTTTTGACCAGGTGAAGGCCAGTCAGGACCTGCCAGGAAGAAGAGGAAGCCGGAAAACCTCCAGTTATTTCTTTCCTTTGTGGGGTCAGGAGGAGCAGGATTTCTCCTCCAGGCCCCACCAGGAATGTTTAGGCCTACCAGGGGCTCTTCCTCGCCCCCCCCCCCCTCTCCCCCACTTCACGAATGGGACATGTCCCTGGGTACCCGATCCCGCCACCTACCTTGGGTTTTACGGGCAATTTTTCTGACACTTCCAGATCCGGGCGGGAAGTCAGCCGATGGGATTCAAATGAGGACGGGGAGATAAAATAGCCCGGGCCTCAGTTCTGCGAGAGTGGTTGAGTTTCACACTCACCTCACTGCCCACTGCGCAAACCCTGCCTGGAGTTAAAATTTGGGCCTGGGTTTTGTACCTTTTTTATTAAAAGTCCACCCACCATGAAACCTTCTAAGATTCCCTTCCCTATTATATTATTTTTAGTTTTCCTCCCCACTCTCTTCATCATAACCACCACGAACTCCCAGTTTTGTGTTTGTACCTTATCCCACCAGCCTCTTCTATGCTCTTCACTTGGCACAATATCATTCTCTCAAACCCTTAACATTCCTTCTCAAAATTTTTAGCTCTTCATGCCACTCAACTTTTACTACCCACTGACAACCTGTTTTCTACTCTCAGATGAGACGGTAAACCGAGGCCACGTCTGCTCTCTCAGGTGGACGTAAAAGATCCAATGGCACTATTTTGAAGAAGAGCAGAGGAGTTCTCCCCGGTGTCCTGGGCCAATATTTATCCCTCAATCAACATCACTGAAACAGATTATCTGGTCATTATCACATTGCTGTTTGTGGGAGCTTGCTGTGTGAAAATTGGCTGCCCCGTTTCATAAGAACATAAGAAATAGGAGCAGGAGCAGGCCATTCGTCCCCTCGAGCCTACTCCGCCATTTAATGAGATCATGGCTGATCTGATTTTGCTTCAACTCCACTTTCCTGCCTGTTCCCCATAACCCTTGACACTCCTGTTGCTCAAAAATCTGTCTATCTCAGCCTTGAATATATTCAATGACTCAGCTTCCACAGCTCTCTGGGGGAAAGAATTCCAAAGATTCACGACCCTCCAAGAGAAGAAATTTCTCCTCATCTCCATCTTAAATGGGCGACCCCTTATTCTGAGACTATGCCCCCTAGTTCTAGATTCCCCCACGAGGGGAAACATCCTCTCAGCATCTACCCTGTCCAACCCCCTCAGAATCTTATATGTTTCAATAAGATCACCTCTCATTCTTCTAAACTCCAATGAGTATAGGCCCAACCTGCTCAACCTTTCCTCATAAGACAACCCTTCCATCCCTGGAATCAACCTAGTGAACCTTCTCTGAACTGCCTCCAATGTAAGTATATCCTTCCTTAAATAAGGAGACCAAAACTGTACGCAGTACTCTAGGTGTGCAGTTGTAGAAAGACTTCCCTACTTTTATACTCTATCCCCCTTGAAATAAAGGCCAACATTCCATTTGCCTTCCTAATTACTTGCTGCACCTGCATGTTAACTTTTTGTGTTTCATGTACGAGGACACCCAGATCCCTCTGTACCGCCGCATTCTGTAGTCTTTCTCCATTTAAATAATATTTTTCTTTTCTATTCTTCCTACCAAAGTGGATAACTTCACATTTTCCCACATTATACTCCATCTGCTAAATTCTTGCCCACTCACTTAACCTATCTATATCCATTTGTAGACTCTTTAAAAGGGCTGGATTTTGTCAATGGGGACGTGATGGAGGCGGGACTCCCACTTTTTGGGTTGTAGTCCTGCTTCCATCGACTTGTGGCCAACCCATTGTATTTTCCCTTGATTGACCTTGGTAAGCCCGCCCAGCTTCACAGAGCTGTCAAATGATGACAATTCATCTGTCAAAAATTTTTGACAGATGAAATGTCATACGCTGACGTTCTCTGTAACTGGCTTCCCCTTAATTGGCCGCTAAGCCCGCTGGGACTAAAACCTGACAAGCAGCAGTCCCGCCTCCAAAGCGCCCCCATTGGCAAAATCGCCCCCTTTATGTCCTCCTCACAACTTGCTTTCCCATCTATCTGTGTATCGTCCGCAAATTTGGCTACAATACACTCGCTTCCTTCATCCAAGTCATTAATATAGATTGAAAATAGTTGAGGCCCCAGCACTGATCCCTGTGGCACCCCACTAGTTACAGATTGCCATCCTGAAAATGACCCATTTATCCTGACTCTCTGTTTTTTGTTAGTTAGCCAATCCTCTATCCATACTAATAGATTACCCCCAACACCATGAGCTCTTATCTTATGCAGAAACCTTTTATGTGGCACCTTGTCGAATGCCTTTTGGAAATCCAAATACACTACATCTACTGGTTCCACTTTATCCACCCTACTCGTTACCTCCTCAAAGAACTCTAATAGATTTGTCAAACATGATTTCCCTTTCATAAAACCATGTTGACTCTGTTTGATTGTATTTTGATTTTCTAAATGTTGTGCTACTACTTCCTTAATAATGGATTTGAGCATTTTGCCAATGACAGATGTTAGGCTAACTGGCCTATAGTTTCCTACATTCTGTCTCCCTCCTTTTTTGAATAAGGGTGTTATATTTGCGGTTTTCCAATCCACTGAGTCTTTTCCAGAGTCTAGGGAATTTTGGTAGATTACAACCAATGCATCCACTATCTCTGTAGCCACTTCTTTTAAGACCCTAGGATGCAGGCCATTAGGTCCAGGGGACTTGTCAGCCTTTAGACCCATAAGTTTGCCTAGCACTTTTTCTCTAGTGATGGTGATTGTTTTAAGTTCGTCCCTCCCTTTGGCCCCTTGATTTTCCATTATTACTGGGATATTTTTAGCGTCCTCTACTGTGAAGACAGATACAAAATATTTGTTCAATGCCTCTGCCATTTCCTTGTTTCCCATTATTATTTCCCCAGTCTCGTTTACTTTAGCTGCTCTCTTCCTTTTTATATACTTGTTGAAGCTCTTACTGTCAGTTTTTATATTTCTTGCTAGTTTACTCTCATAAGCTATTTTCTCCCTCTTTATTATATTTTTAGTCATCCTTTGCTGGTTTCTAAAATTTTCCCAATCTTCTGGCCTACCACTAATCTTTGCAACATTGTATGCCTTTTCTTTCAATTTGATACCATCCTTAACTTCCTTGGTTAGCCATGGTTGGTTCATCCTTCTCTTCGAGTCTTTCTTTCTCACTGAAATATATCTTTGTTGAGAGTCATGAAATACCTCTTTAAATGTCTGCCACTGCTTTTCTACTGTCTTACTTCTAATCTATTTTCCCAGTCCACTTTAGCCAACTCTCTCCTCATACCTTTGTGATTGCCTTTATTTAAGTTTACTACTCTAGTTTCAGACCCAAGTTTCTCACCTTCAAACTGAATGTGGAATTCTATCATGTTATGATCACTCTTCCCTAGAGGATCCTTTACTATGTGATCATTAATTAATCCTGTTTCATTACACATTACCACATAACATAACATAATAACATAAGTAGTAGGAGCAGTAGTAGGCCATATGGCCCCTCGGGCCTGCTCCGCCATTCAATAGGATCATGGCTGATCCGAACCTAGACTCACGTCCACTTCCCTGCCCGCTCCCCATAACCCTTAATTCCCTTATCAGCTAGGAAACTGTCTATCTCCATTTTAAATTTATTTAATGTCGCAGCTTCCACAGCTCTCTGAGGTAGCAAATTCCATAGATTTACTACCCTCTGAGTGAAGAAGTTTCTCCTCATCTCAGTTTTGAAACGGCAGCCCCTTATTCTAAGATTATGCCCCCTAGTTCTAGTCTCACCCATCAGTGGAAACATCCTCCCCGCCTCCACCCGATCAAGCCCCCTCACAATCTTATATGTTTCGATAAGATCGCCTCTCATTCTTCTGAATTCCAATGAGTAGAGGCCCAACCTACTCAACCTTTCCTCATAAGTCAACCCCCTCATCTCCGGAATCAACCGAGTGAACCTTCTCTGAACTGCCTCGAGAGCAAGTATATCTTTTCGTAAATATGGAAACCAAAACTGTACGCAGTATTCCAGGTGTGGCCTCACCAGTACCTTGTATAGCTGAAGCAAGACTTCCCTGCTTTTATACTCCATCCCCCTTGCAATAAAAGCCAAGATTCCATTGGCCTTCCTGATCACCTGCTGTACCTGCATACTAACCTTCTGTGTTTCATGCACCAGGACCCCCAGATCCCTTTGTACTGTAGCACTTTGCAGTTTCTTTCCATTTAGATAATAACTTGCTCTTTGATTTTTTCTGCTAAAGTGCATAACCTCACACTTTCCAACATTATATTCCATCTGCCAAATTTCCGCCCACTCACTTAGCCTGTCTATATCCTTTTGCAGGTTTTTTATGTCCTCCTCACTCACTGCTTTTCCTCCCATCTTTGTATCGTCAGCAAACTTGGATACGTTACACTTGGTCCCCTCGTCCAAATCGTTAATATAGATTGTAAAGAGTTGGGGTCCCAGCACTGACCCTTGCGGAACACCACTAGTTACTGATTGCCAACCCGAGAATGAACCATTTATCCCAACTCTCTGTTTTCTGTTAGATAGCCAATCTTCCACCCATGCCAGTATATTACCCCCAATCCCGTGATTTTTTATCTTGTGCAGTAATCTTGTGTGGCACCTTATCAAATGCCTTTTGGAAGTCCAAATACACCACATCCACTGGTTCCCCTTTATCCACCCTGTTTGTTACGTCCTCAAAGAATTCAAGCAAATTTGTCAAGCATGATTTCCCCTTCATAAAACCATGCTGACTCTGTCTGATTAAATTATGCTTATCCAAATGTCCTGTTACTGCTTCCTTAATAATGGACTCCAACATTTTACCAACCACAGATGTTAGGCTAACTGTTCTATAGTTTCCAGCATTTTGTCTACCTCCCTTTTTAAATAAGGGCGTTACATCTAAAATAGCCTGTTCCCTGGTCAATTCCACAATGTATTGTTCCAAGAAACTGTCCCAAATACACTCTATGAACTCGTCCTCAAGGCTGCTTTTGCCAATTTGATTTCCTACATTACAACAGTGACTACACTTCAAAAAAAGTACTTCATTGGCTGTAAAGCACTTTGGGACAACCAGTGGTCGTGAAAGGCACTATATAAATGCATATCTTTCTTTTCTTTCTTTATCACCAACCTCTGAACAACCCTGTAATGTTTCATTGCTTCCCCCATAATACTTCCCAAATGACACCTTCTTACTGTCATCAGCGAAGGAAGTGATGCTCGTAAAATATTAAATTCTTCAAGTAACTTTATTGTACACAGGTGGATTGTTGCAATTACTGTGTGACATGTTTACTAGGATAATTTCCATTATAAATGTGCACTCAAGAATTTCGAATTTTAAAAGTGGGCGAGAAGTGCACATAGATGTAATATCTATAATATATTAAACAGATAAAAACAGATGGATTACATTATATTTAATAACTGATTTTAATATATTATATATAGAGATATATTGCCCAAGTATGTCCTGTCCACAAAGAGCAGGACAAATCCAAATCGACCAATTACCGCCCCATCATTCTACTCTCAATCATCAGCAGAGTGATGGAAAGTGTTGTCGACAATGCTTTCAAGCGGCACTTACTCACCAATAACCTGCTCACTGATGTTCAGTTTGGGTTCCGCCAAGACCACTCAGCTCCAGAACTCATTACAGCCTTGGTCCAAACATGGACAAAAGAGCTGAATTCTAGGGGCAGCATTTGACCGAGTGTGGCACCAAGGAGCCCTAGTAAAATTGAAGCCAATGGGAATCAGGGGGAATCAGGGGGAATCAGGGGTTGTGGTTGTTGGAAGCCAATCATCTCAGCCCCAGGACATCACTGTGGGAGTTCCTCAGGGCAGTATCCTAGGCCCAACCATCTTCAGCTGCTTCATCAATGACCTTCCCTCCATCATAAGATCAGAAGTGGGAATGTTAGCTGATGATTGCAGTGTTCTGTTCCATTCGCAATTCCTCAGAAAATGAAACAGTCCATGCCCGCCTGCAGCAAGACCTGGACGACATCGTGAATGGACCGTGCAGCCCATTAAAGGGACTGCGCACCCAAAATAAATTAGGGGGAACATTGCTCCTGACTCCCCAAAGCCTTTCAACCACCTACAAGCACAAGTAAGGAGTGTGATGGAATACTCTCCACTTGCCTGGATGAGTGCAGCCCCAACAACACTCAAGAAGCTTAACATCATCAGGACAAAGCAGCCCTGCTTGATCGGCACCCCATCCACCACCTTAAACATTCACTCCCTCCACCACTGGTGTACCGTGTCTGCAGTGTGTACCTTCTACAAGATGCACTGCAGCAACTCGCCAAGGCTTCTTTGGCAGCACCTCCCAAACCCGCGACCTCTTCCACCCTAGAAGAACAAGGGCAGCAGGCGCATGGGAACACCATCACCTGCAAGTTCCCCTCCAAGTCACACACCATCCTGGCTTGGAAATATATCGCCGAACCTTCATCGTCGCTGGGTCAAAATCCTGGAACTCTCTCCTGAACAGCACTGTGGAGTACCTTCACCACACGGACTGCAGCGGTTCAAGAAGGTGGCTCACCACTACCTTCTCAAGGGCAATTAGGAATGGGCAATAAATGCTGGCCTTGCCAGCGATGCCCACTTCCTGTAAATGAATAAAAAAATATTATTTTATTATTACTGCCCTGTCAGGGAATTCATTTGATTTTTGCTCTCCATCGCAATGCCAGGGGAGATCAACTATATATAATATATAGGAACAGAAAATGCTGGAAAGCCTCAGCAGGTCAGGCAGCATCTGTGGAGAGAGAAACAGAGTTAACGTTTCATGTCGATGACCTTTCGTCAGAACTGGAAAAAGTTAGAGATGTAACAGTTTTTAAGCGAGTGTAGGGCAGGGAAAGTGGGGAGGGGAGGAAAGAACAAAAGGAAGGTCTGTGATAGGGTGGAAGGTAGGAGTGATTAAATGACAAAAGGTATGATGGTGCAAGGCAAAAGGCCCCAAACCCCTATTTTTTCCCATGGCAGCTGTTGATGATTCTGCCATTCCCATTTACACCTCTTCTAGACTCATCTTTTGTTTCTTTACTTGTCCCATTACTATTTCCTTTTGCTTTGTACAATCATGCCTTTTTTCATTTAATCTCTCCTGCCTTCCATCCGATCACAGACCTTCCCTTTTGTTATTTCCTCCCCTCCCCTTTTCCTGCCCCTGCACTTGTTTCTCTCTCCAGAGATGCTGCCTGACCTGCTGAGTGTTTCCAGCATTTTCTGTTTTTATTTCAGACTTCCAGCATCCGCAGTATTTTACTTTTGTATAATATATAGGAGTATAGGTATATAATATATAATCTGGTCTGACACTTCAGTGCAGCACTTGAGGGAGTGCTGCACTGTCAGAGGTGTTGTCTTTCAGATGAGACGTTAAACTGAGGCCCCATCTGCCCTCTCAGGTGGATGTAAAAGATCCAATGGTATCATTTTGAAGAAGAGCAGGGGATTTATCCCCGGTGTCCTGGGGCCAATAATTATCTCTCAATCAACATCACTAAAACGGATTATCTGGTCATTGTCACATTGCTGTTTGTGGGACCTTGCTGTGTGCAAATTGGCTGCCACGTTTCCTACATTACAACAGTGACTACACTTCAATAAGTACTTCATTGGCTGTAAAGCGCATTGGGATGTCCAATGGTCATGAAAGGCGCTATAGAAATGCCAGTCTTTCTTTCTTTCCTATTTGCTTATTAACTGTTGTACTATTTGCAGCAAGGTGAATATTTTGAATACATGGTTGACTTCAATCTGTTTTAAAAGGATCTGAATTAAATACAGCCAGGTACTCTGAATATTTACTGACTCGGCATTTGAAATTCCAGACAGAATATTGGAAATATTTACCACTAACAGCTGATGAGGAGACTTAGAATTAGCTAATTGCCACTCGTAGTTTTAGGCAGGCAGTAACCATGGTAATTGATTCTGTAGTGAAGGCTCCATTAATACTCTCTGCTCTGCATTATGATGCTATTGATCCTCCCTATAAACCCTGTAGCAGTTTCTTAGTCGGACAAATTCACTTGTCGTGAAAACATTTCTGTTTATTACACGCCAAAAAAAACATCAGGATGAGCCAAAAATGTAACTGCTTGTGTTGTTCATGGTCGGAAGCGACCATAATGAGTATAAGTGATTGTAGCTAGTCTGTTGATAGTTATTTGGAACTAGTTCAAAATGAAGGTGCACTTAGAACTACATGTAGATGCATGCATGAGGAGCTAATTATCTTGTCTTCTATTGTGTGTCTACATGTGTAGCATCCTTTGTGTTTTAAGGAGTGTACCTTTAGAATTAAGTAGTTAAAGTTGATGTGTAATCCCAGAAAGCAGAGAAATAGTAAAGGAAGAAAGAATTTGCATTTATACAGCACCTTTCACTAAATCAGTATGTCCCAAAGCGCTTCACAGCTAATGAAGTACATTTGAAGTGTAGTCATTGTTGTAATATAGGAAACGCGGCAACCAATCTGCGCACAGCAAGGACCCACAAACAGCAATGAGAAAAATGACCAGATAATCTGTTATAATGATCTTGCTTGAGGGATAAATATTGGCCAGGACATTGGGGAGAACTCCCCTGCTCTTCTTCGAATAGTGCCGTGGGATTTTTTACATCCACCTGGGGAAGCAGACGGGGCCTCGGTTTAAAACCTCATCCAAAGGATGGAACAATGTGCTGTCTGTTTTTTTGAAGGTCCTTGCACAGCAAAGCCAGACTTCACACCATGCAATGCAGATTGTGGAAGGCAGTCAGTAAGTAAATGAGAAGGAATTCCTGATGATCCTGAAATAGAAAAAAAAATCACCAGATCTGTCCCAAAGAGTGAGAAGCATCCAGAACAAACTCATACCACAGGTGTTTCAACAGCTATTGAAACCGGTTCAGAAGCTGAGAATCGATACTGAGGATGTAACTGTTACCCCTCCTCAGAAAGCCTCAGATGTTTGACCTATTCCCATAGGTAACGAACCAATCGGCTCCCAGGGAATTGTTCGTGCTCCTGATCCTGGTGCGAAATCTCTAGGAAGATCTTCGATGAAAGTTGTGAACCTTGATGGTGTTGAAACTGAACCCTAGAGGTTCCCATCAACTGTTCCTGTTAGTAGTCCCCGTCAGTCCTACTCCAAGATATCCGCAGAGGTCAAGGAAACCTCCCAATCGTTTGGACTTGCAGATAGATATGAGTGTAGTGGTTTTCAGAGTGGTTCTAGTGTTGGCATAACCTAGCCGAGTCAGAAGGTTGTGGGTTCACTCCAGAGACCTGAGCACAAAATCCAGGCTGACACTCCCAGTGCAGTACCGAGGGAGCGCTGCACTGTCGGAGGCACCGTCTTTTAGATGAGACGTTAAACCGAGGGCCCGTCTGCTCTCTCAGGTGGACGTAAACGATCCCACGGCACTATTTCGAAGAAGAGCAGGGGAGTTCTCCTCGCTGTCCTGGCCAATATTTATCCCTCAACCAACATCACTAAAAAACAGGTTATCTGGCCATTTATCACATTGCTGTTTGTGGGAGCTTGCTGTGCGCAAATTGGCTGCCGCGTTTCCTACATTACAGTGACTACACTTCAAAAGTACTTCATTGGCTGTAAAGTACTTTGGGACATCCTGAGGTGGTGAAAAGCGCTATATAAATGCAAGTTCATCTTTCTTTCCTGTGTACTACTAGGAGCGGGCTATGGTTATCTGTTATTCTAAGATGTAGTTGCTGATTTTTTTTTTAGCTGTTAACCAGGCTCAGTCTTTGAGATGATTATTTTCACCTTGTAATTCTGAGGGGGGAAAGTGATAAGTGCGGTACTTACCTATTGTTAACCAAACACTCGTAGCCCCCTGACGGGAGTATCGACTTTACACCACCAACAGAATGCTTATTCATTCGCTACAGCTGATGAACGTTGTCACAAAACAATGTACAGTTCTTCTCTCCCTGTTACCTGACATTGATATCGAGATTGCCTCCATCGTAACTGGTGTCAAAGGAAAAGGCTTTGGGTTGGATTTTGATACTGGGGCGGGTTGGGGTCGTGTCATCCACTTTTCGTGTTATCCACCCGACTGCAATTGGATGTGGGAGATTGATGCGATTTTCACCTAATTGGGCAATTGAGTTCCAGCATGTGGGAACCCATGAACTAATTAATGTTTTGAGTCTGAAAGTCACCTCTGATGATGTCATCATTACTGCTGCATTGAAGGTCTTCAGAGACTGCCTGGCCTTTGCTGTGAGAGGACCTGGATGCAAAATGAGCAGGAGAGAGAGAGAGAGAGAGAGAGCCTTGCCTTTGCTGTGAGAGAACCTGAAGACAAAATGAGCAGCAGCAGCCCTAGGTCTGCTCCCAGATATTTTTCTTACTACTACTACTCCGTTGTAATAGTGGACCTGCAGCTGATAGTCAGCTTTCGAAATGTGCTCCCCGCCAGGTTTCACAATCGTGGTTCAGAACAGGCATGCTTCACGTAGAACAAGGGTTAAAATCACAAAGGCCTTTCAAAATGGCATTATAGAGCCAATTTAGTGCTTGTTAAGGGCCTTAACAGCCTATCCCGCCTCTTAAAGGCGGGACGGAGTCGGGACCAGCAGACACGATTTAATGAAAATTGCGTGGAGGCGGGATGGAGGCGGACTTGTGCCCACCCGCCAGTTTTCGCAATTTTAACCCCCCACACGCCTCCAAACCCACCTCCACGGGTCAATGAAAATCCAGCCCTTTGTGTCATAAGATGACTATCAGAGACTATGCTCTGATTGACGAACCAAAGGCTTCTCCACAATGGTGGAATCACCAGATTGCAGTGACAGTGAAGTCATACAGTAAGACACCCTAAAACTACCATCAGACAGGGTTCCCAACCCTCCCAGAATGACCGGGAGTTTCCCGGAATCGGGGGTTCCTCCCCCGAGCAGCCCAGGAGATTCAGCGAGTTAAATTTCCTGCTGCAGTGAGCTCCGCCCACCCCGCTTCGTAATGCCGCCGGCTGCCATTAGACAAGCCTCTGGTTTGGTGCCGACTCCCGCAGAGAGCCGCAACCGCGCGGATGAGGCTAGAGGGTCGGGAATCGGGAGGGCTTGGGAATCGCAGCTTTCAGCATCGGGGACCTCTGAAATCAGTGGGGGCTCTGAAATGGGGGGTCTCTGAAATGGGAGTCTCTGAAATGGGAGTCTCTGAAATGGGGGGTCTCTGAAATGGGGGTCTCTGAAATGGGGGGTCTCCGAAATGGGGGGTCTCTGAAATGGGGGTCTCTGAAATGGGGGTCTCTGAAATGGGGGTCTCTGAAATGGGAGTCTCTGAAATGGGGGTCTCTGAAATGGGGGTCTCTGAAATGGGAGTCTCTGAAATGGGGAAGTTCCTCGGTTTCACCTCTTCACCTGCCCGCAGGTGGCCTCCTGGTTCTTGGAACTTGAGGCCTCCAAGTTCCCCTCCAAGTCACACACCATCCTGACTTAGTAGTATATCGGCCGATCCTTCATTGTCGCTGGGTCAAAATCCTGGAACTCCCTCCCTAACAGCACTGTGGGAGTACCTTCACCACACGGACTGCAGCGGTTCAAGAAGGCGGCTCACCACCACCTTCTCAAGGGCAACTAGGGATGAGCGATAAATGCTGGCCTTGCCAGCGACGCCCACATCCCATTAAAAAAAACTAATTAAAAAAAAACAGTGGCTGGCGCGAATCCACGAGCAAAAATACTCAACTACTGTAGACCCCAACTTTATCAGGTAAATGCAATAACAGTTGTAGAAGTCATGTGAACTGCCACATGATCGAATGTCACATGATCAGATGTCATGCGATCAGGCCTACATAGTCAGTTGTCATGTGGTCAGAATGTCATGTGATCAAACCTGCAGGAATGCCTCCAACCAGAGTTGGCCACCCGAGCCATAGGGCAGCTTCTGAAATACACATTACGTGAAATAAAGATATATTACTGACAATGGTATTCGTTAAAAATAACATGACACTTGATTTTGTCAATAAAAGAGCTTTTGCATTTTGGCTAGAAAAGGGTCTTGGCCACTCCTCGGGGGTGACTTTCTGAGTCACGGTGCTGCCTGGGCCGCGCGTGCAGCCAGCGTGAGTCGGGTACTCAGAGGCAACGTGCCCGCTCTGACCCATGCTGCTCCACGCTGACCCATCGCGGACCCACCACTGACCTGTTGCTGACCTCCACTGACCCGCGTTGACCTTGTACTGACCTGTGTTGACCCGGCTCTGACCCGCGTTGACCTGGCATTGACCCGCGTTGACCTGGCATTGACCCGCATTGACCCAGTGCTGACCCGGTGCTGACCTGGTGCTGGCCTGAGCTAGCTGCCGGCGAGGCCTGGCTAGTGGTGCGGAGAATCTCGCTCAGAACCTCTGCGACACAGTTGTGGTGCATCATGAACTTTTTCACAGCTTAGTGGCGAAACAGTCCGTATCATCTCGACTGGGAGTTGACCGTTGGCCAATTCTGGAGGTGTGGATGTTCCAAACGTGCTGTCGCTAACTCGCACAGAGCACTCGTTCTGGACCACTTTTAGGGCTGGGGCATTCACATATTTCGGGCAAGTGCCCCCACTTTCCACAGCTCCTGCCTTGAGAGGGAGTCCCTGTAGTGTAACTGGCTCCGATATTTAAAAAGGTTTTTGTTAATAAATTCTCCATTTTTCAATAGGTTGTTAGCAGGGAAATTGGCTGTTTAAATTTTAAATCCCCTCGAAGGCCCTTAGCAATGCTGCAGAAGAACAGGCTGCATAAACTTGGCTTATATTCCCTTGAGTTTAGAAGGTAGGGGGTGATCTAATCGAAGTGTTTAAAATAATAAACGGATTCGATTGGGTAGATACAGAGGAACTATTTCCTCTGGTGGGGGAATCCAGAACAAGGGGGCGTAATCGTCAAATTAGAGCCGGGCCGTTCTGGAGGGAAATCGAGACGCTCTTTTTATCACAAAGGGCAGTAGAAATCTGGAACCCTCTTCCCCAAAAGTCTTTGGATGGTCGGAGTCAATTGAAATTTTCAAGACTGAGATCGATAGACTTTTGCTGGGTAAGGGCATCAAGGGATATGGAGCAAAGGCGGATAAATAGAAATGAGGTACAGATCAGCCATGTTCTAAATGAATGGCCGAACAGGCTCGAGGGGCTGAATAGCTTCCTTTTGTTCCTGTGTTCCTATGTATGTCGGCGACACACAACATTGCTAGGACTTTAATGGAGGAACTATAAGGTGTGATGTCCTTCCCTCAGTTATATGTTGTGATACTAGGCCTGGCAATGAGCAGAAATTCTGTGAGTGGAAATGGGGACAATCCACCCCAAATTCTGCCCTGAAAGCACTTCATTTACACGGAAATGAAAGGCCATGAGTTTTAATTTCTTCTACCTTTAACTTTATGCATAGATTAGATAGGAAACAAATTCCAGGAGGATTACTTTTAACTAAAACAGCCTAGCTTGGTTTAATAGAGCCCATTTAAAGTGAGATGATGTCACCTGGCAAGGGTAATCAAGCACTGTAATTTAATTTGAAGCATGTGTTAAATATAGAAGAATGAATACCTGGGAGTGAGCTATGGGACTGGAAGCTAATCAAGGGGTTCAGACGTAATGGCAGGCCGGATGCCCAAGGGGTTTGTGAATGTCACCTGAACACTGAGATCAGATTGAATCCTTTCCCTCGCTTCCCAGCTCTGATCTCAGCTCTGTGCTGAATGGTATTCAGAATAAAAAGGTGTTCTATTCCTTTTTGCTATCGTTACTGCTGCTCCGCTGAAAAGTAATTTTGATTGATTGCAGGAAAACCTTTTGCAATATAGCATCAGTAGTTTTAGTCGAAGAATTATCTTAAACATGGCATGCAATCAAAATGTTGGACTGCTGTTATAATGACTGTTTTAATCCTGATTTTTATAACAGCCTTCGTTGTTTTAGATGAGTACAGAACGGAGGACAAATAGTTCCTGCAATCAACCTATGGCCAGTGGAGAAAGTGATTAGAAAGGAATAATAATGACTTCGCCAAGTCTAAAGCAGGAAACAGTGAGGGAAGATATTTTAACTGGACTCCCGGGCGTCAAACGAACGTTGTGCGTCGGCCTCCCGTCACGGAAACCGCCCGATATTCACTTCCATTCGTTTCAGCGGAAGTGTGGAACTCGGGCCGTTTCTGGAACGGGCGGACGATCCGCAATGCCAGTTTTACGCCCAGCCTACAGGTTGAAACGCTACCCCTGCGTGTAGTGTACGTTCTATGAGGTAGTATTCAAAAGAGGCCAGGGGTGTCTCTACAGGGTCAAATATGACGTAGGATTACATAGAATGTACAGCGCACAAACAGGCCATTCGGCCCAACTGGTCCATGCCAGCGTTTCTGCTCCACTCGAGCCTCCTCCCACCCCTCTTCATCTAACCCCAGCAGCATATCCTTCGAGTCCTTTCTCCCTCATGTACTTATCTAGCTTCCCCTTAAATGCATCAAATGTGTCATAATAAGAAGGTGCTCTGCATCTCACCCACCATTTTTAATTCCATTTTATTTGTTGCTGTGTTAGTTGTTCTGTTCTTGTTCTGCTTTGCTGGTCCATGTCTTGCTGCATTTTGAGCACAGTTAGCAGGGGAATATAATTCTGCTTCATCTCCTTGTAGCCAAGCTATATTTTCAAAAGTGCCGGGGGCCATGGCAGTTTTCACTTATGAAATCATATCACTGATGAATATTCAGGCACATACTTCAAAAATATTGTCACTACATTCAACTGCATTAAGCTTTACTGCACGTTTATGTCGTGTTAAATTATCTTGTCATTTTGTATTTGTCACAGGGAAATGCTCCTTGAATACTGATGTCATAAATAACCTGATCTTTTCCCATTCTTGTTGTTTTATGTTGTGTCCCAGCTCCATTGCTGTCAATAATAAATTGCAAAATGTGATGGGAAGCTCTGCTAAGTTTTACTCATGTCCCTCCCGCCTCACCCAATTACAGAGCGAAGTGTAAATTCTCCTAAATTCCTTTCACACGTAGACTGGTGTTTGAGACACCAGAACCAGACACTTTCAATTAAAAGCTCACCGGAAAAATCAAAAAGCTAATGAAAGTGATGCTTGCCAGCACTTATAGAACTCTGGAAGTCAATAGAGAAAGAACTTGCATCTATATAGCACCTTTCACCATGTCCGAAAGCACTTTACAACCAATGATGCATTTTCATTGCACTACTGTAGGAAACGCGGCAGCCAATTTGCGCACAGCAAGCTCCCACAAACAGCAATGTCATAATGACCAGATAATCTGTTTTAGTGGTGTTGGTTGAGGGATAAATATTGGCCAGGACACTGGGGATAACTCCCCTGCTCTTCTTTGAATTGTGCCATGCGATCTTTTATATCCACCTGAGAGTTTAACATCTCATCTGAAAGACGGCACCTGGAGTGTCAGCCTAGATTGTGCTCAACTCTCTAGAGTGGGAGCATGGTGACAAGGCAAAAAAGGAGCGAATAACAATTTTCCGAAAAGATAGCCAGTCCCTGCTTTAAGAACAAAAGGTCTGCAGTGAACAGCATGGAAGTGAGAAAAGCCTGTGTCATCCTGGTGAGCAGCGCACAAAGAGTCAGGAGCCAGGAAAACGCGGGGACATTTGTCACGGGACCACACAAACCCTCAACGTGGCTTCCGAAAATAAATGTCAAAATGTGACGGGCACAGAATTGAGAGCACGGCGCTTTGGTGGGTTTCCTCCTGGGCGAGCACTGAGTGCCCCATTCGTGGAAATCAGCCCTAATGTTCCGTACAGTCTGTCTCAGATACATCAAAAAAAAATCCAGCACTCAGCCCGAACATGCTCATTGTGTGTGTGTGTAAAAATTGCCACGATGGACGTATCGGCACTCTACACCAGTATCCCCCACGATGACGGCATCGCTGCAACAGCCTCAGTACTCAACATCAACAACAGCCAATCTCCAGACGCCATCCTACAACTCATCCGCTTCATCCTTGACCACAATGTCTTCACCTTCGACAACCATTTTTTTACCCAAACACACGGAACAGCCATGGGGACCAAATTCGCACCCCAATACGCCAACATCTTCATGCACAAGTTCGAGCAAGACTTCTTCGCTGCACAGGACCTCCAGCCAACGCTGTACACCAGATACATCGACGACATTTTCTTCCTTTGGACCCATGGCGAAGGATCACTGAAAAGACTACACGATAACATAAACAAGTTCCATCCCACCATCAAACTCACCATGGACTACTCCTCAGAATCGGTCTCATTCCTGGACACACGAATCTCCATCAAAGACGGACACCTCAGCACTTCACTCTACCGCAAGCCCACGGACAACCTCACGATGCTCCACTTCCCCAGCTTCCACCCTAACCATGTTAAAGAAGCCATCCCCTATGGACAAGCCCTGCGAATACACAGGATCTGCTCAGACGAGGAGGAACGCGATGGACACCTACGGACGCTGAAAAACGCCCTCGTAAGAACGGGATATGACGCTCGACTCATCGATCGACAGTTCCGACGGGCCACAGCGAAAAATCGCATAGACCTCCTCAGAAGGCAAACACGGGACACAACCAACAGGGTACCCTACGTCGTCCAGTACTTCCCCGGAGCGGAGAAACTACGCCATGTTCTTCGCAGCCTTCAACATGTCATCGATGACGACAAACACCTCGCTAAGGCCATCCCCACGCCTCCACTACTTGCCTTCAAACAGCCGCCTAACCTCAGAAGTACCATCGTTCGCAGCAAATTACCCAGCTTTCAGGATAACAGCGACCACGACACCACACAACCCTGCCATGGCAAACTCTGCAAGACATGCCAGATCATCAACACAGATACCACCATCACACGTGAGGACACTACCCACCAGGTACATGGTACATACTCATGTGACTCGGCCAACGTTGTCTACCTCATACGTTGCAGGAAAGAATGCACCGCGGCATGGGACATCGGCGAGACCATGCAGACACTGAGACAACGTATGAACGAGCACCGCGCAACAATCGCCAGGCAGGATTGTTACCTCCCAGTCGGGGAACACTTCAGCAGTCAAGGACATTCAGCCTCGGATCTGCGGGTAAGCGTTCTCCAAGGCAACCTTAGAAACACACGACAACGCAAAATCATCGAGCAGAAACTGATAGCCAAGTTCCGCACTCATGAAGACGGTCTCAATCGGGATCTTGGGTTTATGTCACGATACATGACGTGATCCGGACTCAAGTCGTCGTTAGCTTGTTCACAGATGTGATTCCCAGTAAAAAAGTAAAAATTTTCCCAGTAAAAAAAGTAAAAATTTTAAAGCTTTTCGTTTTACATACAGACGGCAGCTTTTGACACGTTAGAACCCCTGCGACTACACCTCATTGTCTCAGTTGTATCTTGCTATGTCTTTGATGTGGTACCTTCCTGGCTGACTTAATTAACTTTATCACACCTCGTCAGATAGTCAGGATGATTTAAGTGGTCTGCAATTGTAAGGTACACATGCTTTGTTTTCTATCTATATATGCTTTGGCGATTCTGTATCTAATTTACTTCACCTGAGGAAGGAGCAATCGATAGCTCCGAAAGCTTGTGATTTCAAATAAAACTGTTGGACTATAACCTGGTGTTGTGCGACCTCTCAATTTTGTAAAAATAAATGTCAGAGTTTGCCCCTTTTATGTTGTTGTTAAAATATCTTTGTGAAATGAGATCTGGCACAAAGGTGACCTCTGTCTGACAAAATCACCTTTTAGTTTCCTATTACTAGGTGCAGTGCTGGGGATGATCACTCTTACCATTGTGCTTGAGCCAACAGTTATCATACCCAATTTGTTATCTGGCATTAATGGTGTCAGCTACAGCTCAGTGGTAGCACTCTCTCGCCTCTGAGTCAGAAGGTTGTGAGCTCAAACTCCACACCAGTGACTTGAGCACAAGCTCTAGGCTGACACTTCAGTGCGCTGTCGGAGGTGCCGTCTTTCAGATGAGATGTTAAACCGAGGCCCCGTCTGTCCCCTCAGGTGGATGTAAAAGATCCCACGGTACTACTTGATCATCATCACATTGTGGGAGCTTGCTGAGTGTAAATTGACTGCCGCGTTTCCTACATTACAACAGTGACTACACTCCAAAAGTGCCTATAAATGCTCCTGAGGTTGTGGGAGGTGAGTGTGCAAGTCTTTTTTTTTTCTTTTGTTCTTTCTGCATTATTGTTGTTGCAATGGCCCAGATTTTGCTGGAGCGTGCCCCGTTAGTTAGACTTTATCCTCATCCTTCAGCTCGAAAAACATCTGCCTTGTAAGTTGCTGAAAGTGTGAGCTGAGAACTGCACAGTGAGGGCAGTGGGACATCTGGGACCTTGGTGAACGACAGGACCAACAGTCTATCTCCTTGAGATTGAAGGATTGAGAACGAAACAGAGGACTGACGGAGAAGGAGGGTGAATTGGATTCAAATCAGAAGAGAAATAAAGAAAAGGAAACAAAGGTTGGATTAAGAGTGAGAGAGAAAAAAAGAGACAGAACGGTAATATAAGAATTGTTTTTTTAACATTTAAATTTTAAATTTTAAAATCTCTAACAACAATTTACTACCTGTAGGAATAAGACTCCACAGTTTAAATTGTTTACTTTCTGGGCTGGAGAGGTTGATTGGCATTGCGGGAACATAAATCATTAAAAAGGTGCCTATGCTGTTAATTACAACAACAACCTGCATTTATATAGCGCCTTTAATGTAGTAAGACATCCCAAGGTGCTTCACAGGAGCGTTATCAAACAAAATTTGACACCGAGCCACATAAGGAGATATTAGGGCAGGTGACCAAAAGCTTGGTCAAAGAAGTAGGTTTTAAGGAGCATCTTAAAGGTGGAAAGAGAGGTAGAGAGGCGGAAAGGTTTAGGGAGGGAATTCCAGAGCTTAGGGCCCAGGCAACAGAAGGCACGGCCACCAAAGGTTGAGCGATTATAATCAGGGATGCTCAAGAGGGCAGAATTAGAGAAGCGCAGGTATCTCGGGGGGTTGTGGGGCTGAAGGAGATTACAGAGATAGGGAGGGGTGAGGCCATGGAGGGATTTGAAAACAAGGATGAAATTTTAAAATTGAGGCATTGCTTAACCGGGAGCCAGTGTAGGTCAGCGACCACAGGGGGTGATGGGCGAACGGGACTTGGTGCGAGTTCGGACCCGGGCAGGTAAGTTTTGGATGAGATTAAGTTTATGGAGGGTGAAAGATGGGAGGCCGGCCAGGATGCTTTGGTCTAGTCGAGTCTAGAGGTACCAGCCCTAACTTTTAGCGGCGAATTTAATTGGCCATTAATTTGCACATGCAGCAACTTCATGAAACTCACGGGGAGGTTGAGGGCGAGCTGACGTTTTTGTGAGGCTAGCGGCGGAGTGGCGCAAATTGTCCAGCAACTTGTGGCGAGTCACAACTCACGGGTTATCTCTTCCTCACCACATATTGCACATTAATAACATCGAGTGTCCCATTCAACTCACCATTACTTTGGCAGCAAACTCTGGGCCATAATTTTTTTCTGCTGTTTGCTGCTGATTTCCTGCAAATCGGGACTTCTTTGGATTGTTGTGAACACCAGTTGCCGACCTCAGCTCCAACGTGCTGAGTGTGGTCAATCCAACAGGGCTGCTGATGGCTTTCCTGGATTTGGAGGAGGAAGAGGAGTTCAGGGCAGAAGGAAGAAACACAGGTGTGTTTGCTGCTCAGGTATGTTTCCCCTCGTGGGGAAATCTAGAACGCGGGGGCACAGTTTCAGAATAAAGGGTCGCCCTTTTGGAACTGAGATGAGGAGGAATTTCTTCTCTCAGAGGGTTGCAAATCTGTGGAATTCTCTGCCCCAGAGAGCCGTGGAGGCTGGGTTATTAAATACATTTAAGGTGGAGATAGACAGATTTTTGTAAGATAAGGGAGTGAAGGGTTATGGGGAGCGGGCAGGGAAGTGGCTTTGAGCCCAAGATCAGCCATGATCTTATTGAATGGCAGAGCAGGCTCAAGGGGCCAAGTGGCCCATTCCTGCTCCTATTTCTTACGTTCTTATGTATCTGATGGGCCAGGAACCAGGTTTTCAGACCCCGGCACACCTGTTCAGACACATCTGAGGAAATCGGCCTTTGACGTCTTCACTTAACAATGGGAGCCGTGACCGTATAATGTTGTTTACTGGAGCCTGACCTGCGGGCAAGATCAAGCACAGGAAATACCATGTCAGTCGCTGTGCAAGTATTGAACTTTTACCCCGTCGGATCCTTTCAAGCCACCACAGGTGACCTTTGCCACGTTAGTCAGACTTCAGTCCCACCGATGCACCCAGCAGGTAACAGAAGCTTTGTTTGCCAGGGAAACTCTTTGGTCCATTTCTTGGTCAAAGAGGTGGATTTTAACAAGGGTCATAAAGGAGCAGAGAGAGGTGAAGAGATGGAGGGATTGAGGGAGGTAATTCCAGAACATGGGGCCTAGATGGCCATCAAAAATGGGGCAAAGTCAGGAGGACTGCACAAGCGGCCAGAATCAGAGGAACGGAGAATTCTGGGGGGCAGGAGGGGTGGGGGGCGGGGGCGAGGTGCTCTGTAGGGCTGGGGAGGTTACAGAGATAAGGAGAGACCAGGCCATGAAAGGATTTCGACACAGGGGTGGGAATTTTAAATTGGAGGTACTGGGGGATTGGGAGCCAATATAGGTCAGCAAGGACAGGGTTGACAGGTGAATGGGATTTCAAGCTAGTTGGATGCGGGCTGCAGAGTTTTGGATGTGTTGAAGTTCATGGAAAGGGGAAGATGGGAGGCCAGCCAGGAGAGCACTGGAATAGTTTTTTTTTAATTCATTCATGGGATGTGGGCATCGCCGGCAAGGCCAGCATTTATTGCCCATCCCTAATTGCCCTCGAGAAGGTGGTGGCGAGCCGCCTTCTTGAATACTATTGAGTGGTTTGCTAGGCCATTTCAGAGGGCAGTTAAGAGTCAACCACATTGCTGTGGGTCTGCAGTCACATATAGGCCAGACCGGGTATGGACGGCAGATTTCCATCCCTAAAGGACATTAGTGTGTGAAGGAATAGCCAGGATTCAGAAAAATACACGATACTAAAAACAGATTTCTGAAATTATTAATAAATGACATACTGGGTTTAAAAGTCTGAAAGCCTCGGCGACACAGGCTGCAGGCACAATACAGGCTTCTGAGATAAAGATCAGTTATTCACAAGTTGTAAAACACCACAGGCTTTGAAATGGGAATGGGTTATTCACCAAGAAACAAGCCCTATTGATAAAGCAAAGGTTTGCTTCCAGAGCATCTGGACATTGGAATCAAAACAATGGAATGACTCAAGTAAAGTGTTATAATCTAACACGTCGAACAGGTGCAGAGAACATTAAAAAAACAAGTGCCTTTGAAAAAATGACATCAAGTAAGAAATACCTGTCGTAAAATAGTTTTATGTTAAACTTAGAAACAGGAAACATGATTAAATATGCAACCAATTGAGATAGCTAGAAAACAAGTAAACACTGAGTTAAAGTGTTTTCAATTTACATATTGTAAATATGATACCTACAGAAAGCTTTGAAGAAATGACATCAATGGATGCACCAAGCAATTACATTGTTCTTGTATTGAACTTGGAATACCACGGAGTCACAATGTCTGATAAAGACCAGTTAAAGTAGTATTAGAAATTCAATAGAAAGACTTCCTAAGAATTGCATCAAACAGAAACCATTGCTGTCATTGTGTTTATGATGGTTTTTGAAACATCTAAGGTAGAAACATAATTATGCATGCAATGGCTAAATAGACAGTAAAGACAGAAAGCATTCAACAGAGATATCAATAAAGAATAGAACAAAGTCAGCAATGAATAACTTGATACAATTAAGCTTACATCAGCACGAATACTTCAAAGGATAAACCACCCCAAAAAGATATAAAAATAGACCTTTTCAAACAGAAAAGCAGAAGTCGCTGGGAAGACAAGCGTTTCTCAACTTTACAGACATTCTCTGTAAGTTTACAACTTTTGAGTCTCGGGGATCAAGGTACTCTTTTTTGATTTTGGTGGATATTCTGGATTAAGAAATAAGTAGAAGTGTGGAAATGTAATGAAGTTAAGATTTGAGAATAAGGATCTCTGATAAGAAATATAAACTATTTGTATTTTGAACGATTAAAGTTGCGATTGCCATAATAAATGTTATCTAAATGTCGGTTCGTTAATAAATCTATATATTTTTAGAATAGTCTCAAAGAGTATTTCTGTATCATCTTGCGAACTCAAATTCTGTACACTCAAAGGAGTTGCAGAATTCTGGGGGGTATTCCGGACCCTTATAATATCCGGAAGGTTACAGTCTAGTTAAACTTATTAAAAGTACTATCTGGAGGATGGTAACATCTTTAGACCATTTCTTTCCTTTAGGGAGAGGTAGTCTGACCTTTAGACCCAATTAAGCGTCTTATAGGATCCGGCTACCGCAAACCTTAGTTGAAGGTAAACGTCTGGG
Organism: Squalus acanthias; assembly: GCA_030390025.1. NCBI lineage: Eukaryota > Metazoa > Chordata > Chondrichthyes > Squaliformes > Squalidae > Squalus > Squalus acanthias. The sequence goes on along the minus strand of CM059446.1, from coordinate 33,401,180 downwards.
GAATACGCCTGATCTGGGGTAGTCCGAAAGGGCTAGGACTTGTAATTATCCCTTCAAGTGAACCAGATGGGTTTTTACGACAATCAATAGTTGAATCTGGAGATGACAAAGGCATGGATGAGGGTTTCCTGGTATACTGCTGACCCTCCCTGTGTCAATGACCAGCTATATGAGCTCAATATCGGAGGGCAGCTGCCACCCTACTGTAAGTTACTACCTTTGAGAAGGAAGCGAGAAAAGGAGAATATTGGGAGGGGACTACAAAAAGCTCCCTCTCAGGACATCCAGTGAATTACTTTTCAAGTAAAGTAACGTGACGGAAGCATGTATGAAAAATTCAGGTGCAGAGGTCAGCACACTTGTACAGTTTTCTGTCCATTAGTCACTGAGCTCCATGCGGGAGTCCCCGATCCAGTGTCTTCTCACCCAATGCTCTGCACCAGAAGCACTAATGCATGCAATCTATCCCCATACCTCAGGACTGTTGCATTTCATTCTAACAAAAGCAAATCGAAATGTAACTTTGTTGGAAAGGTTTTCATTGAAAGTGTGTAAATTAGCAGCAATGATGTTTAATGGTTTAGAGGTGATCGCTCATAAATCTATAATTATTACTAGTAAAAGTCAACACAGACTTTACGCATGATGGATTTTAATGGCTGCCTCAGGTATAATCAAAACAAATTGTAGCATCTGCACTGAACGTTTTAAATTACTTTCCATTTGGCACACTGCATCTTTCAGTCAAATTCTAGTTCATAAAACGTTAACAGCACGTGAAAATAAAAATGACTACGATTTGAGATTTATAATGTAACAAACCTGAGCCAAGGAATCAGGAGCTCGTTTACACCACATGTGTAGCATCAGAACAACTGAGTTTCACTTAGCACTGGTGCGGTGTAAATGCAGTCTGAATCCGGATTAGGTGACAACCTGACACAAAGCGGGATAAGATTCCCTGGTGGAGACATTCTCGCTTCCGCGTTGTTCCAGGTCCTGATTGGGCCTTAACGCCCGATTTACCCTATCAAAATGTAACATTGGTGTGAAGCCAAACCTGCCTCACAGTGACTGGAAACCAAAGTGCAAACGCTTCCCTATTCGGTAGCAAATGTATTTTGCTTGTCTTGCTTTTAACTGTTCCAAAACAAACACAGATCCACATTGGAACATAGGAACAGCAGGAGGCCATTTAGCCCCGTAAGCCTGTTCCATCATTCAGTGAGATCATGGCTGATCTGTGACCTTACTCGTATACCCGCCTTTGGCCCATATCCCTTAATACCTTTGGTTAACAAAAATCTATCAATTTCAGATTTAAAATTAACAATTGATCTAGCATCAGTTGCCATTTACAGAAGATAGTTCCACACTTCTACCACCCTTTGTGTGTAGAAGTGTTTCCTAATGTCACTCCTGAAAGGTCTGGCTCTAATTTTTAGACTATGCCCCCTAGTCCTAGACTCCCCAACAGCGGAAATAGTTTCTCTCTAGCTACCCTATCAGTTCCCCTTACTATCTTGAAAACTTCGTTCAAATCACCCCTTAACCTTCTAAATTCCAGGGAATACAACCCTAGTTTGTGTAATCTCTCCTCGTAATTTAACTCTTTGACTCCAGGTATCATTCTGGTAAACCTACGCTGCACTCCCTCTAAGGCCAATATATCCTTCCTAAAGTGTGGTGCCCAGAACTGCGCACAGTGCTCCAGGTGTGGTCTAACCAGGGCTTTGTATAGTTGTAGCATGACTTCTACCCCCTTGTATTCTAGTCCTTTAGATATAAAGGCCAGCATTCCATTAGCCTTCTTGATTATTTTCTGTACCTGTCCATGACATTTTAATGATCTATGTACATGGACCCTCAAGTCTCTTTGGACCTCCACGGTTTCTAGCTTTTCACCATTTAGAAAGTACTCTGATTTATCCTTTTAGGTTCAAAGTGGATGACCTCACATTTGCCGACATTGAAATCCATTTGCCACAGTTTTGCCCATTCACTTAATCTATCAATATCTCTTTGTAACTTTATGCTTCCATCTACACTGACTACAATGCCACCTATCTTTGTGTCATCGGCAAACTTGGATATGTGGTTCTCTATCCCATCATCTAAGTCATTAATAAATACTGTGAATAGTTGAGGCCCCAACACAGATTCTTGCAGGACACCACTAGTCACATGTTGCCAATTAGAGTAACTGCACATTATCCCTGCCATGGAGGGAATGCAGCGAAGATTCACCAGACTGATACCTGGGATGGCAGGAATGACGTATGAAGAGAGATTGGGTCGATTAGGCTTATATTCACTAGAGTTTAGAAGAATGAGAGGGGATCTCATTGAAACTTATAAAATTCTAACAGGACTAGACAGACTAGATGCAGGAAGGCTGTTCCCAATGGCGGGGGAGTCCAGAACCAGGGGTCACAGTCTAAGGATAAGGGGTAAGCCATTTAGGACTGAGATGAGGAGGAATTTCTTCACCCAGAGAGTGGTGAACCTGTGGAATTCTGTACCACAGAAGGCAGTTGAGGCCAATTCATTAAATATATTCAAGAAGGAGTTAGATATATTTCTTAAGGCTAAGGGGATCAAGGGATATGGGGAGAAAGCAGGGACAGGGTACTGAATTTGGATGATCAGCATGATCGCATTGAATGACGGAGCAGGCTCGAGGGGCCAAATGGCCTATTCCTGCTCCTATCTTCTATGTTTCTATGTTTCTCTGTCTCCTGTCACTCAGCAAATTCCCTAACAAGGTCAATAATTTGCCTTCAATTCCATGAGCTTCAACTTCAACTAACAGTCTCTTATGCAGGACTTTATCAAATGTCTTCTGGAAGTCCATATAAATAACATCCATAGATATTTCCCTGTTCATTACTTTAGTCACCTCTTCAAAAATTCAATCAGATTTGTCAGGCATGACCTACCTTTTACAAATCCATGCTGGCTCTCTCTGATCAGCTGAAAATTTTCAAGGTGTTCATTCACTCTGTCCTTAATTATAGATTCTAGTAATTTCCCGACAACAGATGTTAGGCTCACTGGTCTATAATTCCCTGGTTTCTCTCGCTCACCTTCCTTAAATAGCGGAGTGACATGTGCAATTTTCCAATCTAAAGGAATGGTTCCCGAATCGAGAGAACTTTGGAAGGTTATAGTTAGGGCATCTGCAATGTGCTCACCTACTTCTTTTAAAACCCTGGGATGGAAACCATTAATTATCTCAAATTATAATTTGTTTAAATATTCAAAAGTTGCATTGCTGCTCTCGAAATGAGGGGCTCGTTATCTTTTCCATCACAATAGGTGTATTGAAATGTTCATCATCCAGTGCTTGTGTGACAGCAGTGGCCTTTCTCTACGATGCATTGGAAAGTCCTGCCAGTCGATTTCCAATGCCGGCAGCTCCCCTGTAACCTCTCTGGTTCCATAACCTCTACGACTTTTGAAATGAATGTTAGTGCCATTGAAATTTGAAGATATGAAAAGAAGAGTGAAAAAGATCGCCAAGTCCTTCAATGCTCACCCAATCCGTTAGCCAGGGCACCTTTTTTTTGAAAGAGAAAGGAAATCTGTGGCCAATTATCAGGCGAAACGTTGGGCAATTCTTCCTCAACTCGCTGAGGCAAGGGTTTAATGTTCATCGACCTGAAACTTTGGCCCCAATATTTACGGAGAGGTGGGGAGGGAGTGAGGGCATCCGGGAAACCCAGAAATGCAGGTAACACGGAGATCCTGGCGAATTTAACGGCAGGACCTCGTTTGAATTGTTTTTCTCTGTTTGGCCAGCAGCGGCCAGATTGAGAGGCTTGGTCGGCCATTGAGTGGTAAGCCTGCAATGGTAGGCCGCAGCCGGTGAGCGGAGAGGAGGGAGGGGGGCAGGGAGGGAGCGCGGGTTGGGGGGCTTCTGTCCTTGGGGCAGGGGGGGGGGCTTCGGATCGCGAGAAGGGAGGCCAATCGCGGCAGGTTAGCTTGGAGGGGGGCCAAGGGGAAGCATTCCTGCTCCTCCTGGCCCACAAGCAGTGCTGGAAAGGCACTTACCAGATGCAGCCATCCGCTCTCACCTCCCTTCAGCTGCCGGGTTTCCCGAGCCCTGGGAAACCCGGCCCACACCCATTAATGTAAAGGTTTGTTAAAATTTGAGGCCCGTGGCCTCATTAGCACATTTAAATAACTGACCACATTTAAATACACACACTGACCCCTAACCCCAACCCCCCGCAACCTGCCCCCATTAAAACCAGAAGTGCTCAAGTTGGGTCGGGGTCGGGTTTCAGTATTTTGAAATTTTAACCCACCGTCATGGTGGGGTTAAAATCCGCCCCACCCCCCATTAATGTGTTTCTCTCTCCACAGATGCTGCCTGATCTGCTGAGTGTCTCCAGCATTTTCTGTATTTATTTTAAATTAACAATCCTTTCCTCAGCCCAAAATGTCCTTAGGAACGTACGACTGTACCATCTCCATCCATCAGGCCAGTTCCACAGGTCTCACGTCCCCCTACTCCACTTAAACTATGACCAATGTTCCCTGTCAGCTGCGCTTTGTTCTGCGCGGCCCGTTTCTTTCAATGCGCGGTCCCTTTAAATTTCTGCGCGTGCGCGGTATTTACTGTGTAAAAGCTGGTGAGCGGCCTGTGCGGGACCGTTCCCATTACTGCGCGGCCACTTAGAGGGAACATTGTCTATGATCCCCTTCAATATCCCAGTCTGTCAAAAATGTATCCATCACCCTCTGGAAATTTTTAGCATTCGCCACTTACACTGCTTCTTGGGGTAGGTTAGTCCACATATTCACCACCCTCTGTGTTAATCAGTTACATCTTAACCGTGCATGCGCCTTTTCTCGTCTACATTTGAATCCATGCTTGCGTGCTCTAGAGCTCATGGGGTCGATTTTCAGGGCCTCTGATTGTGATCAGGCAGCAGGCTGAAAATGGCAGTGCCGCACTTAGCGCCCACACTCGGCACTTTGGTATCAGGCATGGAGGGGCCTAACCTTAAAGGGACCACTGCAGGCTGCTCCAAAAAATGGTAAGTACCAAGTTTATTTTTACATGGCGAGGGGGAACACGGCTCTTCCTAGCCCACCAAAGATCTTCTGGCCCACTGTCTGGCCCTCCGTGCTCCCCCTCCCTCTTTAACTCATTAAAAAAAAATGTACTCATTCACGGGATGTGAGCATCGCTGTCAAGGCCAGCATTTATTGCCCATCCTAGTTGCCCGTGAGAAGGTGGTGGTGTGCCACCTTCTTGAACCGCTGCAGTCCATGTGGTGAAGGTGCTCCCACAGTGCTGTTAGGGAGGGAGTTCCAGGATTTTGACCCGGCGACGATGAAGGAACGGCGAAATATTTCAAGTCAGGATGGTGTGTAACTTGGAGGGTAACTTGCAGGTGATGGCGCCTGCTGCCCTTGTCCTTCTAGGTGGTAGAGGTCGCGGGTTTGAGAGGTGCTGCCGAAGAAGCCTTGGCGAGTTGCTGCAGTGCATCTTGTAGATGGTACACACTGCAGCCACGGTACGCCGGTGGTGAGGGGAGTGAATGTTTAATGTGGTGGATGGGGTGCCAATCAAGTGGGCTGCTTTGTCCCGGATGGTGTCGAGCTTCGTGAGTGTTGTAGAGTTGCACTTATCCAGGCAAGTGGAGAGTATTCCATCACACTCCTGACTTGTGCCTTGTAGATGGTGGAAAGGCTTTGGGGAGTTAAGGAGGTGAGACACTCGCCACAGAATACCCAGCCTCTGACCTGCTCTTGTTGCCACAGTATTTATGTGGTTGGTCCAGTTAAGTTTCTGGTTAATGGTGACCCACAGGATGTTGATGGTGGGGGATTCGGCGATGGTAATGCCACTGAATGTCAAGAGGTGGTGGTTAGACTCTCGCTTGTTGGAGATAGTCATTACCTGGCACTTCTGTGGCGCGAATGTTACCTGCCACTTATCAGGCCAAACCTGAATGTCATCCAGGTGTTGCTGCATGCGAGCATGGACTGCTTCATTATCTGAGGAGTTGTGAATGGAACTGAACACTGCACAATCATCGGCAAACATCCCCACTTCTGACCTTATGATGGAGGGAAGGTCATTGATGAAGCAGCTAAAGATGGTTGGGCCTAGGACACTGCCCTGAGGAACTCCTGCAGCGATGTCCTGGGGCTTGAGATGATTGACCTCCAACAACCACAACCATCTTCCTTTGTGCTTGGTATGACTCCAACCAGTGGAGAGTTTTCCCCCTGATTCCTATTGACTTCAATTTTACTAGGGCTCCTTGATGACACACTCGGTCAAATGCTGCCTTGATGTCAAGGGCAGTCACTATCACCTCACCTCTGGAATTCAGCTCTTTTGTCCATATTTGGACCAAGGCTGTAATGAGGTCTGGAGCTAAGTGGTCCTGGCAGAACCTAATCTGAGCATCAGTGAGCAGGTTATTGGTGAGTAAGTACCGCTTGATAGCACTGTCCACAACACCTTCCATCACTTTGCTGATGATTGTGAGTAGACTGATGAGGCGATAGTTGGCCAGATTGGATTTGTTCTGCTTTGTGTGGACAGGATATACCTGGGCAGTTTTCCACATTGTCGGGTAGATGCCAGTGTTGTAGCTGTACTGGAGCAGCTTGGCTAGAGGCGCAGCTAGTTCTGGAGCACAAGTCTTCAGTATGTCAGCAGAGATTTTGTCGGGGCCCATAGCCTTTGCTGTATCCAGTGCGCTCAGCCGTTTCTTGATATCACGTGGAGTGAATCAATTTGGCTGAAGACTGGCTTCTGTAGTGGTGGGGACCTGAGGAGGAGGCCGATATGGATCATCCACCTGGTACTTATGGCTGAAGATGTTTGCAAACCTTTCAGCCTTGTCTTTTGCACTTACATGCTGGGCTCTGCCATCATTGAGGATGGGGATATTCATGGAGCCTCCTCCTCCCGTTAGTTGTTTAATTGTCCACCACCATTCACGACTGGATGTGGCAGGACTGCAGAGCTTTGATCTGATCCGTTGATTGTGGGATTGCTTTGCTCTGTCTATAGCATGCTGTTTCCGCTGTTTACCATGCATGTAGTCCTGTGTTGCAGCTTCCCCAAGTTGGCACATCATATTTAGGTACGCCTGGTGCTGTTCCTTGCATGCTCTTCTGCACTCTTCATTGAACCAGGTCCCCTGGCTTGGTGGTAATGGTAGAGTGAGGGATATGCCAGGCCATGAGGTTACAGATTGTGGTGGAATACAATTCTGCTGCTGCTGATGGCCCACAGCGCCTCATGGACGCCCAGTTTTGAGCTGCTGGATCTGTGCTGAATCTATCCCATTTAGCATGGTGGTAGTGCCATACAACACGGTGGAGGGTGTTCTCAGTGTGAAGAAGGGACTTCATCTCCACAATGACTGTGCAGTGGTCACTGCTACCAATACTGTCATAGACAGATGCATCTGCGATAGATAGATTGGTGAGGACGAGGTCAAGTAGGTTTTTCCCTCATGTTGGTTCTCTCACCACCTGCTGCAGGCTCAGTCTGGCAGCTATTTCCTTCAGGACTCGGCCAGCTCAGTCACTAGTGGTGATACCGAGCCACTCTTGGTGATGGACATTGAAGTCCCCCCCTAAGAGTACATTCTGTGCCCTTGCTACCCTCAGTACTTCTTCCAAGTGGTGTTCAACATGGAGGAGTACTGATTCATCAGCTGAGGGTGAGCGGTAGGTGGTAATCAGCAGGAGGTTTCCTTGCCCATGCTTGACCTGAAGCCATGAGACTTCATGGAGTCCACAGTCAATGTTGAGAACTCCCAGGACCACTCGTTCCCGACTGTATACCACCGTGCCGCCACCCCTGGTGGGTCTGTCCTGCTGGTGGGTCAAGACATACCCAGGGATGGTCATGGACGAGTCTGGGACATTGGCTGAAAGGTATGATTCTGTGAGTATGACTATGTCAGGCTGTTGCTTGACTAGTCTGTGGGACAGCTCTCCCAATTTTGGCACAAGTCCCCAGATGTTAGTGAGGAGGACTTTGCAGGGTCGACTGTGCTGGGTGTGCCATTGTCATGTCCAAAGCCAGTGCTGAGTGGTCTGTCCAGTTTTATTCTTATTATTGTGTTTCGTAGCAGTTTGTTACAACTGAGTGTCTTGCTAGGCCATTTCAGAGTGCAGTTAAGAGTCAATTCACAATGCTGTGGGTCTGGAGTCATATATAGGCCAGACTGGGTAAGGATGGTAGATTTCCTTCCCTAAAGGACATTAGTGAACCAGATGGGTTTTTACGACAATCCGATAGTTTCATGGTCATCATTACTGAGACTAGCTTTTTATTCCAGATTTATTTAATTAACTGAATTTAAATTCCCCAGCTGCCATGGTGGGAATTTGAACTCAGGTCTCTGGAACATTAGTCCAGGCCTCTGGATTACTAGTCCAGTAACATAACCACTATACTACGTTGCCAAAAATCAAAATCATTGCTATATATGTTTTTTATTCTTGCCTTAAAATCAAGCAGGTCTTTACATCGTCACGGCAATTTTTAATAAAGCATTCGTCATCAAATTTTAACTATTTTACGTCACTTTGTTGGTTTGGTTTTACGCTGTGCAAAGATTTCAATCAAATAATAAAACAATGAAATAAACCTTAAGACTGAATTGTTTTTTTCTGTGTAGAATGTGGTACAAACCAAATGATAAAGTCATGTAAAATGGAGGTGAACATTATATGAGCAAAATATGCCAGAGCTGGTGAGCTTACAAGACAATAAATAGCTCTTACATGCTGAATAAATGATGAGATTGAGTCATCTGCAAGTCTGCAGGAGCCATTGTTGTGAACTAAACTTGGCATCTCTGATGTGTATCTTCTGATTCCTAATACTGCAGGGTTTTATTTTTAGGCTCTGAGTGGGTCTTTTGGTATCATTTTAAAGTTAGAAGGATTTAAAGATTGGGCTGAAAAATGGTGAAGGTCACTGGAGTCGCTTTAAGCTTTGTTGGCTAGGGAGGTATGATTCTTAACTTGTAATATCTTAAAATAGTTTGATGTGTACAGCAATTCTAAGAGGGTGACCATTGAACTTTTGAACGGAGCCTGACCCTTACAGCATCGGTTAGAATATGAAGCAACCACCTGTTTAATGAGAGAAGTTAATTGGACCCGTGCCATTGCACACTGGTTCTCCAGTTTCAGCGAGATTATCATCAATGATCTATGGGGGCAAAGATGACAATTAGTCCTGCAGAAGGAATATATCTGGGTAAAACATTATCCTTTTAAAGTAGAGTTCAGAATCAAACCATTGCTGAATAATACAGAATCAAAGACAGACTTATAATTAACAATTTTACTTGGTGGAATAGCAATTATATGTAACAAGATACAATTTTGCGATAAGATAACGAAATAGGGAGTTTTACTGATCTCATTAGCCCAACGGAAAGAGTGCCCGTTAGTAAGAAAATCAGCTTATTAACTGAAGTTATTGATAAGGTGTAGGTTATGATTCTAACTCCTTATACTGAGTTGTTCTTACTGTTTGATGTAACTATGTAATGTAGAAATGTGCAATTGGTCACGTGTTAGGTGGTAGAGGGAAAAGTATAAAAGGGACAAATTGTAATGAGGATTTGGATTCTAAAGGTTCGATCAATCTGAATACTGAGCTCAGAACTGTAACATATTTGAGTCCTCAACCATCAGGTGTGGTTGTAAGTATTATATTGTAAGTGTATGCATAAGTACTACTGCATGTATAATATACTTAATAAAAGAATGGACACTTCACCTAAGTGTTTCAAGAACCTTATTGACTTTGAGGAATTGATAGGACATCTTATGACAAATACAAACCATCCTCTAGCAATCCAATCTGTGAATTTTGATTACATGTGAGGAGAGAGATTTGGAGATAATGGTGTATGGAGGCAGCAATGGGTGTGTAGAGATGCTTCACACACAAGCATACACTGCAATACAGCAACCTACTCCACTGCTGGGTAAAGCTTTGTTTCAAGCAGCTCTTACTGTGAAACGTCTTCTTTCTTTCCTCTAGGTGCCCAAGAGCAGATGGTTTCATTGCTCAAGCGCCTCACAGCACCCTTCATCGCCTGTTCAGACAGAGTTAAACACCAGATTTATCCACTCTGGAGGGATCAGTTAGTGAGTTTCCCCTGCGGCAGCGCTTAGTGAAGCACAGAGCATGAGTGAACAGGAGCAAGTGCAGGTGGAATTGAAAGAGACGCAACCTGCTGACCAGAGGGCAACCTGGAGGGAGCTTCTTCAGCTGCTGAGCCCAGGGATTCGGGCCTCGCAGGGCCAGCCTACCAATACAGTTTGGTCACATAACATCAACACTTCACGGATCTTTTTGAGCATATGCCTAGTAACATGCACAGTTTGGACGCATTTATGGTGATGTCCACAGCCTACATCTACACAGTGCTGCATGACCGTCTGACCGAACCTTTGGTGCTCAGGAGGGTTTGAGCTCCAATTACATAGAATTTACAGCACAGAAACAGGCTATTCGTTCCAACAGGTCTATGTCAGTGTTTAAACTCCACACAAGCCTCCTCCCACCTTACTTGATCTCACCCATATCTGCATATCCTTCTATTCCTTTCTCCCTCATGTACTTATCTACCTTCCCCTTAAATGCATCTATGATATTCGCCTCAACCACTCCCTGTGGTAGCAAGTTCCACATTCTAACCGCTCTCTGGGTAAATAAGTTTCTCCTGAATTCTTTATTGGATTTATTAGTGACTATCATATATTTATGGCCCCTAGTTTTGGATTCCCCCACAAGTGGAAACACCTTCTCTACGTCTAACCTATCAAACCCCTTCGTAATTTTAAAGACCTCTATTAGGTCACCTTCTAGAGAAAAGCGCCCCAGTCTGTTCAATCTTTCCTGGTTGTTGTACCTTCTCAGCTCTGGTATCATCCTTGTAAATCGTTTTTGCACTTTTTCCAGTGCTTCCAAATCATTTTTGTAATATGGGGACCAGAATGATGCACAGTACTCTAAGTGTGGTCTAACTAAGGTTCTCTACAAGTTTACCAGGACTTCCCTGCTTTTCAATTCAATTCCTCTAGAAATGAACCCCAGTGCTTGGTTTGTATTTTTTATGTGAGAAGTCGCACAACACCAGGTTATAGTCCAACAGCTTTATTTGAAATCACAAGCTTTCGGAGCGCTGCTCCTTCGTCAGGTGAAGTCACCTGACGAAGGAGCAGCGCTCCGAAAGCTTGTGATTTCAAATAAAGCTGTTGGACTATAACCTGGTGTTGTGCGACTTCTCACATTTGTCCACCCCAGTCCAACACCGGCATCTCCACATCATGTATTTTTTATGGCCTTGTTAACTTGTGTTGCTACTTTTAATGACATGTGAACATGTGCCCCGACCCAATTTAGATTCTTATATAGACCAATCTATTACAGTCTATTTTCACCACGTTAGGGATCCAGTTAACATGTAGCTTGAACAATCTCATTGCTGCCCAGCGGTCTGCTCCCTCACAGACCTTTGGCCATTCTGAAGTAGTGCCCAGAAACGAGGCAATGGCAGGAGCAGACACAGATAAAAGGAGATGTCTCACAGTTTGATGCCACCTCCATAATAGCCAACCACCCTGCTCAAATGACTACAGATGTCTTGGAGAGCATTCAGACCCAGGTATTTGTCCCTTTATCACATGTAGTTGTGGGGGTCACCTACTGAGAAGGAGGTACTCAAACAAACTCCATCTCTGCAGGCATGTGCCGCACAGAGCCACCATCCACTGATCTCCTTCCCCTCACTGGAGAAACACTTCAAGAAAATACAAGGAAATACACACTCTCACAAAGGGAGGTATCGGGGTGAAACTGAACACACTCACGCCAGACACTGTTAGGGTTCAATAATATCTGGCATAGTCCTGGTGTAAGGCTGTGGGCAATAAAAAGAAAGACTTGCATTTACATAGCGCCTTTCGTGACCTCAGGACGTCCTAACCTTTACAGCCAATGAAGTACTTTTTTGAAGTGTAGTCACTGTTGTAATGTGGGAAATTCGGCAGCCAATTTTCGCACAGCAAGCTCCCACAAACAGCAATGTGATAATGACCAGATCATCTGTTCTAGCGATGTTGGTCAAGGGAGAACTACCAAGCTCTTCTTTGAAATAGTGGCCATGGGATCTTTTACGTCCACCTGAGAGGGCAGATGGGGCCTCAGTTTAACATCTCAAGCGAAAGACGGCACCTCCAACAGTGCAGCACTCCCTCGGCACTGCACTGGAGTGTCAGCCTGGATTTTGTGCTCAAGTCTCTGGAGTGGGACTTGAACCCACAACTTTCTGAATGCTTCACAATTTCTATATTAAGCCACATATTTTATAATTAACTTTGACATTCTTTTCTCATATTCGTACCAACTCTGGGAGCTAACTGGCCTGATCTAATCGCTACACAATCTCCAGATTGTTCCAAAGATTGTTTCAAAAACTAAGGCTCAGCTCCTGGAGTTTTTGAATTTGAGTAACTGTCGGCCAAGTTTAAAAGGAGCCGCCAGTTAGGCACAAAACTGAACAAACCAATCAGTATTACGATAGCAAAATACTGCGGATGCTGGAAATCCGAAATAACAACAGAAAACGCTGGAAAAACTCAGCAGGCCAGGCAACATCAGCGTTTTCTGTTGTTAAACCAATCAGTATGTTTTTGTTTGAATTGTACGGTTTGTCTTCTCCCTCAAATCAACATCCTTGAAGACAAGCGAGCAGTGGTCACCACAACATTGTGTTGTCTTGGGATGGAGACCTAACTCTGAATGCAGCTGGTATTTAATTCCTTAAAGTGTCAGTTGTGGCTCAGTTGGTAGCACACTCTCTGACTCAGAAGGTTGTGGGTTCAAGTCCCACTCCAGGGACTTGAGCACATAAAGCTAGGCTGACACTCCAGTGCAGTGCTGAGGGAGCGCTGCACTGTCGGAGGTGCCGTCTTTCAGATGAGACGTTAAACCGAGGCCCTGTCTGCTCTCTCGGGTGGATGTAAAAAATCCCACGCCACTATTTCGAAGAAGAGCAGGGGAGTTATCCCTGGTGTCCTGGCTAATATTTATCCCTCAATCAACATCACTAAAACAGATTATCTGGTCATTATCACATTGCTGCTTGTGGGAGCTTGCTGTGCGCAAATTGGCTGCCGCGTTTCCCACAATACAACAGTGACTACACTTCAAAAAGTACTTCATTGGCTGTAAAGCGCTTTGGGACGTGAAAGGCGCTATATAAATGCAAATCTTTCTTTCTTTCTTCTTTCTTATATCATGTGACTGGGTTAATGGAACCAGTAACAAGCTAGAGCAAGACTAAAATGACAGAGCCATCCTTGTGTTGCAATGGTTACTAGGCATAGCTGCAGGAGTGTGCAAACTTAAGTGATGGCTCCATTGGAGAATCATTGCCTTTGCATGTAAGTGGCTTTCTGCACGTCCACATAGGAATGTCTAAACATTGTATAGATGGATGACATTAGGGGGCGATCCAACATAAGTGCCAACGTAGCTCGCTGACATTACTCTCCTCTTCGTCTTCCCCCTCCAAATATGGAGGCACGCTCAGGGGAATACCCATATTGGCAACACTGTATGAAATATTCCTGAGCAAACAGGCTGCACTAACAGGTGCAATGTAACTTTAAGAAGCTGACTGCAGAGATTCAGGGACCTTGGGGGGTGAAATCCATCTCGGACGGTATTTCGAAACAGGCGATAGAGAATCGTAAACCCGTTTTTCACTTGGCCCAATGCTCATTTCAAAGAAACTCGGGCAGAGTCTAAAACTTGCTGCTGATTCACTACCGCTTGTTTTACTTTACCACCCAAGATGGATTTCACCTCCCCCACCCCGCCGGGCCCCGGAATAATCAAACAGAGGAGTTGTGTTCTGCAGCAACGCACCAGTATAAGAGGAGGGAAAATAATGAGAGGAAAATGGCCGTAACTTTAAAAAGCCCACTTTACGAAGCCTAGACTAAACATTACTAACGGGACTTCCTTTGAAGGCTCATTTGTAACAGGCACTAGAGTGTCTGCAGCACTATTCTTGCATTTCAGGTGCATTAATGGAGCTTTTCCTGAATTTAGATTAACCTGGGGGCCTTAATGAGCCTTTGCACACACTCTGTACACTGACAGCAAATCATGGAATCATTAATGTACCAGATAGAGTGGCTCTGTACGAAGTGATGCCACGATCTGTCCCTCCCAGTGAGGAGCAGTGCGCCCAGCAAGTGCATCCTGGGGTGTGCTGACCTCAGTGGGTAGCACTCTCGTCTCTGAGTCAGAAGGTCGTGTGTTCAAGTCCCACTGCAGAAACTTGAGCACAAAATCTAGGCTGACACTCCAGTGCAGTGCTGAGGGAGCGCTGCACTGTCGGAGGTGCCGTCTTTCGAATGAGACGTTAAACCGAGGCCCCGTCTGCCCTCTCAGGTGGACGTAAATGGTCCCATGGCGCTAATTCGAAGAAGAGCAGGGGAGTTCTCCCGGTGTCTGGCCAATATTTATCCTTCAATCAACATCACTAAAACAGATTACCTGGTCATTATCACATTGCTGTTTGTGGGTGCTTGCTGTGCGCAGTTTGGCAGCCGCGTCTCCTACTTTACAGTTACTACACGTTAAAAAGTACCTCATTGGTTGTAAAGCGCTTTGGGATGTCCTGAGGTTGTGACAGGTGCTATAGAAATGTAAATCTTTCTTTCTTTCTCACAGCTCGATGTTTGCAGGTTGTGCTTGCTCGGCATGGGGCCTCACACTTGCAGTGTCGCAGGCTGTTCAAATGGACTCCACCTGCACTGTGCCAGAGAGCTGAGAATAGCTGAAAATAGAAGGACTCTCCCTGCACTCTTAGCCTTCAGACTCAACCTGCTTGTTCACAGTTCCCTGTAGCGTAATGCCTCTTATCCATTGTAACTTACAGGAGTGCGAGCTTAGTCGGTCAATGTATGTAATGACGTTGTAAATAAATGGGTGAACGTTTTCTCTAAAAAGAACCTGTTTCAGTTTTGCTGGTAACACCAAACAGATGGGATATTCATCAATGTATTTAAAGTGTTTCTACATGCAGTGGCCAGATCAGTCCTCATCGCAGGGTTTTAAAATGCAGCTTTCTGATTGGCGGAACACTCTCAATTAAATGCAGTCAGCTCTGACCGGGGTTTTCCCATGAGGCTGCTCATCATGTGACTGAGTGTCAGCCTGCAGTGTATCAATGACACGTTACGCACACTGTTTGACCCAGGGCTCCACATTTTGAGGAGAATTGGTAAAATAAGACTCAGCCAGTGGTAGATTTATATCCTTATTTCTCCTGGTACAATGCAGACAATTATTACTTAATCTGGCCCTGAATTGAAACTCGATAAAACTACTCCTAAACAATCAGCTGACATCAAATCACACATTAACTTCCGGTCCATTATTGTGCAGTGATAATTTTTACAATAAATTGCCCGCAGAATTAATTGCACTGTTAAAGAGATTTGTCAGCCTTTCACTCTCTGTGTGGCCAGTTACAATTGTAATGACTAATTGTTCAAAATACTTCTGTTTACAATTTCTCGGACTAATCTGTTTAAGAGAGTTGAAATAAATGGTGCTAAACAGCACTTAGAAAGTTTCAGCATTAATATGCTTCTTAGTTTCCCAATCATTTTGGTATAAGTATTGTAAATATCAATACAAATATTGGGGGGAAAATTCGTGTACGCCAAGAGAATTGTTGGTGTCACTGGCAACTCGAGTTAACAGCCGCTGAAAATGACCGCAGCGCTACCGGGCAAAAATTTGCGCTGGGGGCTGGTGGTGTGGAGCGCAGCGCTAACTTACCGTGCAACGCCCTCCTGATGGCGTTAATGGAGGCCTCCGACCCGAAGTTCCCGTCCACAGTCGGCGTTGCTGCTTCTTACTAGAACCCACAGCACCTCAGACCTCTTTGCTCCTACCTGATCCTACAGGTCTTCCTAATCTCTATGAATAACTGAGAATGAAACAAGTGCCTTCTTTCTTGTATGACTACATCTCCAGGAATACATGAACACAAGAGAAATGTGCCTTCCCTTTTATTGCAACCAATTCTTGAGTGATCATTACCCGTCCTACTCCTTCACACCATGCTTCCACTAGGAGTCTAAATGTGCTTTCCCTTCTCCTATTCTAGTACTTCTCCCAGGTGCAACTTGCAGGTCAGTATTCTGAAAGGGATGGTTGGGTGCTCTTGTGGTACAAATAACTCATGGGACTGAGGCGGCCCACCTCTTATGGCAGTTTGGCTGCCTGATGCGTGCTGTTGACCTGAGAAGCAGCAGCCTCATGCAGGTTGACTTCAGCTATTGCCAGCTACTGTGCCCTGGATCCGTGTGTCCGCTGATCAGTGGAAAGGATGATCTACTGGCAACTATCA
This sequence comes from Squalus acanthias, assembly GCA_030390025.1. NCBI lineage: Eukaryota > Metazoa > Chordata > Chondrichthyes > Squaliformes > Squalidae > Squalus > Squalus acanthias. Next base: position 33,384,732 of record CM059446.1, on the reverse strand, counting down.
GATCCTGAAAGGCGTGAGAGACTGCAGCCTGCATCCTGATTCCAACGGCTGGATTTTCATTGACCCGTGGAGGCGGGTTTGGAGGCGTGTGGGGGGTTAAAATTGCGAAAAGTGGCGGGCGGACCCGATCCCGCCTCCATTCCACCTCCACGCAATTTTGATGAAATCGTGTGCGGTGGTCCCGTCTCCGTCCCGCCTCCAAGAGGCAGGAGAGGGCATTAAAGCCCTTAACAAGCCCTAAATTGGCTCTGTAATGCCATTTTGAAACGTTTTAGCTAGTTTAACCCTTTCCCACGTGAAGCACGCCTGATCTGAAACATGCCAGTGAAACCTGGTGGGAGCACAAGTGGATAGCTGACTATCAGCTGCAGGTCCACTATTAAAACGGAGATGTGATGAAGGTAGTAGTAGTATTAGGTCTGAAAGTCGCCTCTGATGCTGCTGCATTGAATGTCTTTAGAGACTGCCTGGCCTTTGCTGTGAGAGGACCTGGATGGAAAAAAAATTATTTCTCTCTCTCTCTCCTTAGAGCTGCTGCTCATTTTGCATCCAGGTCCTCTCACAGCAAAAGCCAGGCAGTCTCTGACCTGACCTGCAATGCAGCACCAATGATGACATCATTAGAGGCGACTTTTAGACTGAAACCACTAATTAGTTCATGGGTTCCCACATGCTGGAACTCAATTGCCCAATTAAATGAAAATTACATCAATCTCCCACATCCAATTGCAGTCGGGTGGATAACACGAAATGCGGATGACACGATCCCAACCCGCCCCAGTATCAAAATCCAGCCCCAAGTGTCTGAAAGCCAGATGCAGGGTTCTGTCTAACCTGTCCTCAACTGACACAGGTCTGCAGTCTGTGCTTCCATAGAGAAAGAGGCACCGACTAGTCGTGGGCCACTTCTGAGGTGGCCTATTGTCGCAGACTCAAATTCAGCTGCCACAGCTCCATTGATACTGGCACTGAGGGCGAGAGACTCCAGAGACACGCCTGTCAGTTGCTGCACATCCTCGCAGACTAACCTCAACGCCTCCATATATGTGTGATGTTCCTCAAACATCCTTCTTTTCAGGCAAGCACCCATGAGATGGGTCCATCGACTCTGAAGCCGGGGCAGTTTTTTCTACAATATCTGTTGCTAAGGTGAAACATTCTCGCCACACTCCTCCAGCTCCCTTGTGCACAGTGAATCAGCAGTGCCATACACTCACTTACACTGTGTACTTCCCCTGGGTGAAAGTATCTGAGCTGATTCATAGGAGTGAGATGGCAGATGATGCAGGGAGATGGGGCAGAAGAACATCAAGTCATCTCTTGCTCTAAGGACTCTTACGTGGCCTGGTCCTCATCATTCTCCTCCCTGTCTTGATCATCATCTTCATTATTGTCAAAGTCCTTCAGAAATGTCTTCCTTCCTCAATATGAACAATAACTTTCATTTATATAGCCCCTTTAACATAGGGAAATATCCCAAGGTGCTTCACAAGAGCGGTATCAAACACTGGGCCAAAGAAGGCGATGTTAGGACAGGTGACTAAAAGCTTGTTCAAAAAGGTAGGTTTAAGGAGGTTTGTAACGAAGGAGAGAAAGTTAATGAGATGAAGAGGATTACAGAGGGAATTCCAAGCTTAGGGCCTAGACGGTAGAAGGCACAGCTGAAGGGAGTGTGGATCCACAAAAGTCTAGAGTTGGAGGAACTTAGAGTTCTTGAAAGGTTGTAGGTGATTACAGAGATAGGGAAGTGGCAAGGTAATGAAAGGTTTAGAACATGAGGATGAGAATTTTAAAATTGATGTGTAGGTGGACCGGGAGCCAATGTAAGTCAATGAGCACAGGGGTTATGGATGAATGGGACTTGATGCAAGTTGGGATGCAGGCAGCAGAGTTTGGGATGAAACTCAGAGTTCCTCCTGATTCTCACCATCATCATGTGCCTCCTCTTCATCATTCTCTACCCCCGAAATCTGTGATGGGTCGGCAGGAAAGGAGGGCATAAACTAGGAATGGGTGAGCATTTTTTAGCTACATCATTACATATATTTAAAACAGAAATAGACAGTTTCCTAGAAGTAAAGGGAATTAAGGGTTACGGGGAGCGGGCAGGAATTTGGACATGTGTCTAGGTTCGGATCGGTCATGGCCCTGTGGGTAGCGTAGCGGGCCCAGGGGCCGTGTAGCCTGATCCTGCTCCTATTTCGTGTGTCCAATTCTGTTAGGTTCAGGAGATGGTTCTGTGATAGTAGATTGGCGGTTAGGATCAGATCAGCCATGATCTTATTGAATGGCGGAGCAGGCTCGAGGGGCCAATTGGCCTAATCCTGCTCCTATTTCTTATGTTCTTATGTTCTTATAACCTCTTGAGATTAAGGAGACAGTGAAGGGTGAGGAAGCTTGTGGCTGTTTGCTGTTCCACAGGAATACCATGGTGATTGTCTGGGTCTGCAGCCACTAAGCTGCAGCTTACCCTGTCCTACCAATCTCACCATCTCCCATGGTTAGAATGGGCTGCTCTATGGCCTACTCTTCATTGGGGGTCAGCTCTCTCACGTCTGGTGTGCCCCCTCCAGTCCCCTGATTTCACAAGCATGGTGCACAAGTTTCTCCTGTAACAAGATTGAGTTTCTTAGGTGAAGGCTAGCATTTGAGCAAAATTTCCCAGATGGCATCAGACAGCTGATGTAATAGATCTGCTGGTAGCACCCTGTTTAAAATGGAGGAAGGCTTCGAAGGTCCTGCATGCAGGGGTAATTTGAACCCCCCAAGAACAGGTGGATTTGGGGCGGGTGGGAAGTAATAACTTAAAAGATTTCAAATCCGACCCCAGCCCGTCTCCAACCTGCTCACTTCCGTTTTTAACAGAGGTGGGTCGGGTGACCAATCCACTCTCAAGAAGTGGGTTGGTCATTGAAATCTTTTAAGGAGGCTACGTGCCTCCCTTTTAACATGAGTTTTATTTTTAACGAATGGAACCCGGCTGCGGGAATCCCGGCAGATAGAAGGAGGTGAGAAGGGCCGGATCCATGAAGTAAGTGCCTTTACAGCACTGCATCTGGGCCAGGAAGAGCAGGAGTGCTTCCTCCAGGCCCAACAAGCAAACCTCTTCACAGGCCCCGCGAATGGCCGAAACCCCCCCCACCACCATCTCCCCCTCGACCTCTGCGATCTTCCCTGCCCTCCCCGCACTCTCCCTCTCCCCAATCTTTCCCTCTCTCCCTCCTCTCCGCTTCCCGGCTGCGGCCTTGTGCCACAGGCTTTCCCGCCCGACAGGCCTGTCAATCTGGCTGGCGGGCGGGCAGGCGGGAAGCCTGTAGATAAAATTGAAAAGGCGACCCGCTGTTAGTTTCAGTAGGATGTCTCCGGGAAACCCTCACTTACTGGTTTCCGGTCCAGAAATTCTCCCCCACCCGCTCTCTCCACGACCCTGAGTAAATATCGGGGCCACAGAGTCAGTGAAGGGTGACCTGTGCAGCCATTAATCTTAGAGGGTGACGAGCGTGCTGGTACCCCTGGTACCCAAGAAAGAAAAGGTACAGTGGCCAGCTCGCCATCCCGCGTCAGAGAAGGAACTTTTTCCGGCGCTGATCTGCAGTCGTGGGGGGGGGGGGGGTGAGAGAGGTGGCACTCAGAGCCACTGCCACTCCCATCACATGGCTTCCGAGACACTTTTCTGAGCTTTTGAAACCATGGGCATCAAGCAGTCTTTCTCTCCTTTGCTGCGTCTCATTCAGTTTGTCAGCTTCATTAAAATGTTGGGGTCTTTCTGCCTCCTTCCAATGCCCTGCTCCCACTTCTCCACTTGATGATGCCCATCTATCGTTGCTACCTGATCGTCAACTCAGCCTTGCAAAAGGTTTACTGCTTACTTGCTGCTCCCCCAGCCTGCTGCTGAAATCATCAGCCATTTTAGCCTTTTTCAAAGGCTACACTTGCGATAGATGTTGAGATACATGGAGGGATGTGAGGAAAAACTTTTTTACGCAGCGAGTGGTGAGGACCTGGAACTCGCTGCCGACGGAAGTGGTGGAAGCGGAAACACTCGATGTTATCAAGGGGAGACTGGATAGGCATTTGAGGGAAATAAACTTGCAGGGCTACGGGGATAGAGCGGGGGAATGGGACTGACTGGATTGCTCTACAGAGAGCCGGCACGGACTCGATGGGCCGAATGGCCTCCTTCTGTGCCATTATGACTATATGGGCTGGATTTTGTGAATGGAGGCGAGTTGGAGGCGGGACTGCTGCTTGTTGTGTCAATGTCCCGCCTCTATCCTCGCCTGACCAATCAGAGGGATTTTCCCCTGATTGAGCTTGTTAAGCCCGCCCTGCAGGCTCAGCAAGCCAATGAGGGAAGAAGTCACTGACAGATCACATCAACGTCAGACGTGCTATGTCAAGACTTCTTGAAAGAAGAAATTACAGCGTTTGACAGCTCTGTGAAGCTGTCAAACACTGACATTCTCTTTAGTTTGATGAATCTTTGTGTTGAGGACTCATCAAACATTGAAAATTTGTAAATTTAAGATGTCTGATGGATCGGAGGGTCCTTCAGCCATTACCTGAAATTGACAAGGTGGATGTCCACTCTCCCGATCCACCGTGGCTAAAGACTATAGAAGGAAAAAAGGTAAGTGAACACTTGTTTAAACTAATCACTCACCTTACATACTTACCACCCCACACTTGCACCCATCACTCACCTCTACACCTTACTTCCAGGTGCCTCCAACCGCCGCAGATCTCCTTCACGTCTCCTCCAACCCGGCGGGGTTCTCCGAGGCTTTCACCTGTGAAGGTAAAATGGCACTAATCCTTTTTTCTGCCTGTTAACTACCTGTTAAAAGGGTTAAATGCTTTTCCCGCCTCCAGGAGACGGGACCCGAAGCTGCACATCCTCCCGCCTCCTGGCAAAAGGGCACGGAGGCGGGATGGGAGCGGGTTTGCCACCCGCCCCCAATTTCTCCGATTTTACGGGCTGTCCTGCCTCCTCGGGGCTTGGAAAATCCAGCCCTCTGACTCGATGGGCTGGATTTTGATACTGGGGACGGGATGGAGGTGGGACTCCCACTTTTTGGGTTGTAGTCCCGCCTCCATCGACTTGTGGCCAACCCACTGTATTTTTACTTGATTGACCTTGTTGAGCCCGCCCAGCGGGCTTAGCAGGCCAATCAAGGGCCACCCGGCAACAGGTGACATCACAGATTGACATTTCATCTGTCAAGAGTTTTTGACAGATGAAATATCAGCGTTTGACAGCTCTGCGAAACTGGCATGGAGGCGGGTTGGGGGCGGGATGGGTTCGGGACCCCCGAATCTGCAACTTTAACCCCCCACACGCCTCCAAACCCGCCTCCATGGGTCAATGAAAATCCAGCACGATGACTCTGTGCGATAGTGTAAAACGAGTGATAGTGAGTCAGTGGAAATGAAAATCAAGAGAGATCCACCACTACATCTCCAATCAAAGTACAACATAGCACAGAAGCTTAACTGGACCAGCCACATAAATACTGTGGCTACAAGAGCAGGTCAGAGGCTGGGTATTCTGCGGCGAGTGTCTCACCTCCTGACTCCCCAAAGCCTTTCCACCATCTACAAGGCACAAGTCAGGAGTGTGATGGAATACTCTCCACTTGCCTGGAAGTTCGACACCGTCCAAAACAAAGCAATTCGTTTGATCGGCCCCCCATCCACCACCTTAAACATTCACTCCCTCCACCATCGGTGTACCGTGGCTGCAGTGTGTACTATCTACAAGATGCACTGCAGCAACTCGCCAAAGTTTCTTCGGCAGCACCTCCCAAACCCGTGACCTCTACCACCTAGAAGGACAAGGGCAGCAGGCGCATGGGAACACCACCACCTCCAAGTTCCCCTCCAAGTCACACACCATCCTGACCTGGAAATATATCGCCATTCTTTCATTGTCGCTGGGTCAAAATGCTGGAACTCCCTCCCTAACAGCACTGTGGGAGCACCTTCACCACACGGACTGCAGCGGTTCAAGAAGGCGGCAATTAGGGATGGGCAATAAATGCTGGCCTTGCCAGCGACGCCCACATCCCGAGAATGAATAAATAAAGAATTTAAAAACTTCCATTTTACACAGGAGTTGTGCCTACCAACACCAGTGGGTATCCAGATGAGCTGACCCATGATCATTGACGGATGGAAGACCCAGACCAGCAGAGAAACTGGTGGCAAATGGCCATGTGGAATGTCAGGGATCTTTAACATCCACCTGAGCCACCAGAACAGGCAGACAAGACCTCACTTTAACATCTCGTCAAAAGAATAGCACATCTAGCAATGCAGCGCTCTCAGTACAGGGCAGGACAGGACTGGAGATTGGGGGAAGCTAGATAAGTGCATTAGGGAGAAAGGAATAGAAGGATATGCTGATAGAGTTGGATGAAGTAGGGTGGGAGGAGGCTCATGTGGAGCATAAACACCGGCACGGACCAGTGGGACCGAATGGCCTGTTTCTGTGCTGCACATCCTGTGGGCCAGATTTTGCTGTCAAAATAACGGTGAGGTGAATGGCGCTCACCGTTATTACTGCGTAAATGCTACAGCAACTTCAGGCAACGGGCAGGTGCACGGTTAAACTCAAGTATCACAAAGTGCTGACCGAGTTGAACCGCTCCGCTCGCTGTCTGCCTCGTCATTGGCGTGCTTTGAATGGCAGGAAGTTGCTGTGTCTGCGCGGTAGGTACGAACTAAACTCGCCGCAGAAAGTTAATTTGTCATTTCAAGAAAATTACCGATTGCAAGTGCGGAGTCTCATTCTTTCAGGTATTAATTGTTGCTGCTGATTTAAAAATGGTAAAATACAAAAAAATTAAAAATGTACTTTTTCTTTCTGCCTTTTTTTTCTCACTCTCTTAATTCAACCTTTCCCTCTCTTTCTTTCGGTACCTGATTTGACTTTGAATTCACCCACTCTAATTTACACTTCCTTCTCAGTCCTTACGCTGTTTATTCCCCAATCCTTCAATCTGATTGGTTAAGGAGATACCCTGCTGGTTGCCCTGTTCACTCGGGTCCCAGGTGCCCTGTTTCCCTCGCTGCGCCGTTACCAGCTCACACGTTCAGCAAGTTTGTGGGCAATAATGTTTTGAGCTGAAGGGTGCAGGGGCGAGCCTAACGAATGTCAGATGCCGTGAGATGCCCTGCTACAGCAAAGTCTGACCCATTGTAATCCGAAGTAACATGGAATTATGTGCTCAAGTCCTGGAATGGAGTGTGAACCTTCTGTATCAGAAGGTACTAAATGAGCCAAGCTGACACCCCAAAGAATGCAAATATATATGATTAATTTAATCTAAAAGCAAATCTTTGGCCTCACTCTACATGTATCCATCTCTTCATAAAAATATTAAGCCGTGCATGGGTCTATGCAACTAATCAGGTTCACATATTGCAACCAATGTTCCCTTTAATTTTTTTTGGCCGCGCGGCCCCTTTAATGGGCTGCGCGGCCCAGTCAAAATTCCGCGCCCGCGTGGTTTTTTTACTTAAAAGCCGGTGAGCCGGCTGCACGGGAGCTGCGGGGCGCTCTACGGCCGTGCAGCCATGCAGCTTAAAGGGAACGTTGATTGAAACCATCCCTTTCATCCATGAACACTAGCCCAATTCTCTGTAAGATACCAAGACAGCAGGATATAAAACAATGGCCTAGAAATTGATCTCGCTCTGTTCCCGCGGGGGTAAGGCTTCCCCGCGATCTCTCACTCCGCTTGTGCTTTTTCAGATCCAGCTCGCACGAACTTGATGTTCCAGACATCAGCTGGGCAGTGCTTGCGTATCCCACCGGCGTAGTGAATTCGTGCGAGCTGTGGGATCACGTGACTCAGTTAGAGCCAATGGCAGCACACCATCTTCCATTCATAAGTTTCACATACGTGCTGTGAAATCTATGAATCTTACACCCCCCCAAAATAACAGCTAAACCTCAATTAAATTTAAAAAAAAACCATCACATTAATAAAATAAGTATAGTTAAATAAATTAACCATTTTAAATAAAAAATTAAATTTTTGAAAAAATTTAAAATCTTTTAAAAAGTTATAAAAATAAACTTACCTGTCTTTAAAGTCTCTAAAAAAGATATACCTGTTAAAAAAAATTCAAAAAAATACTTAATTCACTACTTACCTTGTTAAAAGTAGGTCTTACTCCTCCTTTTTCCATTTCTAAAATCTTCCGTACTTACCTGCGCGTCCAAAGCATGAAGTGCACAGCGTGCGCGCAGCCTGTAGCGCGCACGCGATGCACCGAGGAACCGCCCCCTTTTCAAAAGACCAAGTGCCGGTTTTCAGCGCATGCGCAGGGCATGCAGAAAACCGGCAATTGGAGAGAGAATACGCGAGAGTACGCAGTGCGTACTCTCGCGTCGCGGGATGAATTTTTGGCCCAATAAATAATCACCTTCTTCATATTATCTTTGTTGATGTTAAAATTAAACAACATTACTAACAAAACGTAATAAGTGCCTTAGTGCCAACTAATTCCTGTGGCCGCAGGCAGGTGAGGTTGTGGCCTCGAAGCCTATTGAGTGTGTGGGAGCCGCCTTGCCTCTGACATGTCTCGCTCCCTGCGGTAGTGCTCAGGACAGACGACATAAAAACTGCAAGTATGTCGCCTCGTCGCTACAACAATGAATCTGCCACATTCAGGCATTTCATGACATCCTTGTCCATTGAACTTCAACGGTAGTTTAATTCTGTTGAGCTGCCGACAACCAATTTGCTGATGTATTCTAAGGTGTTTTATCTTTGAATGCAATTATGAAGACAGACACTCAAAGCAACAGCATGTCTCCCTCGTGAAATGGCCAATATCTGGGGCAAACTGAGTGAATGGCCCGTTCTCGTTGCAATGGAGCGAGAGGCAGTAAGCATTCAAACATTCTTTATGCTTAAACAACAGAAAAATATGAACCTTAAATATACAACAACAGCAACCTGCATTTATATAGAGCCTTTAATGTAGTAAAACGTCCCAAGACGCTTCACAGGAGCGTTATCAAACAAAATTTGACACCGAGCCACATAAGGAGATATTAGGACAAATGACCAAAAGCTGGGTCAAAGAGGTAGATTTTAAGGAGCGTCTTAAAGGAGGAGAGAGAGTGGAAGTGACGTGGTGAGGTTTCCAGAGCTTAGGGCCAAGGCAGCTGAAGGCACGGCCGCCAATGGTGGAGCGATGAAAATCGGGGATGAGCAAGAGACCAGAATTGGAGGAGTGCAGAGATCTGGGACGGTTGCAGGGCTGGAGGAGGTTACAGAGATAGGGAGGGGGCGAGGCCATGGAGGGATTCGAAAACAAGGATGAGAATTTTAAAATTGAGGCATTGCCGGACCGGGAGCCATTGTAGATCAGCGAGCACAGGGGTGACGGGTGAACGGGACTTGGTGCGAGTTAGAATACAGGCAGCAGAGTTTTGGATGAGCTCAAGTTTACGGAGGGTGCAATGTGGGAGGCCGGCCAGAACAGCACTGGAATTGTCGAGTCTAGAGGTGACAAAGGCATGGATGAGGGTTTCAGCAGTGGATGAGCTGAGGCAGGGGCGGAGACGGGCGATGTTACAGAGGTGGAAATAGGGGGTCTTGGTGATGGAGAGGATATATGGTCGGAAGCTCATTTTGGGGTCAAATAAGAAAATCTAGAGGCACTTGACAACATGCCAGTTGGCACAGCTGGCCACCACTTGGTCGGCGTCCTGGTAACTTGAAAGAAATAATTGCCGATCCTAAAGTTTGGCTGCAGGACAGGACATACTGGAGTGGTGACAAGCAGGAAGTTACTGCCTTTGACTGGTGTCCCATTTACCACTCAAGCCATCCAGATTTCATTCCATCGTATCCAGTGTTGCAGAATATCATCCCACCCGAGCAGCTGTGCTTCAGCATTGGCTCTTCGCCCCAGTTCAACAAAGGTTGTGATGGAACATTGGCCAAAAACTGAGAATGCTTCAATAGATGTGAAAGATCAGACGATATAGGGGGCAGAGAAGCTCGTCTGCATTCTGTATCAATTAAGAAAAACCATAATCGGTACAAGTCTGAGCTCAGGTCACAACTGCAAGATCTTCAGACAGGCTAGTATCCATTGATCCATCCAGCTCCACCTCCCCACCACCTCTCTCGATCCCTGCACTGCCTCTGTGTTGTTAGACTGTTTGGCTGACATCCAGTCCTGGATGAGTCGAAATTTCCTCCAATTAAATATTGGGAAGACCAAAGCCATTGTCTTCAGTCCCCGCCACAAACTCCGTTCCCTAGCCACCGACTCCATTCCCCTCCCTGGCCACAGTCTCAAGCTGAGCCAGACTGTTCACAACCTCGGCATTCTATTTGACCCTGAGCTGAACTTCTGCCCCATATCCTCTCCACACCAAGACCGCCTACTTCCACCTCCGTACCATCGCCCATCTTTGTCCCTGCCTCAGCCCATCTGCAGCTCAAACCCTCATCTATGTCTTCTTTACCTCTAGACTCGACTATTCCAATGCTCTCCTGGCTGGCCTCCCATCTTCTACCTTCCAAACTTAAGCTCATCCAAAACTCTGCTGCCCATATTCTAACTCGCAACAAGTCCTGTTCACCCATCGCCCCTGTGCTCGCTGACCTACATTGGCTCCCGGCCCAGCAATGCTTCGATTTTAAAATTCTCATCCTTGTGTTCAAATCTCTCCATGGCCTCTCTCCATCCTATCTCTGAAACCTCCTCCAGCCCTACAACCCTCCGAGAACTCTGCATTCCTCCAACCCTGGCCTCTTGTGCATTCCCACTTCCTTCATCCCACCATTGGTGGCCGTGCCTTCAGCTGCCTAGGCTCTAAGCTCTGGAATTCCCTGTCTAAACCTCTTTGCCTCTCTACCTCTCTCTCCTCCTTTATGACGCTCCTTAAAACCTGCCTGTTTGCCAAGCCTTTATTCACGTGTCCTAAAGTCTTCTTTGTAATGGTGTCAATTTTTGCCTGATTGCACTCTTGTGAAGTACCTTGGGATGTTTTACTACATTAAAGGTGCTATATAAATGCAAGTTATTGTATTGTTGTAGATCTTTTTCCAGCATTGGGCTTATCCCGAATACACTATGGCTCAGAATTTATTGGAGCGAGGCATCTCGCGGCAGAAATCGTGCCGTTAGTTCGGCTTTTTCTCACCGTTTAGCTCAAACTTTGCCCTGTAAGTTACTGGAAGAGAAGAGTGAGCTGATAACGGCGCTGTGAGGGCAACGGTGCATCTGGGACCTTAATGAGTGACAGGAGCAACAGTCTGTCTCCTTAACCGATGAGATTTAAGGATTGAGAAAGAAACAGCGGAACGACAGAAAAGGAAATAGGATGAATTAGAGTCAAATCAGGTAAAGAAAGAAAAATAAAGAGAAGGAAAGAAAGATTCGATTAAGAGAGAGAGAAAAGAGACAGAAAGGAAAAGTAAGATTTTTAATTTTAGAAATCTCTAACAACAATTTACTACCTGTAGGAATGAGACTCCACAGTTTAAATTGTTCCCTTTCTGGGCTGGAGAGGTTGAGAGGCATTGCAGGAACATAAATTTCCTCATTAAAAAGGTCCTTACACTGTTAAGTACCGGCCTAACTTCCTGCGGTGAATTTAATTGGCAATTAATGTGCAAATGTAGCAACTTCACAAAACTCAGGGAGGTTGAGGGCAAGATGCCGTTTTTGCGAGGCTAATGGTGGTAAAGACAAATTGTTCAGAAACTTGTGGCGATTCACAATTCACGGGGTATCTCTTCCTCGCCACAAGTTGCTGGACGATTTACACATTAATAACGGCGAGCGTCCCATTCAACTCACCACTATTTTGGCAGCAAATTCTGGGCCATTGTTCTGAAAAGTATAGGCCCAGAAATTAGGCTCCCTGGCTTCCCGCGGGTGCAAGGATCCTGCGCGCACCTACCTACCGCGCCTGCCGTTGACCTCTGGGCCCACGGGAACTTCAGCTCCTGGGCCTGCTCCAAGTGCCGGCGCGCAGTGCTTGTGTATCCCAGGGGCGTAGTTAGTGCGATGCGTCCCCTGGGATCACGTGGGCCATGGAGAGCCAATGGCAGCAGACCATCTTTCATTCATAGATTTGACAGGAAGACCTGTCAAATCTATGAATTGAAATCGGCCCCAAAACAACACCTAAATTTCAAATAATTTTTTTTTTAAAACCATCACATTTTTAAAATAACTATAAGTTAAATAAATTAACTACTTTAAACAAAAATTTTAATTAAAAAAAAAAATTAAAATACTTTTTAACAGTGCTAAAAATAAACTTACCCTTCTTTAAAGTATCTAAAAAAGATAAACCTGTTGAAAAATTTTTAAAATTGTAATTAATTAACCACTTACCTTGTTGAAAACGGGTCCTGCACCTCCTTTTTAAAAGCGCAGCTTCTTCCATACTTACCTTCCTGGAGAAACCTGAAAAAAACCCTAAGTTTGCTGCGTGCGCGCAGCCTCTCCCGCGCACGTGGTTCACCTCTCAACCCCTCCCTTCACGAGACCGGAAGTTCCGGTTTCCCGCGCATGCGCAGTGCATGCAGGAAACCGGCACTTCGGGAGGCCTTACGGGTGAGTACACAGCGCGTACTCACCTGGCAAGTGCCGAATTTTTGGCCCATTGAGTTACCAGTCATAGCTTTACAGATATGACAGAAATATTCACGTGTTTTACTGAAAAGTCAGCGAAAATCTCCAGTACGATCCAATTTGCGAGCTCAAGCAACTGAATCAAGATGAGATACAGAAAGATAAGTGTCTCCTCCAGAAGCTTGATTCCAGAAAGGCTGTTGGTCCAATCGAAGTGGCAATTTGTTTGCAATTTGTGGCAATAGATGAATATTTAGCTGGTCCCTTTGTTCATTTGCTTCTATTGGCCCTCTCTGGTAGTGTTGACCCTTCTGAGAAAAGGGGTTGAAAGCAAAACCTATAACTGGAAGTTCCCACCTCCATGTTAATCATAGAGAGTGACCGGTTATTGTTCCACCTCAACCATAACTTGCTGTCAACTCGTTGCAGGAAAACTGGTCAATCAATGATGCTCTCAAGTCTCAGACTCCTGAAGTGGAGTGATTTTCATGACTAACGCTGAGTTAGAACTGTCCGCACATCATTTGATACAGTGCAACATCCTGACCTTATTGAGAAGTTGGATTTTTCTGACGTACCTAATCATCTTTTTTTTATTCATTCACAGGATGTCGCAGGTCAAGGCCAGCATTTATCGCCCATCCCTAATTGCCCTTGAGAAGGTGGTGGTGATCAGGTGACGTCAGCCATTGAAATTTCATCTGTCAAGAGCTTTTGACAGATGTAATTTCAGCGTTTGACAGCTCTGTGAAGCTGTCAAACACTTACAATATGATTTCTAACTTGAGTCCCTGTACTTAGACTCAGTTAGAAATCAATCCAGCACAGAAAGCAGAGACTGCAGCTTTTGACAGCACCACGGCCATTCTGCTTTCTGTGCCGTGGATGTGAGGGACTCCCGACACCTTAAGGAAGCTAGCCTGCAGGACAAAGTTAAGGTAAGTAAAAGTTCTTAAAACACTTTACACAGACCAAACACACTTACCTCTGCACTCATGCACCCATCACTCACCTGCACACCGGACATCTCGACCCCTCCAAGCCCTCCAGACCGACGGTCCGCCTCGCTAAATCGGCGTGGTTCGGACCTGTCGGGAAGCCCACACTTCAGGGCTAAAAATAGGGATTAGGCAAAAAACTGCCTGTTAACTACCTGTTAACAGGCAGTTTATTGGCACTAATCCCCTTCCTGCCTCGGGGAGGCGGGTCCCAGCACAGGTCAGGTACCCGCCTCCTGGGAAACTGGCATGGAGGCGGGTTGGGGGCGGGATGGGTTCGGGACCCCCGAATCTGCTATTTTCACACCACTCCCGCCTCCAAACCCGCCTCCACGGGCCAGTGAAAATTGAGCCCATAGTCTCCAGATCCCAACCAGATTGCAAGTCCAGTACCACTAACCATTACACTACTCTACCCGTACCATATCTGAATGTGTCATTTCTTCAGAGGATGTGAACTATGGGTTAAGGTGGATGGTCTTATAACAAGTTTCCCTGTTGTCTGCAGCCAGAGAGCACCTTCCCTTTAAGAGGTGCTGCCTGCCTTTAAGTGGCTCCAGAGACGCCCAATTTCCTACCCCTCCCAAACAGGTGTGCAGCCAATGAATAGTGCGGGTAGTTGTGGCTACACATCTGAATCAGAGTTCCCAGTACCAATTTCACGTGGTTCCAGGGATCACATGAACAGGTGCATCCAGTGTGCTCCACAATTGGATATCTAGGCCAATGTATCGTGAACACAGTCAGATTTCCTGTGGTCACTATTTCTAGTTAAATCATAAAAGTGTTCTGAAAGTGCTTGCTGAGAACAGGATAGCTTCTGGCTATGTTTATGATGTCACTATCATCAACAACATCAACAACTTGAATTTATATAGTGCCTTTAACATAGTAAAATATACTGCAAAATATTCAAAAGCCTGGTCAAAGTCCCGTGGGCAGGTCCAATTTCCTTCTCCTGCAAAATATTCAAAATAGAAGTCAGGCAAGAAGGGTCTGAAGAAGTTTGTGAGTCAGCTGTGGCTCAGTGGGTAGCACTCTCGCCTCTCAGTCAGAAAGTTGTGGGTTCAAATCCCACTCCAGAGACTTGAACACAAAAATCTAGGCTGACACTCCAGTGCAGTACTGAGGGAGTGCTGCACTGTCAGGAGGCCCTGTCTGCTCTCTCGGTTGGATGTAAAAGATCCCAGGGCACTATTTTGAAGAAGAGCAGGGGAGTTATCCCCGGTGTCCTGCCCAATATTTATCCCTCAATCAACATCACTAAAACAAATTATCTGGTCAATATCACATTGCTGTTTGTGGGAGCTTGCTGTGCTCAAATTGGCAGCCGCATTGCCTACATTACAACAGTGACAACAGTTTCAAAAGTACTTCATTGGCTGTAAAAGCACTTTGGGACGTCCGGTGGTCGTGAAAGGCGCTATAGAAATGCAAATCCTTCTTTTAGTAAAACGTCCCAATGTGCTTCACAGGAGCGTTATCAAACAAAATTTGACGCTGAGAAGTGAAATTAATAAATGAGAACTCCATATAAGGATGCTATAATATTAATAAACTGTATGTTAACTCTAGTGATCTCCTGTGGGTTTACCCACAGAAAGAAAAGACAAAACAAATTCCTCCCAGAGTGCATGGGTATGGGGATCTATGGCTTCTGGAGCTTACGAAGCCCCATCTAGTGGTAGAGGTGTGCAGCTGCAGGCGTGACTGTGTGTCACAGAATGACGACGACCAAATAAGGACAGACATAGCAAATTAGTTAGTGGAGCTTGAAGGTTGTGTGTGTGGGAAAAAGTATCTAATATGATGGACATAAAACGGGTTGTTCTGGGACCTCCCACATTCCCATAGGGAAGCTCCACTCAAAAGGCACTCGGGTCAGAGGCTGGGCTACAATGTTGGAGGCCTGTTTCTGATCCGTGCCCCATTCTCCTGTGCTTTGCACCAGGTGCGAAGGAAAGGAAGGTTGTCCCCATCACATCTTTCTAAAAGAACGAAATATACCTCCCGAGGCCTTTTAGTTAAGAGATGTAATTCCATGTGGATAAATGTAAATAAAATGGTGTGGGAGAAGAAAAATTGCTAGACGAAGAAAGTACCAAGTCTCTGGAGTGGGACTTGAACCCACAACCTTCTGAGTCAAGAGGCAAGAGTGCTACCAACTGAGCCACGACTGGCACAAAAACGGCTCCAGACCCTTCTTGCCTGACTTCAAGCCTGGTAGCCGTATGACATAATGATAATGGAGTTGTTGACTAATCATAGCAATTAATCTCTATCAATTAGTTTACAACAGACCCAGACATGAGGCGAGGAAACCCCCAGTGGTGGAGAGCTTTGGGAACCATTGGTCCAAAGTCACTGGTTCCTCCCGAGCTCGCTGCACTCACCACACATCATGTCTCAAATTACTCATATACTCCATCCCAAAATGTTATATTCTGGAAGAAATCAATCTAATTTGC
The DNA here is from genome assembly GCA_030390025.1 of Squalus acanthias. Lineage (NCBI taxonomy): Eukaryota > Metazoa > Chordata > Chondrichthyes > Squaliformes > Squalidae > Squalus > Squalus acanthias. The sequence goes on along the minus strand of CM059446.1, from coordinate 33,368,648 downwards.
ATTTGAATGAATCAATACTAACTGCTTCCACCGTCTCCCTAGGGAGCTTATTTCTCACGACTTGTACCGCCCATGGTTAGGGGGCAGAATGAGGAACTGGTAGTAGCAACTTCGGCAGAGATGAAAATGTCTTTGAGCGTCCTGACTGAATCATTTGACCTCGATTTGCATATATTCATTAGACCCCCCTCCCCCCGCCTGTTTCCAGCGGGAGTTCCGGCCGCCTAAATCGCCCGACAATCTGAACAGGTGAACAACTAACGGTAAGTCATCTGTTCTCCTCGTGACTTTTTCATCTCGCGGCATCCCATTTTTAGGTGATAACGAGACTAAGGTCACCCCCATGACCTCCAGGTTGTTAGTCCAATACTATAACCGCTCCACGACCATACCCTGTGTAGTAACCATTTAAGTAGATTAGTGACAAATTCTAGACAAAGGCAATCTATTAATAAAGCCTGGAGTTTTTAAGCGCATAAGCAACAATCACACAGCTGTCATCTTCTATTGAAAGGCTTGTTATAAGCAACAATACATGGGAATATGACACAACACATCCCATACAGTGAATTCCAGTATAAATAAGGCCAAGAATGAGGGTGTAAAATATTTATGGAAATAAAAAGAAAAAAAGAAAAAATCTTTTATTGCCCATTAACTTGAGCTTGCCAACTCTGTTGAAATATTTATCAGCTCGTAGCGAGAAGGAGACCAACAAACACTGTGATTGGCTAATGAAGGGTTGTAAACCTTGCGATGCTCTCCGTGAACCTCACGTTGGTTTCACGTTGATGAAAAAAATTAATCTTTTGATCATATACAGTTAAGTTTTTTGGGCCATAAAAGCAGTTGTCAGTGGCCTCCTAGAATAGCCAGCAAATGGGGAAATTTGGGAGTCAGTTCAAAACATAGGAAGGCCAAGCAGTAAATGGGAATCAAAGGCTTATTGCAAGCAGTTACAGGGCATTGGCTAGCAGCGGGAGTCACCAATAAACAGAAGGAAGGAGAAAGGGTTTATTGAGTCAGTTGAGGTCTGGAATTGGGCCTGGTAAATAGCCTGTAAATTCCTCTGTTAATTTGGGGCGTTTCTCCTTTGGAGAATAATCGGTGATTGCCTGAGAGAATTCGACCACTGTTCTGTCAAATTTCTACCAAAGCGTATTAAAAATTGTTATTTCCTGAAAAACATTAACATCATTCAAGTGGGGTTTTTTTTTAAAGTATTTTTTTCTCCTCTGGGTCCCCTGTCACCATATACCTCATTTTCTGAAAACGTGCCTTTGTGTTGGGGAAAATATTTCTTTGCTGAACTGTGAGCTACAAGCTTTTCCTGCTGTGCAGCTTCTTTTGCAGAATGCCATGTCTGGACTTTACTGTGGCTTAGCTACCTGATTCCAATAATGGACGGGTCTTATTAAAAAGACAAATTCATCGGCTTTTCAATATTCCTTTGCCGAGGAAAATAACAAACACTTCGGCGGAAGTCTGGCACAAACACGGTTTGCACCATGCTGAGCGGGAGAAGCCCCGAGGAAATTCACCCCCTACATCTTCAGTAGGAGCCTCTGAGCCAGAAGGCTGTGGGTTCAAGTCCCACTCCAGAGACTAGAGCACATAAAGCTAGGCTGACACTCCAGTGCAGTGCTGAGGGAGTGCTGCACTGTCGGAGGTGCCGTCTTTTGTATAAGATGTTACACCGAGGCCCCTTCTGCCCTCTCAGGTGGACGTAAAAGATTCCATGACACTATTTCGAAGAAGAGCAGAGGAGTTCTCCCTGGTGTCCTGGGGCCAATATTTATCCCTCGACCAACATCATTGAAACAGATTATTTGGTCATTATCGCATTGCTGTTTGTGGGAGCTTGCTGTGCGAAAATTGGCTGCTGCGTTTCCGACGTTACAACAGTGACTACACTTCAAAAGTGCTTCATTGGCTGTAACACGCTTTGGGACATCCCGAGGCTGTGAAAGACGCTATATAAATGCAAGTTCTTTCTTTAAGTGACTAAGGTAACGTTATGACTCCATGCAGCTGGAGGGTCCCCCCCTGCTGCCAGCGCCAACCGCAAATCTGGGTGGACACAGTCCTCAATTTTCTGATCAAATAGTCAGGAATCATTGGCAGTGTTGCTGGTGGAATAGATTTGGTAAATTTACCCCCAGATGTGCTTCTAGGGCATTCATAATGTGAGCACTTAAGGGACTGTTCAATGTTTGTTAATAATTTATCTAATTTTAATGAGTTTCTACCTCTTCATTTTTTTTTTAAGTAAATTCTCTCTGGGATTACGCAGGTGGATAATCATTTGCAGTTGACATCTCTGGAAACTGCTGCGATCAGTGTTGTCGTACCCTCCACCACTGGCGCACCGTCGCTGCAGTGTGTACTCTCTACGGAATGCACTGCAGAAACTCGCCAAGGTTTCTTTGACAGCACCTCCCAAACCCGTGACCTCCACCACCTAGAAGGACAAAGGCATCAGGCGCATGGGAACACCATCATCTTAACGTTCCCCTCCAAGTCACATACCACGCTGTCTTGGAGATATATTGCCGTTCCGTCATCATTGTTGGGTCAAAATCCCGGAACTTCCTACCTAACAGTACTGTGGGAGTGCCTTCACCACGCGGACTGCAGCGGTTCAAGAAGACGGCTCACCACCACCTTCTCAAGGGCAAATGAACTATGATATAGATAAGTGCAAGGTAATACATTTTGATAGGAAGAATAAGGAGGCCACATACTCCTTGGAAAATAAATGTCTAAATGGGGTAGAGGAATCTTGGGGTACAGATAAACAAATCACTAAAAGTAGTGACGCAGGTTAATAAGGCCATAAAAAAGCGTACAAAGCACTGGGGTTCATTTCTCAAGGAATGGAATTGAAAAGCAGAGAAGATACGTTAAACTTGTTTCGAACCTTGGTTAGACCACACTTGGAGTACTGTGAACAGTTCTGGTCTCCATATTATAAAAAAAAGGATATAGAGGCACTGGCGAGAGTACAAAAAAGAATTACTAGAATGATACAAGAACTGAGAGGTTATACCTATCAGGAAAGATTGAACATAGGAACAGGAGGAGGCCATTCAGCCCCTCAAGCCTGCTCCCCCATTCAATGAGATCCTGGTTGATCTGCGACCTAAGTTCATATACCCGCCTTTGCCCCATATCCCTTAATTCCTCTGGTTAACAGAAAACTATCAATCTCCGATTTAAAATTAACAATTGATCTAGCATCAATTGCTGTTTGTGGAAGAGCGTTCCAAACTTCTACCACCCTTTGTGTGTAGAAGTGTTTCCTAATTTCACTCCTGAAAGGTCTGGCTCTAATTTTTAGACTATGCCCCCTAGTCCTAGAATCCCCAGCCAGTGGAAATAGTTTCTATCTACCCTATCAGTTTCCCTTAATATCTTGAAAATATCTTGAAAACTTCGATCAGATAACAGGTTGGAGCTCTATTCTCTAGAAAAGAGAAGACTGAGGGGTGACCTGATAGAGGTCTTCAAGGTTATGAAAGGGCTTGATAGGGCAGACGTAGAGAAGATGTTTCCACTTGCGGGTGAGACCAGAACTAGAGGCCATAAATATAAGATAGTCACTAATAAATCTAATAGGGAATTCAGGAGAAACTTCTTTACCCAGAGAGTGGTGAGAATGTGGAACTCGCTACCACAGGGAGGAGTTGAGCCAAATAGCATAGATACATTCAAGGAGAAGTTAGATAAGCACATGAGGGAGAACGTATCGAAGCATATGTTGATTGGTTAGCAGAAGAGGGGTGGGAGGAGGCTTGTGTGGAGCATAAACACCGGCACGGACCTGTTGGGCCGAATGGCCTGTTTCTGAGTTGTTAATACTTTGTAATACTTTGTAACTAGGGATGGGTAATAAATGTCGGCCTTGCCAGCGACGTCCATTTCCTGAGAATGAATATAAAACAAACCCTTAACGCGCTCTTATCGAATTCTGCTCTACGCCATTTTAACAGAGGCATTAAGCACTTTTATTGGATTAAATTTTTTTCATTTTCTCCCAGCAGCAGTCACTCCCTACCAGCATCCTCTTTCAAAGGGGAGAACGGGACAATCTGCACTGCACAATCCTTCACAATCACTGTCAACAGCACTCTGCATTCACCGTCTGGACATATGGGCCCGGAATTTGTGATGAGAATAACGGTGAGGCTATCTGCGCACATCGCTATAATGGAGTTAAACGCGAAAATCCAGAAGTTGGTGTCAGAGATACCCTGCTCCTCCACAGGGTGCACTGTTGCAGTCCTCGCTGATAGACTCGGCAATGAAATGACTGCAATGGCGTGAACTTGCTGTACTTACCCGCTAGCTCCGCACTAAAAATGGCTGAAAAGGTTAGGTCTGGTCCATTCAGGAGTAAGTGAGTTTTTAACAGTGTGGTAACTAATTATTACTGCTGAACAGCCTCTCTGGCCCTGAAAAATTAATTTTACAAGCGTGGAGTCTCATTACCTCAGTAGAAAATCAGTGTTGGAGATTTTTTTTTTAATGACTTTTTTTTAACTTTTTCTCTGTCTCTTTTATCTCTCTCCCTTAATCCCATCTATATTCCCAAATCTTTATTTTGCTTTCTGTATATCATGTAAATCTGATTTATATTTCCTGCTTTATATTTCCTGGTTTGGGCTCTGCGTGTCTCAGTGAGCATACTTCAATGTGATTGGATGGAGCGCCTCGCTTTTGCTTGCCCTGTTCACAGACACCACAGATCCCCTGTAGAGGGCGCCGAGCTGGAAAAGACCCCAGATTAGAGGAAATCTCCACTGACAAGCCTGCGAAAAGCTTGTGGGCAGCTGTCAGCGAGGTGAACGGCAAGCGCCGTTCCTTCACTGCGACAGCAAAATCCAGGCCATGAAGCCTGACTTTTGAGACTGCTGTTGGTAAAGCTTAGAATCACAGAATCATAGAATAGTACAGCACAGATGGAGGCCATTCGGCCCATCGAGTCTGTGCCGGCTCTTTTGAAGAGCAATCAAGTTAGTCCCTTAGTCAGAAAATCAGCCCTACTATTAAATGGGGAAAATTGAAAGAAAGAATTGCACTTACATATCGTCTTTCAAGATGTCCCAAACATTTTACTTTTGAAGTTTAGTCACTGTTATAATGTATGAAACATGGCAGCCAATTTGCGCACAGCAAGGTCCCACAAACAGCAATGTGATAATGACCAAAAACTATGTTTTAATTGTTGAGGGATAAATATTGGCCAGGACACTGGCGAGAACTCCCCTGGTCTTCTTCAAATTAGTGCCACGGGATCTTTTACATCTACCCAGGAAGGGAGATGGGGTCTCGGTTAGTGAACGTCTCATTTGAAAGACAGCACCTCCGACAGTGCAGCACTCCCTCAGTACTGCACTGGATTGTTTGCCTGGATTTTGGGCTCAAGTCTCTGGAGTGGGACTTGAACCCACAACCTTCTGACTCAGAGGTGAAAGTGCGACCACTGAAGTGCTACCACTGAGTCACAGTAACACTGGGGATGGAGCATCTTGTATAAAGCTTCACCTGATGGCTCAAACATGAACTTGTGAAATTTGCCTGACAACAGAAGTAAATTTGAGCCACGGAAATCGAACCACCAAGTTAACCTCTCAATTGTGCCTGTTCATGTTAAAATTCTGGTAAGAATAGATGGGATTAAATGATGCTGGCTATCTCAGTTCACAAACGCTGGGATATGGAACTGTTATCACAGGCTGCGTGACTATAAATTTAAAACATAAGTGAGTGACTTAAAGCTTTATGACATGTTCAGTGAGGACTCAGGGAAGTTTTAGTGTCATTCAGTGCTGTAGTAGACAACCCGTGTACAACAATAGCATCCACTTGTGAAGATCAGCCAGTTCTTCACTGAACACAGTCACAATTATATTACAGGTTTACAAAGACATTTGGGCGTACTTAACCTCTGCATTGCTGGTGCCTTCCTTAGGCTCCCTCCCATGCTCCAGAGCTGTGAAACATTGGTGGCACGGTTCTACTGAGCAAAATGGGGGTCCAGAGAAGCTACTCTTAACTTACAGTTAATTGGGCCCAAGAACCATTCGAGCATTTTTATAAACTGTTCCGTAGCCTAAGGGAGAAGGTTCCAAGTGCTTTAGTCTGTTGAGAAGGTTGTTTGCAGACTACAATGAAGCTGGTCAAGTGTTTGGTGATATTTTTACATTAATTTCTCTAGAATTTATTCTCAATAATAAAGATGAGAGCTGTGCTGATGATCTAGAGATTAAAACAACAACAACAACTTGCATTTATATAGCACCTTTAATGTAGTAAAATGTCTCCAGGTGCTTCGCAGGAGTTTTACCACAGAATTTGACACTGAACCAAATAAAGAGATATTAGGACAGGTGACCAAACGCTTGGTCAAAGAGATAGGTTTTAAGGAGTGTCTTAAAGCAGGAGAGAGAGATAGAGAGGCGGAGAGGTTTAGGGAGGGAATTCCAGAGCTTAGGGCCCAGGCAGCTGAAGGCACGGCCCCCAATGGTTGAACGATGAAAATCAGGGATGCGCAAGAGGCCAGAATTGGAGGAACACAGAGTACTCGGGTGGTTGTAGGGTCGGAAGAGGTCACAGAGTTAGGGAGGGGCGAGGCCATGGATGGTTTGAAAACAAGGATGAGAATTTTAAAATCGAGCTGTTGCTGAACCAGGAGCCAGTGTAGGTCAGCGAGCACAGGGGTGATGGGTGAATGGGACTTGGTGCGAGTTAGGCCACGGGCAGCAGCGTTTTGGATGAGTTTAAGTTTACAGAAGGTGCAAGGTGGGAGGCCAGAATCGAACTGTCTGTCTGGTGTCGTACGGAACCATATAAACCAGAACCTCCTGGTTAGTTTGGCTCAGTACTAAACCAGACAAGGCTAGTCTGTGTTGAATTAGTTGACCTCAACTGAGGCAGCAGTGAGGGTGTGAGAGTTGGCCAAAATATCCCTGGATTAAGTTATCGGGGAAAAATAATCTCCTCTGAACACTATCCAGTGGCCCCTAGTGGTAAGTATGGATGTTGAATGAAAACAGATTGAGCCTGGTCATGATGCCCCCACAGTTGAATAGGCTCATACATGAAGACTGCTCACTTGGCCAAGATGATGGAGGGTTGCCAGTGTCCATGGAACAGCAAGAGTCAGTGACTTCAGCAGAGCAGGGGAGAATATAAATAAAACAGAATACTTGCTTTTTCTCTTTGCCTCCACCAATAATGGCCCCTTATGTCCTTAAAGTCTTATCTATCCTTTTTACGCACGCGGATTCAACCTGGTATTTCAGGTTGACGTCCTTGAGCATCGGCTAATACTTTCTCTAGTGACTAAAGAGCTTCCTCAGTTTGGGGGCCACTTCCCATTAGTGACTGGAGGTCACAGCAGCAAACCTTTTTATGAAGCAGCAATAACAAGATTAAAGTCTGACAAAACTCCTTGCCTTTGTAAGCGTTTTGCGTGTCCATAGGATAGATACAGGTGAGGGAGACAATTTGGCCCTTCTCATCATTCACTAGAATAAAAAAAATAAGTTTACCTCACCAGATTGTCCAACTGAATCTTGAGTGAGTCCAAGATTTTGCCGCCATTACCTTACCCAGAAGATCAGTCCAAGTGTTGGTAATTCCTTGTGAAGAAGTTCTTCCTCGCACTTATGTTAAATTTTCCTTTCACCAGTTTTAATCTAGTATCCTGACATAGCTTGAAGCAGTGCTCTGGACTTATCTATACCTTTTAATATCTTGCATTCCTCTACAAGATCCATTCTCAGTCGCCTCCTTTCAAAGATAAAGGGGGAAAAATTCAGTTGCTTTGCACCTCCCGTTAGCGCTCTAAGAGGGCGCTAAGGGGGCGCCAAGCAACTAGCGCCTGGGCGCGGCGCCGCCAACGCCTCCCGCGAAATTCAGCGGGAGGTTAGCGGCGGCGGTAACCATTAGCACCCTGCGGCGCTGCGCCGCTGGCGATGACGTCATCGCCGTGCACAGCACCCCGCTCGCGCCCCGGCTGCGATCTTCGGTAGCGCCCCCTGACTTACTGCCGGATGTATGTCCGACGGGGTCAGGGGGGCCTACCTGCGGCCGGGGCGGTGCTATTTAAAGGCGAGGTGCCGGGCGGCCATTTTTGTTGCTGGCCCGCCCCCCACGGAGTGCCGGCTGCGCTCCGTGAGCCCGGCACTTCTCGAGTGCTGGGCTCTTTTGCCAGCACTCCGATCCCGGTGGCCCAGCTGGGCCCCGGGTCACGCTGTGCAAGGCCCCCCCCTTTAAAAAAGGGAGGAAGTCCTGCAATACCGCGGCGCGACGTGCTGCAGCACGTAGCGCCACGCTATTCCCTCACAGCGCCCCAAGAGGTAGGCAGGCGCTTCCAGTAGTGCCCCTCTTGCGGTGCTACCACTCAATTTCGGCCGCAGGGGCGCTAATTTTTTCGGGGCGCTAAAAGTAGTGCCCCGGCAAAGTTAGCGCCCCTAAGGGGGCGCGACTCCATTTTTCCCCCAAAGAGCCCCAGTTTCTTCAATCATTCCTCCTAACTCAATCCTCCAATGCTACCAATCAGCATCATGGCTTTCCTCTGCTCCACCTCCGTGTCTTGAATGTTTTGTTTAAGTCCTTTATACATTCAGTAGAGAAAGCTGCAATAACACGTCCTGCATTAATGAACTCAGTACTCAAGATGCAGTCTGACCTGGGCACTGTACAGTTTTAGCATGACATCTTCTGACTTATACTCAACTAACCTGGTAATATAATTCAGCGTTCCATTCACTTTGTTTATTACTCCACAGTGATTGACAGGTTGGGGGTGAAATTGGTCTTCGCCACTAGCTCAAAACACGCTCATAGTGAATCGGCAGCCTGTTTTACAGGTGCCTCACTTTCTATTCCATGGAAGTCAATTGAAAAGAAAATCGAGTACAGTGTAAAACAGACTGCCGATTCACTATGATGCTTTCACACTACTGGCATAAACCAATTTCACCCCCCCTGTTAAGTGCCAAATCTAACACCATCTCCAGATCCCTTTCAACTTCACCTTTAGTTATTTCTATGCCATCCATGCTAGTGACATCTGACTTGTTCTTCTGTGTGCAGTACCCTGCAGTTATGTGTACTGAATTTCATCTGACACTGATTTGTCCTTTTACAGATTTTACCGAAGCCCTTTTCTAGATCATAGAAAATGCTGGAACTGCTCAGCCGGTCAGGCAGCATCTGTGGAGAGAGAAACAGAGTTAACGTTTCAGGTCGATGACCTTTCAGATTTCCAGCATCCGCAATATTTTGCTTTTGTCCTTTTCTATATCCTTAGCTGCTTTCTCCAACTCACTTCTTCCTCCCCTCCAGTTTATATCATCTACAGATTTGACCAGTTTGCATTAGGGTCTAACTTGTTCATGTAGATTAGGCACAGTAGGAGCCCTGGCCATTCCACTCAATACTTCACCTCAAGCCCTGCTATCACAGCTTGAGCAATGACCCACTGTTTTCTTTCCATCAGCCACTTCCTTATGCACACTTTACCTCAAATTCCCACTGCTGCTCTCAGCTTCATTAGAAGCCTTTAGTGAGGAACTTTATCAAACTTTTTGGAAATTTAAACCATGTCATATGGCTTTCCACCACCCACTGAGATCGTCAATTCTTCAGAAAACTCAAGTAGGTTGATCAGGCAGGACCTTGTCTGCCTAAAGCCGATTGGCTGTTATTTATTCGATTATTCTCATACAGGTGCTTGTTCCTGATAATTGATTCCATCATTTTACCAGATATATTGATGTTAGACTGATGGGCCTTTGGTTGCCTGGATTAGATTTGTCTCCTTGTTTCCGATCTAGTGGTACATTCCCAACATTCAGGGACTCCCTCGTGATGATTTCATCTCTAGCCTCCCTCTTAGTACTTTGGGAGAGACACCATCTGTCCCCAGGGATTTGTTCATGTTGAGCCCTAGAAACTGATTGGGTACCTCCATCTCACTGATATTGCAGTTCATAAATCTGCATCGATTCCTTCCATTAATGCAGGACGTGTTATTGCAGCTTTCTCTACTGAATGTATAAAAGAAGCACTCACTGAGTATATGAAATATTCTCTGCTCGTCCTCAGTTTCATCCCCATTGGGGTTCTTTAAGATTCTCATCACTTTGTTGACTGTCCTCTTGCAGTTACGATACTGGAGATTTCTCACTGTAGCTGTACTCATTTCCAATTCAGTGTTGTCCCCCTGATTATCCTTTAGACAAGTGTTTGGAATTTCCTGTGTTCATCCCTGTGGATTCCTCCTTCACCTTTCTCTCCACAGCCTAAGCTTGTAATGTATTATCACATGGTTTGTCACATGGTTTAGTATGAGCATGCTCAGTTCGCTCTGGCCTAGTAAACAAGCACATTGACTAGCAACTCATCCTGTCTCTGTCCTTCACTTGTTCTACCCACATATATTACAATGCTAAATTAATTTTCTTTTTTAAGTCTTGTTGATCCATTGAAGTCATGTCTTTTGATCTACACTTGCTAATTTTAGATATGTATTTCCCCTGTATGTTTCTCAGTTTGGGTTTCTGAAAGTAATTCATTTATTGAGATGTTAATAAATAATTTTCTGCAGTCGGTCAGTTTTGTTCCGTCCCCCATACCAGTTGAAAAGTTGTATATTTGGGTGTTGGTCCTTGGCCGATCATATCAAACTTAATCATGTCTGGGTCGCTCTCACTCGCGGTGTCACGGCTTCCATTCGCTGTGTACCATCGCCAATGGTGGAGCAATTAAAATACGGGATGCGCAAGAGGCCAGAATTGGAGGAGCACAGAGCTCTTAGAGGGTTGCAGAGCTGGAGGAGGTTACAGCGACAGGGAGGGGTGATGTCACGGAGGGATTTGAAGACAAGGACAAGAATTTTGAAATCGAGGCATTGCCGGACTGGGAGCCAATGTAGTTCAGCAGGCACAGGGGTAATGGGTGAGTGGGACTTGGTTCAAGTTAAGATACAGTCAGCAGAGTTTTGGATGAGCTCAAGTTTATGTAGGGTGGAAGATGGGAGACCAGCCAGGAGAGCACTGGAATAGTCCAGTCTAGAGGTAACAAAGGCATGGATGAGGGTTTCAGCAGTGGATGAGCTGAGGCAGGGACGGAGTCGGGCAAAGTTACGGAAGTGGAAGTAGGCAGTTTTGGTGATGGAGTGGATATGTGGTCGGAAGCCCATTTCGGGGTTAAATATGACACCAAGGTTGCTAACAGTCTGGTTCAGCCTCAGACTGTTGCCAGGGAGAGGGATGGAGTCGGTGGCTGGGGAACAGAGTTTGTGGCGGGGACTGAAGACAATGGCTTCAGTCTTCCCAATATTTAGTTGGAGGAAATTACTGCTCATCCTGTACTGGATGTCTCTCATGTCTTCCCCAACACACCGGACAATGCAGCAATCACACATTCCACTTCCCAAATCTGACCTTCAGCATTCCACATTTAGGTTTGGTTGATTGAAATCCCTCATTAATATGACTTCCCTATTTTACCGTATCTTTCTTATCTCTTTGTGAAATATTCTGTCCTCCTCCTTACTCTGAGCCACAGACTGTCGCAAACCCTTAGTGTTATTTTCGCTAACTTTGTGTTAGAAACCTCTGGATAGAGATTTATGTTGGTAAGTCTTTCTCTTTCCTACCTCCTTTGCTTCCATTGTCCCTCCTTTGCCAGCCCAGCTTGTGCTGGTTCCCCAGCATAAGTCACCAGGAAAATCAGCCACTTGGAAATCTTCTCGCTGTGTCTAAAGGTGTTGGTAACACATAGCGACTAGAGGAAATCTCTCCACACCCCCTTCCCCACCCCACCCCGCCCACCGTGATCTCCTACAGTGCCAGCTCAGTCGTAGCACTCTCACCTCTTAGTCAGAAGGTTGTGGGTTCAAGTCCCACGCCGGAGATGCGAGCACATAATCTAGGCTGAAACTCCAGTGCCAGTGCTGAGGGAGCGCCGCGCTGTCGGAGGTGCCGTCTTTCGGATGAGACGGTAAACCCAGGCCCCGTCTGCTCTCTCACGTGGACGTAAAAGATCCCACAATACTATTCAAAGAAGAGCAGGGGCGTTCTCCCGGTGTTCAGGCCAATATGTATCCCACAACCGATGCCTAAAACGGATGACCTGGTCATTTATCTCATTGCTGTTTGTGGGAGCTTGCTGTGCACAAATTGGCTGCCGCGTTTCCTACATTACAACAGTGACTGCAATTAAAAAGTGCTTCACTGGCGATCAAGTGCTTAAGGTGGTAAAAGGCGCTATATAAATGCAAGTCTTTAATTATCTGGTAGAGGTGCTGTATGGATGCCAAGTGCTTCCATTTAGGATGAGGGGGCAAACCTGGAGGATGTTCTGAGCGAGGAAAGAATAATTAAAAAATTCGGGAAATGAAGAAATTTAAAAAATCCTAAAAGTCATCAGGAGTAAAATGGTGCCTTTGTCATATTGGCATATGAACAAGCATTTTCACCCCAGTCCAACCAAACGTTATGTAACTAAAGAGAATCCATCTGTCCTGAACATCAATCAAAGTGCATTTCCTGGGTATGTGGTGAGTGCACAGCTTTATAAGATCAATCTGTACCTTTTCCTTATGAGGCCATTGAATGCGCAGATTCTACTACAAGAATTGGATCCCAAGACTGTGACAGACACTCTAGTGTCAGTCAAAACAATGAGTCGGGGCTTTGCTATACAGACTAAACAATGAGCCCTTTTATTGCTGCTGAAATATGATCCACAAGGCTGGCTGCTCGATTCCCAACCACTCCGGACGTTTTCCTGGGATGGCTGTTCAGCTAATTTTCACACAAGCCCTGTGATAATATCCCTTCATCTCACAATGATTACACCCCCCTTCCACTGTAATCGATGTGTCACAGTATGAGGGGAAGATTTTCGCCGAACACTTTGGGCGCTAAAGAGGTGGCCAAGATGGGGTCTTAAAGTGAAACGCCAGTTTCGACTGAGTTTAGCGCAAGACGCCATCTTGGTACAGGAGTTGAAGCCAGTGATAGGAACGGCCGCCCAGAGGCTTGTTATACAGCTGATTGCTACTTAAAATGCCTGCTAGCGCTCATTAAAGAGGCTGCACGGCAATTTTGGTGGCTAACGCTTCAACTAAAGCCCTCTCCTAACAGCGACCAACTGTTTGGGAGTAAACACGGCATTAATGCCGATTTCAAGCGCTACTTAAAGGGATACTCATCACTTAAAGGGATACTCACCATTTCATGATCATTGCTGCTGGACCTGTGAAGAGGACCTCTGAAACACATCGGGAGATTTTCTAGGACGCTTTGTCAAGACTTCACCAACACTTGAGCATCATTTATTCTGGAAATTATCTGAGGACTTCACCTAAAAAGAGTAAGTGCTGTGCTACTCTACTTTATTGGACACCTTATAGGAGTCAGCAGGAGAAAGGGAGTGCTTGGTCCTGGGCATCTTACTAGGGGTCCCCCTCGGTCTTGACGAGGAATGGGAGGAGGACATAAGGCCAGGCAGAACAGCATGAGCTGCTGCAGGAGTGAGAGGAGGCCGAGGTGGCATCCTTCTCCTGTGTGGTTACAAGACATTCCTCCTCCTCTGGACCTTCTCCACGAGGACCTCCAGTGCCACATCCGAGAACCTGTGCACCGTCTCCGTCAGTCCCTGGGCCATCCTGCAATGTGCTGCTGGTGTGCCAGTCAGAGCACTCCACAACCTCAGTGGAAGTGGGTGCGAGGAGCCCACATATACTGCTCCACGAAAATTGCGTCTAATCAGCACTTGAGTGCTAAACCTGCAGGTTTCTGGTTAGCACCTCCAGGCAAGTTCAAATTATAGTAATCAGCAATTAGGACCAAAATTGTGTGCTAATTCAGGTAGACAACGTTGGCCGAGTCACATGAGTATGTACCATGTACCTGGTGGGTGGTGTCCTCACGTGTGATGACGGTATCTGTGTTGATGATCTGGCATGTCTTGCAGAGGTTGCCGTGGCAGGGTTGTGTGGTGTCGTGGTCGCTGTTCTCCTGACAGCTGGGTAATTTGCTGCGAACGATGGTACTTTTGAGGTTAGGTGGCTGCTTGAAGGCGAGTAGTGGAGGCGTGGGGATGGCCTTAGCAAGGTGTTCGTCGTCATCGATGACATGTTGAAGGCTGCGAAGAACATGGCGTAGTTTCTCCGCTCTGGGGAAGTACTGGACGACGTAGGTTGTGTCTCGTGTTCGCCTTCTGCGCCTTCTCCGCATCATTTACTAATTGAATTAGGCTTTGGGCTACCAGCTCAGGGAAGATATGTAAATGCGTTATCATATTCTTCAATTGAGCGCTGTTTGTTTTTTGGAGGTCCAAAACTTCCTTTCTGGATGGTACCCCTCAGGGGGCATTCACGCTGCGAGTTTAGCATGGGTGGGAAGCGGTTTTGAGTCTGCACTCACGTGAAACTTGACGGGTTCGATTTTGACTTTGTGCGACAGTGTAAAGCGGGTGAAAGCGAGTCATCCGCCCGTTTTACATCCCTTCCCATTTTTTTTTGCATTCCAATGAAATTAATCAAAATAAAAATCATGAGAGATGTAAAAGGGGCTGGCGATTTACACTATCACACAAAGTCAAGGTCCACCCCATGGAGGGTAAACCGGGTGTCAAGACTTGGACTGATTCTGTAGCAAAGAGAAATTTTAAAGTTCTCATCCTTGTGTTCAAATCCCGCCATGGCCTCATCCCTCCCTATCTCTGTCACCTCCTTCAGCCCGACAATATGATTCTAACCCTCTGAGATCGCTGCGCTCCTCCAATTCTGGCCTCTTGAGCATCCCCGATTTCCACCGCTCCACCATTGGCGGCCCTGCCTTCAGTTGCCTGGGCCCCAAGCTCTGGAATTCCCTCCCTAAACCTCTCCGCCTCTCCGCCTCTCTCTCCTCCTTTAAGACGCTTCTTAAAACCTACCTCTTTGACCAAGCTTTTGGTCACCTGCCCTAATATCTCCAGTTCTGACGAAAGGTCATCGACCTGAAACGTTAACTCTGTTTCTCTCTTCACAGATGCTGCCTGACCTGCTGAGTATCTCCAGCATTTTCTGTTTTTATCTCCTATGTGGCTCAGTGTCAAATTTTGATTTATAATGCTCCTGTGGAGCCTGTTGGGACATTTTACGACTTTAAGGGCGTGATATAAATACAAGTTGTTGTTGTTGTTGAGCTTTTCCACTCCAGGGAGTCTCACTCCACCTTGTTGCAGTGACAGGTAGGGCGCTGACTCCAGATTCAGGCATAATGGGGTTGATTTTGAATTTCGGGTGACCAACCGTGCAATCGAGCTAACCAGTCGTCTTACCCGCGTCGAAGAGGCGGCCATGATTTTGAGGCACCGACATCATTTACATTGGGCGTCCCTATTGCAGCTTGCTAGATTGAGGCAGGCCAATATTGGGCAGCTTCGGATGCCATCAAAGTAAGCACTCCTGCTCCTCCGAGCACAACAAAAATAATATCAAACGTACCTGGGCTGGGCCTCTGTCACCTGTGTAAATTATCAGAGCCTGGACGGTGCACACTCCGCCCATTTCCAGCCTAAAATGGCAGTGGAGGTCCTAGGAGCCCAATTTGCATATTGGAGAAGGGCCTACCGCCTGAAACAGGAGGACGCTTTGGCCACCCAATGCTAGGCCCCTTTCAAAATGGCGCTGGCCGCATTGCCGGTGTTAATGGTGTAGTAAGGCTACCGACCCCATATTTCAGGCCGTTACCGCCCCGTTAATGTCAGACGACACAGGTTAGAACTGGCCCCAGTAACTATAGCCGCAGGCCAAATTGGAACCACTTCACAGCAAAGCTCCAGTTGTAGTTCTGGGGCACCGTGAGCTTGTTGCACTGTGAGATGCAGGTTTCCCAACACACCACAGTGATTGCTGTAGACTGGTTGCTGATAGATTGCCTTTGTTCAATCATCCTCTCTGTGATAGCTGGATATTATCTCTAAATTGACTAATGGTTATCCCATATTTGTATGTACACTGCAGCCTGCAATCCATCTTCCCGACTGGGAGAATCACTTTACTTGAATTATTTTGTTAGCCGTGGCTCACTCTAGCCTCTAAGTTAGATGGTTATGGGTTCAATTTCCACTCCAGGGACTTGAGCACATAATCTAGGCTGACACTCCAGTGCAGTACTGAGGGAGTGCTACACTAAATTCGATAGCCCCTGAAAATGGGCGCAGGTATCACGATGCGTGATTAGCCCGGGCCCATTGAGTCCGATGCAGGCAGCATGTAAATATCGTGCTGCCTGCTAATTTAAATGATGGTAGCGTGCAGCCCAGTGCTGCACGCACTGTTGAGTGGCTGCACGCCTCAAAAGGGCCCAAGTTCGTGCTCCTTAAAGCCAGCCTGTACCTCTTAAAGGAGAGGTGCATTCTAGCTGGAGGAGGTGCTAGAAGTGGCTAGGGAAGACATTCTGAGCAGGAAGAAGACGTACTAATGGCACAACAGGGGAGAGAGCGGGCTCCAGCATTGGAGGCCTTGGTGCAGGAGGTGGACAGATGGAGAGAAGTCCTCTGTCCACAAGGCGCCAGGAGACCCTCCAGACAAACTGTGAGAAGGCAATTGGAGCAGATAGCCGTTGTGGTCAATGCCAGCAGTGTAGCCCCAAGGACCTGGATGCAGTGCTGCAAGAAGTTGAATGACCTCACACGAGTGGTCAAATCAGTGAATTCATCTTCAAATGCCATATCCTTACAACTCAACCACTAGGCTCAGACACTGCTCAATTCACCACCCCCGCCCCCTTCACTCACCTACCAACAATCTCTATCAATCACCACTCATACCTCACGTTCACAACTTCACCTCAACCTCACACACGTAGCACTGCTGCAAGCCTCACACCCACATCTCACAGCTTGCACACACTGGTAGCTATTCAACCATGACAGCCACATCAACCAAACAGATTGCACGACACTCACTGACACACGTCCCTCTCTATTGTAGGGTGGCTCATAACTGGAGGTAGCAGGGGCTACCCGCAGGGAGACAAGTGCACCTGCATGACCTAGCCCCCATGGAGGAGACGGTGCTGGAGATTATTGGAGTGGTCATCGCAGAGCCCATGGCCAGCGGCGAGGCTGAAACAGTCGAAGATGATAGTATCCTCATACCTAATCCTCCGTCTCACATCTCACTTCCCTCTCGTCCCACAGTCTCTTCTGATTTACAAGCTGCAGATGGTGTAAGCATGCTCCTCTTGCTTTCTCCCTCTCCCCTCACCACAACCCTACCCTTGTGCCTTTCTCCTTTCAGATAGCCAGGAGCTGCAACCTGGCTAGGCAGTGGTGGAGGAGCAAGAACTGGAAGAGGAAGAAGGCAGTGATGATGAAGACACACCGTCACTCGATTTCACACTCGCAGCCACCAGCTCAGATACTGACACTCCACGTATTTTAGAGGATAGCTTAGACATGGGATCTGCATGTGTTGAGATACCGGGCACGAATGGCCTGCAGCAAGAGCAGGGGGCAAGGGTAGCGCAGGTGCCAGCTCCCCGGAGGGCGAGGTCACACATGAGTTCTGCTGCAGAGGACTCAGATGGGGACTTTGATGGGGCGGCTTACAGAAGAAGGCTGATGTGCATGCACAATGAAATACTTGGTGCATTGACAGGCCTGCCAGAAAGCCTGACTGCAATGTCAAGGAGCATGGAGGAGTCTGGCACCAACCTTGCACAGTGCTTTGTGCAGAGCTTGGAACTCATACTTTCCAGCATGGAAGTGATGGCCAACTCCATTAGCGCACTTGTGAACCAACCATGATGCAGCGTCTGATGGCCGATGTCTCAGCTTCCATTGCAGCACAAGCAGAAGCCACCCACTGTCTGAGTGTTGCAGTGGAAGCTCAGACTTCTGTCATGCAAGCTCAGCTTGGTTCCATGCAAGCTCAGACTGCTGCTATCGTGGCTGCGATTACCAGTGTTGAAAGGGGCTTGCAGGGTGTCACTGCAGTCCAACAATCTGTCCTCCAACAGATTACTAGGATTGCTGAGGCGCTGCCCCGGGGTAGTGACAGTGACTCCGTGGAGCACGAACCTGCTGTCCTCTCCCAGGATGACAGCATTCGTCCTTCCACCCCTGCCACTCAGCCAGTGCCCTTGCTGTTGCCTGTCAGCCAGCCAGCCCAGACTGCTGCCACCCATGCCAAGATGGTGTAGTCTGAAGCCGGGCCTTCTAGGCCTAGAGCTGCTCGAGGAAGTCATCTGCAGTCTCCCCAACTGAAAGTCAGCAGCCTTCCACCAGCCATGCTGCAGGCACTGGGGTAGCACTGCGTAGGAGCACTAGGACAGGCAAAGGCACACGGAGGGCAGGCACTAAGGGAATGCACAAGGGTGATTAGTCGACTTTGGTATGTAATATTGGATGGTTTGATTTATAAATTTGGTTTGGAATATTTGTTTTGTGGTGGCTTTTATTATAGCATTGTGGCCAAGAGGACACTGTGATGGTCAGTAACAGAGGGAAGGTAAGGTGTGGGACTGTTGGTGAATGTGGAATTGGGGTTGCGCTTACTGATATCGCAGCCAGATGAGTTGGTCACGGACAGCCCGGCCAGAAAGGGGCTGTTTGGGTTGCCTCCTCCCTTCCTCTTCCTCCTCCCTTCCTCCTTCTCCTCCTCCCTTCCTCTTCCTCCTCCCTTCCTCTTCCTCCTCCTCCTGCTCCTCTTTGGCTGGTGGCAGGGGCTGTGCCCTCATGATGGCGAGGTTGTGCAGTTTGCAGCACACAACCATGAATCTCGACACCCGCACTTCCGAGTACAGCAGGGCTCCTCCAGTGTGGTTCAGGCACTGCCAATGCTTCAGCACACCAATGGTCTGATATTTAGTGTGGCAGCATGGTTTTTGTTGTATGAAGGCTGCGCACGTGTGCGTGGGTTGTGCACCGGAGTCATTAGCCACCTAGTTAACGGATGGCCCTTATCACCCAGTAGCCACCCTTTGGTTTGTCGTGGTAACTCAAATACAGATGGGATAGCGGACTGCTACAGAATGAAGGCATCATGACTATTTCCAGGATAACCTGCATGATTCACTAAGTATGGTCTCACACCAGCTGGACACTGAGGGAGTGGAGTCGCTTTCGGTCAGAGGCTGGGTATTCTGCAACGAGTGACACACCTCCTGACTCCCCAAAGCCTTTCCACCATCTACAAGGCACAATACTCTCCACTTGTCTGGATGAGTGCAGCTCCAACAACACTCAAAACGCTCGACACCATCCAGGACAAAGCAGTCTACTTGATCGGCACTCCATCCACCACCTTAAACATTCGCTCCCTCCACCACCGGCGTACCGTGGCTGCAGTGTGTACCATCTACAAGATGCACTGCAGCAACTCGCCAAAGCTTCTTCGACAGCACCTCCCAAACCTGCGACCTCTACCACCTGGAAGGACAAGGGCAGCAGGCGCATGGGAACACCACCACCTGCAAGTTCCCCTCCAAATCACACACCATCCTGGCTTGGAAATATATGGCTGTTCCTTCATCGTCGCTGGGTCAAAATCCTGGAACTCCCTCCCTCACAGCACTGTGGGAGTACCATCACCACATGGACTGCAGCAGTTCAAGCGGACAACACGGTGGCATAGTGGTTAGCACTGTTGCCTCACAGCGCCAGGTACCCGGGTTCGAATCCGGCCTCGGGTGACTGTCTGTGTGGAGTTTGCACATTCTCCCCGTGTCTGCGTGGGTTTCCTCCGGGTGCTCCGGTTTCCTCCCACAGTCCAAAGATGTGCGGATTAGGTTGATTTGGCTATGATAAATTGACCCTTAGTGTTAGGGGGATTAAATACGTGGGGTTACGGGGATAGGGTGGGATATGTGTCGGTGCAGGCTCGATGGGCCGAAATGGCCTCTATCTGCACTGTGGGGATTCTGTGTGATTCTGTGAAGAAGGCAGCTCACCACCATCTTCTCGAGGGGCAATTAGGGATGGGCAATAAATGCTGTCCTTGCCAGCGACGTCCCCATCCCAGGAACGGATAAAAAATGCAAGGTGTTGTTGTTTCTCATTTTCAGCCAGGTGTTGTTCTAAATTCAAACTGACAGCAGTGCCACAGAATGTTTTACCCTATTGTATTCTTTCCACGATCATCCTGCGGTAGTAATGCAAGAAATTTGTAGAATTCCATTATCATGTGCAAAGCTAGAAACCAATTGTACTACAGTACTACCAAATGTAAACTTTCAGTGTGATGTGCATCTTGTAATAAATGCATTTCTAGCTAACCATCAAAACATCCAACATCAACATTTACTGCCTGGATTTATTACATTTTTAAATATTTCATGCTTTCACAATAGAGAATTTTAATGCATAGTATCACATAGAACATACAGCACAGAAACAGACCATTCGCCCCAATTGGCCTATGCCATTGTTTATGCTCCACATGAGCCTCCTCCCACCCCGCTTCAACTAACCCTATCGGCATATCCTTCTATTCCTTTCTCCCTCATGTGTTTACCTAGCTTTGCTTTAAATGCATGGTATCATTTTTCAGTATATTTTTTATAAATAGGGCTTAGTAAGGGCTTATTAGACAACAACATCTTGCATTTATATAGCACCTTTAACGTGTTCAAACATCCCAAGGCGTTTCTTAGGAGCGATTATCAGACAAAAATTTGACACCGAGCCACATAAGGAGATGACAGGACAGATGACCAAAAGCTTGGTCAAAGAGGTAGGTTTTAAGGAGCATCTTTAAGCAGGAGAGAGGGGTAGAGAGGCAGAGAGGTTTAGGCAGGGAATTCCAGAGCTTGGGGCCCAGGCAGCTGAAGGCACGGCTGCCAATGGAGGACCAATTAAAATCGGGGATGCTCAAGAGGCCAGAATTGGAGGAGCAGCGAGATCTCAGAGGGTTACAGAGATAGGGAGGGGCGGAGGCCATGGAGGGATTAAAAAACAAGGATGAGCATTTAAAACATTTGGTGTTAATTAACATCACAAAACCTGTGCGCATTCACCAGGTTCTCGTATGAAAGAACTCGGGGGTTGATTTTAACTGTGGGATGGAGTGGTGTACCCACCCGGGAGAGGCAGCAGGCAGGCTTGGCCGATCTTAACATGCTGTCTTACAAACCGAGAAATCGGTGAGAAACGGGTGCCCGGCCGTTAGTTCGGGCGGCAGGAGGCCACTGGCGGGGACTCAGGGGAACGGTACACCAGCACGAGATAAGTGCTGTGGGAGGCGAGATCGGGGGAGCAGGAAGGAAGCCCGGGGCAGGGGAGGCCCATGGTTTACTGATGGATCCTAGAGGGTCACTCATGCCTCTCCTGGCCCGCAAGGAAAGAAAGAAAGAAAGACTTGCATTTATATAGCACCTTTCACGACCACCGGACGTCCCAAAGCGCTTTCCAACCAATGAAGTACTTTTTGAAGTGTAGTCGCTGATGTAATGGAGGAAACCTGTAAAATAAAATGTTAACACTCACTCTTCTGGGCCTGGCTGCTGTTCCCAGCAGGTTTGGTCTAATGGTGAAGCTCCCCACTCAGGCCTCAGCTTAAAGTAGCAGATCAAGCCCTGATGACGTCATCAGAGCCCGATCTGCATATTGAAAGGGGACCGCGCCTGCAGAGAAATTCAGTGCATTTGCACCTCTCGTTAGCGCCCCCAGGGCCGCAAACAACTTCTCGCCCGGGTGCGGCGCCGCTAACGACTCCCGCTAAATTCAGCGGCAGTTTAGTGGCGGCGGTAACCGGTAGTGCCCCGCTCCGCTGCGCAGGTGATCATCACCGTGAGCAGCGCCCCGCTTTCGCCCCGCCTGCAAAATTGGCCCGCGGCCCCCGAATCTGCGCCGGACGATGACAGCGACCGATTCAGGGGGCAGGAACGGAGCGGCAGGAGGCTCGCGGGGCGCCGACTAAAGGGGAGGTGGCGGGCGGGGGGGAAAAAAATCGGCGTCTTTGAACGCGGGGTCCGTGCCGCGATCTGGCACGGCACCCCGCTCCCTGGTGGTCCAGGTAGGGCCCCGCAGAGTTGTGGGCTTGGGCCCTCCCCTTTAATGAGGGGTGAGCCCTTCCATGCGGTAGCTCTACGTGGCCCAGTGCATAGCGCTGCAGAACGCACCGCCCCGATATTCGGGATTAGCGCTCTAAGATGGAAGTGGAGCACTAAAACTGAAGTTAGCGATCGCCGGTGCTATTTTTCAGCGGGCGCTAAATTTAGCACCCAGGCGGTCGCTGACGAACTTTTCCCCCTGGGTGCCCCTGCCGCCTGTAACTTAAAATTGCAGTCGGCCAGATTGGGTGGGAAACTGCCCTCTGCCCGCACCCACCCCCTACTTTTCGCCAGATGGGGCGGGGGGTTAAAATCGCCCCCCAGTAGACTGAGAATGCAGGAGCACTAATTATAATAATACAGCTGTTGTCGGGAAATTTTCAACAAATCCAGTTCCACAGGATACAAAATATATTGCTGTTTTCCTGTAAATTTATGTCTTTGTGTTTTGAACACGACTGCTGGTAATTCAAAGCCGTTGAGAAAAATTTGAATGATCCAATAATTGAAATGAAGTGACTTTAAATTAAGGGTAGACTGTCCGCTCTACAAAACACAATTAAAATGAGTAAAAAGAAAAGCTGTGCAGTGGGGAGGCGGTGGCTGTCTGTGGGGAAATAGCACAAGTGCACTGTTTTCCGAAAGGATGCTGCAAGCACTCGCTTCTGATTCCCTTTACGAGACTGCAGTTGTGTGCCTGGAAATGCGGAGCCTCCTGGATAAATTCTCATCATTTCACGTCAAAATGATCATCCTGGAGCTGGATTAACGAACTTCCCGACATTTATAACAGTTAAGTGGCTGAGAAGTTGATAAAGGATCGTTATTGCCAGTTGATATTCTTTTCATTCCCGCTAACAAAGAAAGCTAAACTTTCTCTCGTTCTTTTTCTCTTTCCCCACCGCCCCCCCCCCCCCCCCAACCCCCCCGCCCACCCCCAAAGGCAATTATGAGCCTGGCTGTTTTGGTGAGTTTACTGCTCTGACACTATTCGAGAAAGAGGATCGAGCTTTCCTGGTGTCACTCAAAAAACAGCTGCCATCTTTGCCTCCACAGCCATAGCCATTCCATTTCAAAAGTAATTCATTGAATGTTAAGCGCTTTGTTTCTGAGAGATGTGAGAAGGTGCTTTATAAGTATACATTTCTAATCTATTGGTGCCAAATTCTGCGTTAAAAAAACCTTGTTCCCAACTGATGTGATTGCTTGGTTTGCCGCTTTTTACTCATTGAGCCTAAAGGTTACAGTTCACTTATATGTGCAAACACAGAAGGCAGAATTTTCCACGTTGCTGATTATCCGATGCCCAGCGGTGAACGTGTCCACTGTGAAATGGACGGGTGTAGTCAAGTGAGGCGGCAATGATGTGGGCACCTCAAACCTCCAATCTTGCATCAGTGTGAATCCTGCCTGTACAAAACAGGTATCCAAAAAATTACCGCATGTCATGTCTCAAATTACTCATATACTGTAATCCAAAATGTTATTTTCTGAAAGAAATCTGTTTAATTCATATTTGAATCAATACTAACTGCTTCCACCGTCTCCCGAGAGAGACTGTTCCATAGATTTATCACTCACTCACTGAAATATTGTTTTCACCATTTTGTTTTGAATTTACCCCCCTTCATGCGCATAAGAACATAAGAAATAGGAGCAGGAGTAGGCCATTCGGCCCTTCGAGCCTGCTCCGCCATTCAATGAGATCATGGTTGATCTTCTGCCTCAATTCCATTCACCGGCCCTATCGCCATATCCCTTGATGCCCTTACTAGTCAGAAATCTATCGATTTCTGTTTTGAATATACCCAATGTCTGAGCCTCCACAGCCCTCTGGGGTAGAGAATTCCAACGATTCACCACCCTCTGTGTGAAGAAATTTCTTCTCATCTCAGTCCTGAATGGCCTACCCTTTATCCTGAGGCTGTGGCCCCTGGTTCTAGACTCCCCAGCCAAGGGAAACATTCTCCCAGCATCCACCCTATCAAGCACTGTAATAATTTTGTATGCTTCAATGAGATCCCCTCTCATTCTTCTGAATTCAAGAGAATACAGGCCTAGTTTCCTCAATCTCCAGAGACCGTGCTCTCTGGTTCTACCATTCTGGATAAGGTGTAATAGCTTATCATGGTGTACAGGAGCAGTGCTTTAAGAGAATATGCTTCACAAAGGAAGCCATGAATGAGTTATGGCTGCAATGCAACCCACAGAAACCTCTACCACAGGTACTGTACCACTGGCTGCAAGGAACACAATGTTTATGTTATGGGGACATTCGAGACTGTCACTGGGGACATTAGTTACGTTGGTCAATCAGCTGCACGGATGCATAAAGCAAGTCACAGGTACGTTGTTTGCTGCAGCAAGCTAGTTCATTCTGCAGCATTCGGACAACCGACTGCAGCATGTCCGGTGACTGCAATTTTACAGAGTGTCAGGATTCTCCAGAGCCCCAGAAGTCACAGATTGCTGTCGTTCTGCCAACCGATCCGCCATCGTTTCCCAACGAGCTTTCAGAGCTGCTGCAAGTGTCCATTTTTGTGTGTTGCCCTTTTAAGCTTTCGTAGGCCTTGAAAGGAAGGAAAAAAATGTCTTCATATAGAAAGACTTGCATTTCTATAGCGCCTTTCACAACCACCGGACGTCTCAAAGTGCTTTACAGCCAATGAAGTACTTTTTGAGGTGGAGTCACTGTTGTAATGAAACTCGGCAGCCAATTTGCGCACGGTCCCACAAACAGCAATCTGATAATAACCAGATAATCTGTTTTTGTGATGTTGGTTGAGGGATAAATATTGGCCAGGACACCAGGGATAACTCCCCTGCTCTTCTTCAAAAGAGTACCATGGGATCTTTTACGTCCACCTGAGAGAACAGACGGAGCCTTGGTTTAACGTCTCATCAGAAAGACACTCCCTCAGCACTGCACTGGAGTGTCAGCCTAACTTTATGTGCTTAAAGTCCCTGGAGTGGGACTTGAACCCACAACCTTCTGACTCAGAGGCAAGTGTGCTACCAACTGAGCCACAGCTGACACATAAGTGTCTTGTCAAGCCCTCAAGATGTCCCATAGCATTTCACAACCAATGAATTACTCCCTGAAGTGCAGTCAGTTAATCTATTGTTGGTGGTGTTAATCGAGGGAAGAATGTTGGCCAGGACACGGGGAGAACTCCACTTGTCTTCTTTGAATAGTGTCATGGGATCTTTTAAGTCCACCTGAACTTGGTTTAATGTCCCATCTGAAAGACAGCACCTCTGACAATGCAGCACTCCTTCAGGAATGCACTCAAGTGTCACCTAAATTAAAGGCTCAAGTTTGTAGTGAGGCTTGAAACCACAACCTTATGATCTGGAGATAAGAAGTGCTACTCATTGAGCCAAGCAGCACGCGTTTCCTCCCCCTCAGTGGCAAGCTCCCAATGACTGGCACCCCTGGCGCTGGGGGCTTCGCCCTCATTATGAAAATTTGGCTGACTCAGAAACTCTGGTGGGATCAGCCCATTTCTTGATGGGCAAGGGTGAATCACGCTCTGCCATTCTTCCACTCAGCTTTGCGCTAGGCTAGGCTGCCAAATGAGGGATTCTATATAATGCTGTACTATATACCCTTCCTGGGCAGTATTTTGGAGCTCACTTCACATGACATAACCTAACCTAGACTTGGCACACTTGAACAGCCCATGGGACATCTCCTCACTGAAAGTCCAGTGACCTAACATTGTAGCTACTGGACCCTCTTTACTTGATTTGTATTTCAGGCCGAAGCTGTAAAAAAAAACTGTTCTTCAAACTATATCAATAATGTAGAGGTACTCTGCTGACTTTATGAAGAATATGGTTTCCAGCGTTGCAGTATTTTGCTTTCGCTTCAATGGTTATACTATTTACTTTCTAAATCCATTACTGTTTGCATTGGGGGTCAATTTGGTGCCATCTGGAAATCATTCAGCCTCATAGTTGTTAAATCAGATGCCTCCCCAGACTAGGTCCAAATGATTTTGAATGTCTTAAAGTTAAAGTATGCCGAGCTCTACCTCCAGAAACGTGCAGGCAATGAATGCATCTCGTCCAAATATGAACTGAGTTTAACATTTCCTTAGTGTTTGTCTGGAATCTATGCGAAGGGGTATAAAGGCAAGTCTTAAATCATGCTCCCTGTCTCCTAGGTACGGGAAATAAAATTTCCATTTTCCCTTCCGCCGTGTGGAGAAGTGCCTCTTTCCCACAGAGACACAGCTGAGATTGGGAACTCCGTGTCTGGAAGATTGTGACCCTGAGTATGTGATCCACCACTTATAACGTAGAGAAACTGGGTAACATTAACTCCAGGATCTGTAAAATGTTTGGGGGTGAGATTTCTCTGTGCATTAGAGCTAACGATCATTCAACTTACATAAAATTACATCGGAAATACAGCACAGAAACAGGCCATTTGGCCCAACCAGTCCATGCTGGCATTTATGCTCCACTCGAGCCTCCTCCTATCTTTCCTCAACTTGTATATTAATGTGTAAATAATTTGGTGCATTAGTATTAATGGAACAGGAGACTTGGCAGTGTTAAGTCAGTGTGAAGTTCCCACTGCATTAGCCTGATCACAGATGTATACTGCAAACATGGGAGGGGAATGAATGTCGAATTGCACCTGATCTCCCCCCTACTCAGTCTTTATAACTGGTTGTGTCCCTGCACAGACACACTGATTAATCCATTAGGACGAGTACTAGCCTACAGAAAAAGTGGCTGGGGGGATTGACTGGGTCTTGTTCAAAGATGTGCCATTCCTGCCAACTGGACCTGTTTGAGTACTCGTGCAGCATCCCTTGGCATTTATCAATGGAAAGGGATACCACTCAATGGAATAGTGCCATGGGATACTTTACGTCGGACTGAGAGGGTTTAATGTCTCATCCGAAAGACAGCACCTCCGACAGTGCAGCACTCCCTCAATACTGCACTGGAGTGTCAGCTTGATTATGTGCTCAAGTCCCTGACCTTCTGACTTAGAGGGGAGTGTGCTACCACTGAACCATGTCTGACACCTGTGAATTTCCACCGGGAATTTCCTTGGAGCTTTCCCCCCACTGTACCTTTGGCGGAAACCGCAGATAGATGCGTAAAGAGAGTTTGTCTGACATCCCACCGAAGTTACGGCGACTCCCCGAGCGAATCCCCGGCATTGGCGTGAAACGGTGGTTCCAATGATTGAACCTTGCTGGGGTTGCCCCAGAGAGGATTGGCAGGATGGTACCATTATGCTGCATATTGTATCATGTGTAAGATGAGCAATAACAAGCCATGACCCAGAGGGGGAGGAGGTGGAGAATGAAGATGAAGATGAAGAGTTAGTAGAAGCCCAGCAGCCTCTCCAGAAAGTGGTAGGGTGGGCATGGATCTGATTGAGCTGTTTTTTTCCCTTGACATCTGCCTTTATATTTAAGTGGACCATTTAAAAAAAATCACAACCATTCCTTAGGAATGCTGCTTTTGTAGGAACCATCTATTTTGAAAGTTAAAAATGACTGTAACGATTAAGGCATACATTGCATTTTTGCATTGAAAATAAGAACGACGTTTAATGTGCTTTTGTGCTGTGCTACGTGAACTAGTGAACCATCCACTCTATTACTCCTCTATGACGTGCGACTGGAAGGAATAGCTGTGCAGGCTTCCTGGGGGGCCTGCTGTAGACCTGCTTGTGATTTAGCTGGCCACTTGCCTTGACAGGTGGCCAATCTAGACAGTCTTTCCTCTGTCCCAGGAATAGTCTGTCCCATTCCAGCTGTGGAGCCTGGCTTTCTTTTGGAGTCTGAGCCTGTCACGTGTCCAGAAACAGCTGCAGGCAGACTTGATAGTCATCTGCTTGATCCTGTACTTCAGGGTGCGTGCTCCCTGCTTGAGGTCCATTCCTCACATTGGTGACTGTTTGAGCATTTACCATGGCGCTCAACAGGTGGCTGCGTCCCTCATTCATGGTTCTCTAATGTCTGTCTCCAAGTGCATTGAAGCTGACTATTTTTGCACCACTGAACCTAAACCTGAAGCCTCAACATCATCAGGTGGAACATCACTGAGAGACTCCAATTGTGCTCACTGCATGTGTCCCTGAGGTCTCCGTTGATGACCCCACTGGTGCTCAATGCCAGCTTGCAGAGCAGCTACCCTTGGCTTTGTGGCAATGCCCAACTCGGCCGTAGGGTCCGCAACTGTAGCAAAAGCAATCTGGGCCTGCAAGAAGGCACGTGGCTCCTGAAGTATTCCCCATTTCAGAACTGGCCGCCTGAGTTCCGGATCACAGGGCACGTACTCCGCAGCAGTCTGCACTTCTTCAGCCTCCCCCCTCTGCCCATCTCCGTACTGCTGTCAGCCGTTACAACCCTGTGACTCCTATCTGTGGAACACTGCGGTGTGGCTGTCACTGGGCTGGTGCGGAGGCGACGCTGTGGTGTGGTGAGGCTCGATGCTCGATGCTGAGCGGGGCTGGTGGGCTGCTTTCGGGATTCTGACACATTTCTAACAAGAAGAAACAAACCAGTGGTAAGTCGATGTGCACAATTAGGCTTGTTGTTGCCATGCAGACAGTACAGGGCACAGTACAATCCCTGCTTTACACTTAACCGAAATACACAGAGAAGGTATGCAATTATAATTGGAGAAATATCCCACGTCGACACATCACCCAAGCATGTGCAGCCTTCCAGTGATGACCTCCATGATAGCATCTTTGGTGGGGTTGAGAGGCTCAGTCTACTTAGTCCTTCCACCTAATTGTATTCTGTTGAAGGTAGCCTTTTTCCATAAGGAATATGGATTGAATAGGCAAATATTTAGTGCTGTGTGTTTTAGACAGTGACAATGTTTTCTAGCTTAACTGAATGCAAAGTATCGTGCTATAAAAGGTTTGTGAGGATGTTTGACTGAGTGCATTGCAATTGTCAGCTGTGTGTGTGAATAATTATAGCCAGTCTTCGATCTTTCTTGCCTGCATTATTCTAGGGTTTTTTTCTGATCTGATCTGGCTGGGGTATTTCTCCATCATGTACTCTCCACTTGCCTGGATGAGTGCAGATCCAACAACACTCAAGAAGCTTAATACCATCCAGGAGAAAGCAGCCCGCTTGATTGGCACCCCATCCACCACCTTAAACATTCACTCCCTCCACCACCGGCGTACCGTGGCTGCAGTGTGTACCATCTACAAGATGCACTGCAGCAACTCGCCAAGGCTTCTTCGACAGCACCTCCCAAACCCGCGACCTCTTCCACCTAGGAGGACAAGGGCAGCAGGCACATGGGAACACCACCACCTCCAAGTTCCCCTCCAAGTCACACACCATCCTGACTTAGAAGTATATCGCCGATCCTTCATCGGTGCCTGGGTCAAAATCCTGGAAGTCCCTCCCTAACAGCACTGTGGGAGCACCTTCAGCACACGGACTGCAGCGGTTCAAGAAGGCGGCTCACCACCACCTTCTCAAGGGGCAATTAGGGATGGGCAATAAATGCTGGCCTTGCCAGCGACGCCCACATCCCATAAAACAAATTTAAAAAACAAATGCTCGTCACCCACTTCTCTGACAGTTTCCTGGGTCGAGGTTCATCACCCATGTGTGGTGGGAACCCGGCCACCAAGTGGGAGCCCACCTGCACTTGGCTGTAAAAGCCTACCGCTGCAGCACCAGAAGAGGAGGCTGGGCACCTAAAAGGACAGGGAATCGGGAGCCTTGTAGGCCTTGGTTGGGATGGGTACGTTACTGGGGGGCTAGATTGGAAGGCAAGAGGGCCGCTACTGAGCCGTCTCTCTCCATTGAGAGCCTCTGTGCTGCTGCTACTGCATTTAGGGTCCACTTCCACCTTCCACATGTGGCCCTGAAAAGCAGCGTTAACATGGCTGGACTCTAGGAAAATCCATCAGTGACCCAGGCGCCACCTCCCTGACATACGGCTGTCCTGGCAAGGCAGGGGCAGGCAGGAGGGAAGTTTAGGTCGGGGTGGTGAGACGGCGCGAGGCCTCAATGCCCGATTTTCCCCCGTTCCGCCGCCTCCTGCTTGATTTTGGGAAGAATAGCAGAGGAAGATCCAGTTACCTGTGTAAAGGCCTCCCAGGCATGCTTCACCCTTCAGCATTGATGACTCGCCCCTCTGCCCGCAGAAGGCACTTGGCCAGGCCCTCACCCGTCCACTCTCGGAGAAGTCATGGACTCCTGAACCTGGATTGGCCCGCAGCACACCACTCGCACTGGTTAAGAGGCTGTCCATCTAATGCAGCAGATCCTCAGTTGTGCGTAACTTTTAATGCATCTAAACGCATCGGAGATTCCAGGAAGCGCAGAGTAAAGTTGTACGAGTGTGTTAAAAAAAAGCGCAAAAGTTTCAAATCCCATTTAACACATTGCCTGTGAACTAAGCAATTTCACAACTTCTAATAGTCCAACAAAAAGGCAATGTTATGCTGCACTGTGCTATGAATAACCATGACGACATTCTCATCATAATTGATCTTATAGCCTGTGGTATAGGCTGTAGTTTAGAGATGCATTGTCAGAGTATGAGGAGATATTTGCTCGGTGCTGAAGGTCACCCAATTTATATTGCAACTGGTGAAGAAGCAATATTGAGTCCATCTTCATGTGTCATGGGAATGGTGTGAAGTTAAGAGTGTTGAGTTTAAACAGCACCCAGGGAGTAGAGGTGAAAAATTTGATGAATGCCTAACTCAACAAGAATTTACAGTGTGGTTTTAGGAACTGCCAACTAAACCAATTAAAGGCCCTTCTCCTGGGCCCCATGTTAGCTGACATTGTAACCCTGTGTCCTTGCAAACTACCATCCCACCTCCAACCTTCCTTTCCTCTCCTTGAATATTTTGTCACCCCCCAGGTCCGTGCCCAGCCCTCCTGCAACTCTCTATTTGAACCCTCCCGATGAGGTTCCTGTATCTCCCACAGCACTGAAACAGCCTTAACCAGAGTCACAAGTGACATTCTCTGTGACTCTGACCATGGTGCATTATCCCTCCTTACCATCCTTGACCTCTCTGCAGACCTCAACACAGTTGACCACATCTCCTCCCTTAATGTCTCTCCTCCATTGTCCATCTCGGTGGGACTGCCTTTGCCTATTTCAACTCTCACCTATCCAACTGTAGCCAGAGCATCTCTAGCAATGACTTCTCTTCCCATCCCACACACCATCATCTTGGAAGTACCTCAAGAACCTATTCATAGCCCCTTTCTCTTCCTGACCTGCATCCTGGCCCTCAGCGATATCATCTGCAGATATGGGGGCAGCTTCTATATGTACACTGATGGCTCCCAGCTCTACCTCTCCACCACCTCTCACAACACTTCCACTGTCTCTGAACTGTCTGACTGCTTGTCCAAAATCCAGCGACAATTTCCTCCAGAAAGAGCGAAGCCATCGTCTTCAGCACCGTTAGGAATAGTAAGCAAGGTCGAATAGTACTAGTAGTGATTATAAGGTTAACAGGGGGCTTTGAGTATAGTTGAGTAAAATGTTAAGAGAATTAGGCGCCAGCATGTGATGAAACCTCAGGGTCGAGCAAATGCTTGAGTTTGTGAAATGTCTGGAGAGATCAGGGAGTGTTGACCACTCAAGGCCGGCCTAACTCCTCGAGCATGTGGATTATCTGAAAAGGCAAGAAGCAGCTTGAACCGCAACACACATGTGCGAGAAAGGGAAGTTGCCGATGTGACTGCTGGCGCACTAACCTATACAGTACTTAATTATATAAAGATAGGACGCACCGGGAAACGGTAGCGACTCGGATGTAGTCTTGCTGAAGGAGCAGTCAGAGGGTTTTGTTCACAAATTCCTGATGAGTCCGTTGCTTGTGAGTTACTGCCGCCTATCTCAAGAGTACTGCTTATGCTGGTTTTTATATTCATTTTGATAAATAATGGCCCGTAATTTCCGATCCCTATGGGTGTGTATAGGCTGTGTACACACCCGTAGAGACCTCGCAAGTGCCGGTTTCAGGTATGCGAAGCGCATGTGCTGAAAACCGGCATTTCCCATCTGTCAAGAATCCTGCCTGTCCTGGAGAAGGGCCTCTGCGGGTGGAGAGTTCCGCTTTCTGCCGAACCTCCGCCCACTGAAATCCCTGAAAAATCTTACGCCTGGTAAAAGCAGGATAAGGCCTGCTTTTTTAAATTTTCACTCATTTAGAATTTAAAAATACTTTTAAAAAAGGTAAGTTTATTTTTAGCCCCATAAAAAACTTTAATTATTTTTTCCAAAAAATTAAATTTTTGTTTAAAATATTTAATTT
The DNA here is from genome assembly GCA_030390025.1 of Squalus acanthias. NCBI lineage: Eukaryota > Metazoa > Chordata > Chondrichthyes > Squaliformes > Squalidae > Squalus > Squalus acanthias. The sequence goes on along the minus strand of CM059446.1, from coordinate 33,336,287 downwards.
AATGTAATTTTAACTCATTTTAAAAACGTGATTTAAAAAAAAAATTATTTAATGTTTTGATGTCTTTTTTCAGTGATCCCCATTCATACTTTTGACAGGTCTATCTGTCAAAAGTATGAAGGGGGATTCCCTTCTCCCATTGGCTCGCCTGGCCCACGTGATCCCAGGGACGCTTGCGAACCGCCTGCGCTCCTGGGATACCTGGGCCTCTGCGCGCGGCACCAGGAGAGGCCCAGGAGCGGAAATGGCCGGACCTCAGGAGCCCTCAGGTAAGGGCGTAGATTTTTTCCCGATAGGAGGCATCCGCACGCAGGAAGCCTCCGATTGGAAATTACGGGCCCAAGATTATTGATCAGATGATTTTCTGTCTCCTGGATCCCCATGCCTGTCATTTACATTAAATTGGCCCCTGCCACAAACTCCGTAGACTCACCACAACTCTGTTTCCTCCCTGGCTACCATCTCAGGCTGAACCAGACTGTTCACAATCTCAGTAACCTCTTCAACCCTGAGCTGAGCTTCTGACCTCATATCCTCTCCATCACAAAGACTGCCTACTTCAACAACAGCAACAACTTGCATTTATATAGCAACTTTAACGTAGTAAAACATCCCAAGGCGCTTCACAGGAGCGATTATCAAACAAAATTTGACACCGAGCCACATAAGGAGTGAGACCACACCTGGAGTACTGTGTGCAGTTTTGGTCTCCTTACCTAAGAAAGGATATACTTGCCATAGAGGGAGTGCAGCGAAGGTTCACCAGACTGATTCCTGGGATGGCAGGACTGTCGTATGAGGAGAGATTGGGTCGACTAGGCCTGTATTCACTAGAGTTTAGAAGAATGAGAGGGGATCTCATTGAAACGTATAAAATTCTGACAGGGCTAGACATATGCAGGGAGGATGTTTCCCCTGGCTGGGGGGTCTAGAACGAGGGGTCACAGTCTCAGGATACGGGGTAGGACATTTAGGACTGAGCTGAGGAGAAATTTCTTCACTCAGAGGGTGGTGAACCTGTGCAATTCTCTACCACAGAAGGCTGTGGAGGCCAAGTCACTGAATATATTTAAGAAGGAGATAGATAGATTTCTAGACACAAAAGGCATCAAGGGGTATGGGGAGAGAGCGGGAATATGGTATTGAGATGGAGGATCAGCCATGATCATATTGAATGGCGGAGCAGGCTCGAAGGGCCGAATGGCCTACTCCTGCTCCTATTTTTCTATGTTTCTATATGAACAGATGACTAAAAGCTTGGTCAAAGAGTTAGGTTTTAAGGAGCGTCTTAAAGGAGGAGAGCGAGGTCGAGAGGCGGAGAGTTTTAGTGAGGGAATTCCAGAGCTTAGGGCCCAGGCAGCTGAAAGTACGGCCGCCAATGGTGATGAAAACTGGGGATGCGCAAAAGGCAAGAATTGGAGAAGCGCCGAGATCTCGAAGGGTTGTAGGGCAGCAGGAGGTTATAGAGATAGGGAAGAGTGAAGCCAAGATGGGATTTGAACACAAGGATGAGAATTGTGGAGGTGGAAGTGGGCGGTCTTGGTGATGGAGCGGATATGGGATCGGAAGCTCAGCTCGGGGTCAAATAGAATGCAAAGGTTGCGAATGGTCTGGCTCAGCCTCAGCCTCAGCCAGTGGCCAGGGAAAGGGATGGAGTCGGTGGCTCGGGAACAGAGTTTGTGGCAAGGACTGAAGACAATGGCTTCGGTCTTCCTAATATTTAGTTGGAGGAAATTTCTGCTCATCCAATACCAGATGTCGGACAAGCAGCGTGACAACTCAAAGGCAGTGGAGGAGTCGAGAGAGGTGGTAGTGCGGTAGAGCTGGGTGTAATCAGTGTACATGTGGAACCTGACGTTGTGTTTTCAGATAATGTCGCCTCTACCTCTAGCCTATCTGCTCCTGAAACCTTCATGCATGCCCTTCTCACTTCCAGTCTCCAAAGGTCTCCTGGGCTGCCTCACATTCTCCCCTCTCATTCAAAACTCTGCTGCCTGTGCCCTGCCCCGCACCATGTCCCGCTCACCCATCACCCCTTGCCTTTACGGACCTAAATTCGCTCCCGATCCCCCAACGCCTCAGATTTAAAATTTACATCCTTGTATTTAAATCCCTCCATGTCTTAGCTCCTCCCCATTTCAGTAACCTCCCCTAACGCTCCAGTCCCCTCCCCCACCTCTCCAATTCCTATGACTCTCGGCTTCTGTGCATTTTGCTTCCCTTCAACCCACTATTCGCAACAGTACCTTCAGCCGTCTAGTCCCTATGCTCTGGAATTCCTTTCCTAAAACCTCTCCGCTTCTCTACCCCCTCTCCTTCTTTTAGATCCCCTTTAACCCCCACCTCTTTGACCAAGCTTTTGGTCATATCTCTTAATGTCTCCATCTTTGGCTTAGGATCCATTTTTTTTTCTTACACTACTGTGAAGTGACTTAGGATGTTTTTCTACGTTAAAGGCTCAACGTAAATGCAAACTTTTGTTGTTGTTGTCTTTGTTGTGTTAGGATCAAAGCAAATTACCAGGTGCCATTGAATTTGATAATGTACATTGTTCATGAGCCTTCTAGCATTGCATGCTGATTATCAATGCTTGACCAATCCAGTTTGGTCTGAATGGCTAAATGTTGGTGGCATAATATGTCTTAGGCTTCAGTTCAGGAATGGAAGGAGACACAATTTAACTGATTGCCCTCCTTCTTTATGAATAATAGCATCTCTAGTGAGTAATGGAGGTTCCTCACCTTGTCTATGGAGAACTTCAATCCATACATGCTTTGTTGAAATTGGTGATGTACGAGAGCTGCCAAAGATAACTATTCAGGTAATCCTTCAGTGGAAATGCTTGTGCAATATCTAGCATTTTGTAAAATTTAGCAAAAGCTTAATTAATCCCCCAGAGATTACTAGGTGATCTGCTGATCCCAACTCTGCATTATAGTTGTTTTCCTGCTCTTGATGTAGTTAGTATCCAAACAGGCAACTTGGTTTTGTTTCCATACTTGCAGCAATGCTGTGTGATGAATAATAGAATACTCTACAGTAGGATGTTGAGTTCTTTCATCATTTAAGGTCGATCATACAATACTCAACTAGCCTTGTACGATAGCAAAATACTGCGGATGCTGGAAATCCGAAATAACAACAAGCCTTCAACTAGCCTTATTGTCCGTTATACCTTTTCTAATGCAGAGATTTGAATCTCCCGTTCTATTTGATTAGTGATCAGTCATTCTTTTGGAATAGGTGTCTACTATAACATGGCCTTTCAAGGAACTCCCTCACCATTTCTGACATCAACAATATCCAGGAGAACAGTGGTTTGCTGAAGAATTCTCACTTTTCTTTAAAGTTCACAGATTTTAGGCTAACCAATTATAAGACAGAGAGCTGGCACAACCATAACCTGAAGAGATTGTTCCTGACTTGAAATGTTAACATCACAGGCGCGTGGCCTGATATTACAAATAAAGCACTGGGATGCTCTATTTAGCTGTAGATTAAAACGCCAAGACCATGAATTGTTGAGCATTGGGGAATAGGAGAGAAACTTGCTGCTTACTTTCTGGTGGGTAACTGCGACAAATGACAAGGTTCTGTATTTATGTGTCTAATTGCTAAGGACATGATCTAGGATGTATTTCAAGTCTACTCCCACCATTACTGGTCTAGAATGATCTCTGTTTAAAAAAAAACTGTGGGATCGTTCTGTTCTCCAAAAAGTGGTTCCAAAATCTAACATTTTCTCAGTGATCAGCCTTCCTCAGTGATTCTATCGGAGCGAGGTGTTTGTTGGGAAGTGTGGCATCAGCTATTTTTCTAGAGGGGTTAAGATGAGAATTCAGCCAACCACTATCTCTCTTGAAGTTAGCACACTCTGTGGTTGAGTTTGAAATCTGGAAGTAGCATTGCATGGATCAGCATGATGCATTTAAAGGGAAGCTAGATAAAAACATGAGGGAGAAAGGAACAGAAAGTTATGCTGATAGGGTGAGAGGAAGAGGGATGGGAGGAGGCTCGTGTGGAGCATAAACACCGGCACGGAGCAGTTGGGCGAATGGCCTGTTTCCGTGCTGTACATTCCATGTAAGTCTATGTCATTCTAGGGGAAGGAGGGGATGTGAAAACTAACAGATTCCGGCATCAGTTTGTGGTATCAGGAAAGGGATGGTGAAGATGTTGTGAAATGCAAATTAATGTTTATTAATGCAGGCTATGCTGCAACTTTCAAAAACTTCAGAGCCCTGTGGACGTGTCATTTAGACATCCAGCTCACAGCTGGAGCTGACAGGATGAACGCTTTGTGAGACTCAAAAAGAGGACAGCAACATGAATATTTCAGGGCTGCTATTATCTAGTCAGATAGGGAGCAGGACAAGCGGGAAGTGAAGGCAGGGAGGGCTTTTAACAAGGTTACGATATTCCTCTCCATAACGCCTGGGGAACATTCATTTGCCAGGCACTACAGATTAGTAATCCATCACATCAGGTCTTTGCCCCTTGACGTTGTGCCAGGATGCCCTGGGCCTGAGTCTGCAGTAGGCACGGGCCCAGCATACCCATGGAAAAGAGACAGTAGGGGGCATTCCCAGCCTTCCCATCTCAAATTGCTCTTCTTATGACCAAGGGATGGCTCAAGAAGCTGGTGATGGACCTTGCACCGGAGACCCCTTCAGATCGGAAACTATGAAGGGGCTCGGCAGCAAGCCAAATTAAGCTCAAAGTGAAAATTTGACCTTTTTTCAGCGATTCACTGGATCTTCAGGCCTTGGGGCCTTCTCACTGCTGTTTTCCAACAGTTTGTTGAGCGTGATGGCCAGGCCTCCATCCCCTGCTCCTGCCCCGCCCACCCCCCCCCCCCCCCCCCCCATATTCTGGCACAAAGCACTGCTTGAGGGCAGGCCTGAGCCAGGGATGCATGCCTTCCAACAAACTTTAGCTCATCCAAAGCTCTGCTGCTCGTATCCTATCCCGCACCAAGTCCCATCATCACCGCTGTCCTCGTTGACCTGCATTTGCTCTCGGTTCCCCAACACCTCAAGTTAAAAGTTCTCATCCTCGCATTTAAATCCCTTCATGCCCTCATGGTGGGGCAAAGGGAAGGGGGGATGCACAAGAGGCCGGAATCAGAGGAATGGTGAGTTAGGGGTGGGGTTATAGGGCTGCAGGAGCTTACAGAGAAAGTGAGCGGCGAAGAGAACCCATTGCTGGAGATGCTCGAGCTACAATCAAGTAGCTAAGATTAGAACCAAGCAAGGACAGTCCCACCAAGCTGGACAGTGAAGCAAAGGTGTTGGTGAAGCATAGTGTGATTAACCATGTTAAAGGCTACAGAGAGATGAAGAAGGATGAATAGAGATAATGCACCGTGCTCACCGAGAATATGGTTTGTGACTTTGTTTAGGGCCGTATCAGTATTGTGGCAGGATGGAAACCTGATCAGAGAGACTCGAACAATGAACTGCAGGACAGATGGACACGGATTTGGGAGGTGGCAACAAATTTAAGGACTTTGGCGAGGAAAAGGAGGTTGAACATAAGAACATAAGAAATAAGAGCAGGAGTAGGCCATTCGGCCTTTCGAGCCTGCTCCGTTATTCAATAAGATCATGGCTGATCTTCTACCTCAACTCCACCTTCCCGCACTATCCCCATATCCCTTGATTCCCTTAGTATCCAAAAATCTATTGACCTCTGTCTTGAATATACTCAACGACTGAGCTTCTGCAGCTCTCTGGGGTAGAGAATTCTAAAGATTCCAAAGATCTCAGTCCTAAATGGCCGACCCCTTATTTGGAGGTGAGGCAGTAGTTTGCAAGGACAGAGGGATCTAGGGTGGGATTTTTAATGGGACTTGATGACAGCAGATTTGAATGGGCATGTGACAGTACCTGAGGGGAGGGGACCGTTTACAATGTCAGCTAGCATGAGGGCCAGGAAGGAAAATTGGGTAGGTATAGATATAGCAGGCTCATCCATTTCCAAGCATTAGTTGCAGAGAGATTGATGTCATTGGTAGCTTCCATATAGCCTTGAACATCATTGATTGCGCACACAAAGAGATCACAGCGCCCACAGTCCATCCCATATCCTATATCAGCTTCAAAGGCTTCCAACGTTTCAGTAAAATCTGATTAACACCCACTACACTTAAGGGATTCCTCACTGGCAAGGCAAGAAGCTTCAGCCACCAGTCTGGCTGATACAGGGCACACGTATGTAACAACCTGACAGCTCTGAGAAGCATTATCAAGACTTGTACGTAAAGATTACCAGATACAATAAGTTGTTATTTGCTGTTGCACAACTTGTCTTATTCCATCCTATTGTTAAGCAGTTAGCATTCTCATTATCATATCTTTCTATTGCCCTATGCCTAGTCAAAGGTATATGCAATAGAGATGACAAAGGCAAAAAGAAGTGATTTAAAAACATTTATTGTGTTCTTGTGACGTGGGGTAACTGAGACCATTCAATAATTAGCTCTATTCCGCTTTGAAAATTGAATGCTTCTCTCCTGTAGCTTTGCACCTTTTGGGGTGTCCTCTATGCTCCCTTTCTGGTAGCTGTACCATTAGCAGAAGGTGGCTTATCCTACTGCGGACTTTCAGGTTGTGGAGGATTCAGCAGCAATCGCTCACGGTGGATCAGAGTGAGCACTGCCTTGAAATGTTGCAGTGGAGGGTACACTGACTTCAAAAGGCCATCAGAATAAATGTGGCCTCGACTATATGACATCTGGAATAGGCTACGGTTGTGGGTTTCAATCTCCTGCCTCTGCAGTGCCCTACTTAGGCCACTGGTAGTTAACATTTCCTTATACTTGCCAGTGATCTGTCTGAGAACACAAAAATGTGTATCTATAAGGATAGAGAAATGTTGACTGTGTTTTCTATCTCCTCTCTCAGTTTGAATACAGAGCTCCATGGATGTTGAATTCTATCTCAGATATAATAACAGTAGGAGCATTCTGGGGTGAGGTCCCATATTGTTTAGCACCTGGGTCAACAAACTTTCCATTGCAGCCACTGTCTGGTGTGACAATCCCTTTATGCTGGACAGCAGTGCAGTGAATCACAGGGCCAGCACATGACTGGTGTCCAAAATGGTGATATTCATTTCGGAGAAGGGGATATGCATCTCTGTGATAAATTTCTCCATCTTTCCCATCTACCATAGTATGCCTGGTGGTGCTCTACCATCCTCACTTTCCAGTTACATACCTAACACTTCCTTTGTTTGGATCGCAGGCTTGCATTCCATCATTGTCCTTTCCAAACCACCCTCAACAAGTGGAGGTGACACTTCCTCGGTGCTCAGTGAGTATTTCTTTGTTGGTGACTTACTAATGCCCCACTTATGTTGCTGAGCTTCTTCCGATGGAAGCGGGTCGGTAATATGTGATGGTTTTCATTGTGCTCCCCTGACTATACCGTGGAGCAATTTATGCATATGAAGTTTCTCCAAACTCATGAATGCAACTACTTTTGCCTCATTCTATGAGTGATTGATGCAGTGGTCACCCAACTAGTGATCTCCTCCTGACTGTGTTTTCTGGTGAAAGAATTTGGGGAAGGAAGTACACCAGAAGGCATATTGCTGTCCTCCTGGCCAAAATGTCATCCACAATCAGGGACACTTTTGGGCATCCCTAAATTATTTCACCTCCGCGTCATCAAGGTCTCCATTGCAGCCATCCTGTTGGTCAACAATTGTTCTTGTCCTTCATAGAGTGCAAAGTGGCTGTGATATTGGGGATCTCTTGTTAATGCTCCATTCCTACCACTCCTTCTGAACTTGGGTTCAGGATGCCACTGAGCTGTCCTTGGCCTCTCCATACTAGGCTCAACCTGCAGAGATGCTCCGACCTCTGTGCCCCTGTGCTGTTAATTCACTAAGTGTGGAGGTTCCTGGTTAATGTAGTGGTGATTATGTGGGTGGTTTCTGGCAGTCGTGGTCTGTCTCTCAGATTATCCAACTTGTTCTGGGGAGATAAGAGAGGGCAGATATTAATGCAATACAGCAGAGGTTATACGTCATCGTCCAGAGAAACCACAAAGTAGATAATCAACTATCCATAAAGCAAGCGTGATAGTTGGTAATGTTTGTCAATGCTTATTTTAAGCTACAGTTTCCTATCGGCTAAGGTGCGATGGACCACATGCGATCCTTCTGTTTCTGACTCAGTCACCTCCTCCACACTATACAGGCTGAACTGTTCTGTAATGGCTTCTTCTGTCATTGTGAAGGCTTTAACTTCTGGATATTAAGGGAATCAAGGGATATGGGGATAGTGATGGAAAGTGGAGTTGAGGTAGATGTACAGCCATGTTCTTATTGAATGGTGGAGCAGGCTCGAGGGGCCGAATGGCCTACTCCTGCTGCTATTTCTTATGTTCTTATGTTCTTGTGGTCGATCTCCTGTATTCCTGTATGGCTGGAGGTTGAAGGCCAGTTTCTGTTTCGTTGGTCTTCTTAAATCCTGACTTTCTGTCATGTTCTATGAACTATAGCATTGACCTGGCATAGGGACTGTTATCTTTCTGGCCTGAAAGGAACTTTGTTTTACTTAACGTTATAATATTGCCAGTAAGGTTAGATTTGGTGTACAGAAGTCTTAACTCCCAGAGTAAAACATGCTTCAACTGGACGTTAAAAGCTACTTAGAATATGACGGAGGAAACTCTAAGCGGAAGTCTGAGTGATGGAAGTGTTAATGAGCTATCTCAAAGAAGGATGGGCCAGCCATCAAACTGTACGTTAAGTTAGCTTTAACAATGAAGTTTTATTAGGTTTGGTGCTAGGAATTTCTCACCATTTTGATAGAATGGTTTTTATTCTATGCACCTGGCAATGGGTTTGGCTGAAGCAACATATAGGTGCTGTAATCTCCCACATCAAAGGGGCACCATTTCATTCAAGGTGGCAACTTTGATTGCCAGCTCAGCAGGCCACTTTAACACATAGAGTTGAGGAATAGGTCAGAGGCCTGTCATTGCTTCTTTCTCTCTCTATATATATTTCTTTCTTTCTCTCTCTCATATTCACCAGGCTGTATAAGTCAGTCAGGGAGAGAGAGAGAGAAAGAATCCAGACTCAGGTACTGTAACAGAGCAAATGTGCTAGTTAACTTAGGGACAGCTAGGTTGAAAGTGCGTTTTTCCTAGAATAATGGCAGAGTCACATACTTTGTTATTTTATGGAATGCGGAGTGGTAAAAAATACAGACATCACACTGAAAATCAATATTCTGTTCATAAAAGTTAAACTACTGTGTTGATTTGTGAAGTTTATAGAACACAAAAGAAAAGCTGCAACGAGTGTATAATCAATATTCTAGATTTTCAAAACACACATACAAAGCAATTCTCTTAGTAACACACATGGCCTCTTGGCTAGATTTTCAACTTGCCACCCGAGTGTAAAACTGGCACTGCGGATTGGCCTAGTTTTTATTTCCAATGCTAATTTTACACCCTAGCGGCAGGTTTAAAATCTGCCCCTCTGCTTTTTTACTTAAAGTCAATAATTGGGTGGCATTTTGCGGTAGAAACAATGGTGAGGCTAACAGCGCTCACTGTTATTGACGTGTAAATCGGACGGCAGCTTTCAGCAACTGCACCTGCGCAGTTAAATGCGTAAATCAGGAAGTTGCTGCCCAAGATGCCCTGCTCCTCCAAAAGCTGTGCGATAATGGTATCTTGCCAAGAGACTTGGCATTGAAATACATGGAATGATGAACGGTTGCTGTACTTACCTGATATATACACACCAAATTTGCCAGAAAAAGTTAGGGGATGTCCTTTCCAGTGTAAGTACCCTTTTAGCAGCGTGATAAGTCTTAATTATTGCCAAATAACCTCTCTGGCACTGAAAATTAATTTTAACAAGTCTGGAGTCTCATTCCTTCTGATTTTAATTATTGTTGGAGATTTTTTTTTAATTAAAAATTTTTAACTTTTTTTTCTTTCTGTCTCTGTTATCTTGCTCTCTTAGTCCAATCTTTCTTTACCTCTCTTTGTTTTTGCTTTCTGTACCTGATTTTACATTGAATTAAATATTCTAACTTACGCTTCCTGGTTCAGACTCTGCGCTGCTCATTAACAATTCTTCAATCTGATTGGTTAAGGGGACACACAGTTGCTTGCCCCGTTCACAGAGGTCCCCGATGCCCTGTAGAGGGCACCACGCTGTTTTGATGGCTGACAGGAATTTCTAGAGCAAAAGCATCTCAAAAGTCTAAGGGCAAGTGCAAGTGTAACAAAAGGACCGCAAAATCCAGCCCAATATATACTTTACCTGATAAAAGTTTTTGAAATTTGTCCTCCAGCTTTTCTTTAAAATAATTTTGGAAAACAATTGAGCATAAACTGTTGGAAGATAAAGAAAAATATTGCAGCATTTCAACTACTGAATGGTACAGATATATCCTGCAAAAGGGGGTACACTGCACATTCTCAGACTGTATCAGCTCTGGGAAAAAATATCAAGTCCAAGTCCAGACTTTCTGGAGAGTCTAGGCATTTAAGTAAAACAGTTTCAGCTACTCTCGCTACTGGAAGGTCATGGGTTCACGACCCTGTTGCTGTACTTGGGCATATAATCTAGGCTGACACTTCACGACAGCAGCAATGGAGTGCTGTGTTGTCGGAGGTGCTATTTTTAGGATGAGACATTGAACCAAGATGATGGATGTAAAAGATCTCTTGGCATTATTCAGAGTAGAATGTGGGAGTCTTCTCGGTGACCTGACTAATGTTTTTTTTCCCTCAAACAACACTACCTAAACAGATTATTAAGTTATTTATCTTATTGCTGTTCTTCGGAACTTGCTGTGTGCATATTGGCGGCTGTGTTTGTTTACATAACACCAGTGACTACACTTCACGAGTAATTGTCTGTGGAGCACTTTGGAATGTCTGAAAGGCACTATATAAATGCAAGTTCTTTCTTTAATGAAGGCATTAAAAGATACAAAATGCAAACTGGTGGATAAATTAAATTCTGTTATTGTGAAATATGTTTTTTATGTGAATTTATAATTTTGTTTGAACTCTTATTTTGGACATTAGAAGTTTCAGTTACTGAGAAGAAAAGTTGCAGTAATATTTTTTCAGAAAATATTTTGAGTGATTTATAGGGAAAAGACAGACATAAGGAGTATGATGGAATACTCTCCACTTGCCTGGATGAGTGCAGCTCCAACAACACTCAAGAAGCTCGACAATATCCATGCGACTTCTACCACCTAGAAGGACAAGGGCAGTAGGCGCATGGGAACACCACCACCTCCAAGTTCCCCTCCAAGACACACACCATCCTGACTTAGAAGTATATCGCCGATTCTTGATCGTTGCTGGGTCAAAATCCTGGAACACCCTCCCTAACAGCACTGTGGGAGTACCTTCACCACACGGACTGCAGCGGTTCAAGAAGGCAGCTCACCACCACCTTCTCAAGGGCAATTAGGGATGGGCAATAAATGCTGGCCTTGCCAGTGATGCCCAGATCCCATGAACAAATTAAAAAAAAAGTGCATTACAAGAGACTCAATAAAACAGCGGATGTTATGTGATAGGCAAGGTATGACATTGAAAGTCCTATCTGGCTTTACAGATAATTTAAAAAAAGTGAACAATTTTATAATGAGATTTCCCATAAAAGCTGGTTTACATCGGTGTTTTCAGTAGAACATGTGTCCCAATATCAAATTTAGAATATTATGGCCAGGAATTCACTGCAATGGTGGTATTGCCAACGAACGCCATAAGTTAGACAGCTATGCTCCCCGATGCACCAGTGGCAAAATTTATGTCAAAATTTGCTGAAAATTAGAATAGGCCACAGCGAGCATAGCGGAGGGATCAGGAACGGCCCGCCAATGTCTGATACACATCCACAGAACAGAGCAATAGGCTATTTAACAGGAGCAATGGCTCTGATCTGATAAGGTGGGGATGGGTCGCAGTCTGGATGGAAGGAGTGTCCATGTCAGATTGAATTTGATTGATGAGTTTGTAAATATATAAATCGTCGTCAAGAAGGGATCTGTATGCATAGGGTTGTCTCCTGAACTGTGTGCAGTCCGTAGCCATATTTCATCACCAGTTGCAATCCATACTTAGCGCACAAGCTCAATAAATATTAGTATACAAATAATGGGCTGGATCTTGCTGGAGTGGGGCATCTCGCAGTGTGCCCTGTTAAGACTTTTTTCTGCACCTTGCAGCTCCATATTTTCTTGCCCTGTAACTTGCTGAAAATGCGAGCTGAGAACGGTGAGGTGAGGGCAGTGGGGCATTTGGGACCTCAGTGAATGATGGGACCAAAAGTCTATCCCCTTAACCAATGAGATTTAAGGATTGAGTTATATCAGGTACAGAAAGAGAAATAAAAAGAAGGAAAGATCGGAATAAGAGAGAAAAAAAGTGACAGAAAGGAAAAGTAAGAAAATAAAATTACATTTTAAATTTGACATTTTAAAAATTGCTAAGAACAACTTACCACCTGAAGGAATGAGACTCCAAAGTTTAAATTGTTCACTTTCTGGGCTACAGAGGTTGATTGCCAGGGTATTAACAATTGTCACATTATTAAAAAGGTACTGACCCTCTTAATTACCAGGCTTAACTTTCTGCAGTGAGTTTAATGGGCAATTAATGTGCAAATCCAGCAAGTTCTTAAAAATAATGGGGTGTCTAAGGACGAGATGCTATTTGTGCAAAGCTAATGGTGGAACTGCGTAAATCGACCAGCAAGTTCTGGAGATTCACAATTCATGCCATAGTTTTAAATCCTCTGAACCTGCTGGCCAACTTGCACATTAATGATGGCGTGCGTCGTAATACGCCATTATTTTTCTAGCAAGACCCGGCCCAATGTCAGTCGGGGGAAATTCCAGGCTGCCAAAACACTTACTTTATTAGGTGATTCAGGTTTTGAAGTTTCTAGAACAAGTCAGTAAAGATGTTACCCTCAGGCAATCTGCTGAGTGATTGAATATTTGACTGATTCTGAGCCCTCCAGCACCATTCTGCAATGGCGTAAGTGGCTCTGATGACCACAGTAACGTTAGCTCAGCAAACTCGATCTTACCATTGATTTTAATGGGGGAGGGGGGGGGATTTATGATAATTGGCAAGCGTCTCTGTGGAGCAGCAGAATACTTCCAGGAAATTATTCTGACGAAAGGTCACCGACCTGAAACGTCGACTCTGTTTCTCTCTCCACAGATACTGCCTGACCTGCTGAGTGTTTCCAGCATTTTCTGTTTTTATATCCCAGGAAATTATGGTGTGGCGTACATAAAGGCACGAGTCACTCACAACATAATTTCCTGGTATTTCTGCATCATAATAATGGCGTACACTGTAGATGTGCCACTGCTGTGATGCAGGTTTTCAGCAAATGCAGGACCTATCTGCACTATATAAATATATATAAAATCACTTTATGTAAATAGACAATCTAAATGTATATATCTATACAACCATTCTATATATATATATGTGTGTGTGAAGGTTCTTCATTTCAATCTTAAATGATTTCCCTCCTCCATTTTCATGGGATCATGAGCTTGCAACTGAATGTTTTTCTGCACCCATGTGGATTAACTAATAGTACTCACATTGAACACCAATTAGCTCAACTGCTTACCCTTTAGTATGCAGCTGCACTCCTCCTGCATGTCTTTACTCTTGGTTCTCAATCCATAAATCTAAAAAAAAAATCTGATTTAAAATGCCTGCACTGGCCAGTTTGATTGGAACAAGCAAACAGAGAAATGTAAGATCACAACTTGGTTTATAGGGCCACAGAGGAATGAACTCCTGGTACAATCAGTATTTTATGGGGTGGGGGATGATGCAAACCAGGGTCTCTAGCTGCGTGTATTAAAATCCACCTACAACATTTCAAGCACACGCGCTCCTTGCACATTCCCCACCTCAAGACTTTTTTTCCCCCTAAAAATGCATCTCTTGGACTAAATTGAGCACCAAGAGAAATCTACCCAAAGTGAGTGATCAACCGTTTAAAACGTGCATTTAGCACCAGCTTGTGCTTGTGCAATTACAGTATGTATACTGAAAATATATGCATTAATATATGGACATCTTTTTTGATACGTTTAAGTGATTCATGGTAGCTATCAACAAAAGACTGTTAAAAATGCCATTGAAATTAGTGCAGAAATCCGATATTTTCAGAAAGATTAAAATTGGTGAACTAAACGCATGTGGAGAGTGATGCAGAACATGAGGTGGGTGTGAATATGATAAATTATTAACAAGAAGTGGCTCCGACCAATGCCCAAAGCCTGTTGCATTTCCCCCCTATAATTTGCATGGTTTTTTAATGTGTTTACCAGATTTTATTGGCCATCCGAGATAAACATTCAGCAATCATGATTAATACCAAGTAATGAGGCAGTTTACCACCAGTACGAGAACGGTGCAAATACCGGTATCGTTACTCATCTGGTTGATGTGTCGAGTCTTTGTTCACTCTTATTGGCGATGCTTTTTGATTTCTGATTTACACCTTAAATAAATGAAAGGCTGGCGGATGAACATGATCGCTACATTGCAGAAAAATAACCACGTGTAAATAATACGACGTGTAAAATTGACATTGTGGGATTTTTCAACACAAGACCGGTGAAACGTGTTTTGTTTTGGGTTTTCATAACCCACAGTATTTTGTAATCAAATCAGACTATATTAACACACAACACGCCAATAAACATCCTCTTATGGAGCATCCAGCCACTACAATGAACTTTCCCTAATGCTGAGATACTGCTTTACAACACCAATAAAAAGGGGAGACGTATTTCCTTTTCTTTTTCTGAAAGCGTCTCTTGATTCCCGAGCAAAGGAGTATCATCTATGGGAAATGTCCTTGGGAACAATTGACTTTTAGTCCTGCATAATCTTGCGGGGTGCGACGCATTGTCTGGCTCTTCGTGCTTTCACGTGAGGCACACAATAACCTTTCAACTCAGGAGGACCTTAAAAAACATCTGAGTGGAGTCTTATTTATCCTTTGCGTTTCGAAATCTCGTTCAAAATTAGCGAAAAGGACTTCGTTAAAACTCGCAGATGGAGGCACTGTATAACGCCAATGAGCGTCTTGCAAATTCTTAAAGGCGTATTTCGAGGAAAGACTTTAAGACACACAAAACACAGTTAATGTGTTATAAAGCTTAATGTGATTATGTTAACTAGACAGGCAGAGCGAGATGGACGCACACAAAAAAAAGCTTCCCCATTGAGGGGTTTTATAGCAGTCTATATTAACATAAGCATTGTGGGGGCACTTTCCGTCCCAGCGATTTCGAACTGAGCAGAAATGTCTTTTGTGATCGAGGAGCTGATCCATCTCCCTCCCGAAGCTCACGTCCACAAATAGCCTGTTCTTCAAATCTGAATGAAGAGTCGAGCATTATGGAATTCTGTTCTGTGTGTGCGGCTGTTACCATTTTTAAACGCTGTGTTCCTCCCCTCCATTTCCATTTGTCTCGCAAAATAGCTATTATTTTTAATTTTGTATTGTAAACCCTCGCCTCTTTAATTAAATGACTAGATAGCCTGAATGCTTGACTTTATGAATCTCCTTTATTATGCTTCGTTGTAGCTTCCGTGTAATTACATTTCAAAGCTGCACAATGTTTGGAGGGTGTTAAAAATCATAACTCTATAAAAGGATACCGCTTAAACCAAATGGTTTACCAGTAAAACATGTGATTACATTATTGCAATAGCATCATTGGTATATCAGTTAATCACTGGGGACACATAAGGTGGATTGAAACTTGCGGGTTTTAACAGTTATTTATGTTAAAAGTGATATTGGAACCTTTACTCTTTGATAATTGATATTAAAAAAACCTAATTAGACATATTTCTTGCCCGTCTATGTTTGCTTAATCGTCATTGAATAAACCACTCTCGAAATCTCAGTGGAAACGCCACATTCCAGATAACAGGAGTGAGTAAACACAGTGCGGAAATGGATATTTTTACCTGTATTGCTCATCTGCACTGGGCTGTGATAGCAAGTGTTATCAGGAACTTGGCCCTCCTTGACACATGGGTACAATTTCTCGCTTACGTGAAATAAACGAGAGATTTTTTTTTAAACATTGCTGTCATGCCTTTTTGGCAACTTGGTATCAAACGGAATGATAATGTACCCGGGTGATGTTGCCAGAACAGTATAGATATTTCTAAAGAGCTGTGTCTGTAGCAACATTGTTCAGGAATCTTACCGGTGTGGTGCACTGCAATGGAAATTGCACCACAAATTCCAAATGATCATATATTATCTTAAATATGAGATGATATGCAGGAGAGACGTGCATTCTCTATTGTGTGTGTGTGTATTGGGGGAGGGAGATCTGATTTGCAATTCTCTAACTCGCAGAGCTGGATTCTGACGTAATTACACACAGTGCAATTGCAATGCCCGCTTGGCTTTAAAATATAAGACAGCTATTTCTTCAATAATTGACAAAAGTTTTCTTTCCCATTTTATTTAGTTGGTGGTTTACTAGTTCTAGTTGTGGAGACACTAACGACGCCTCCCCCACCCCCGCCCCAAAAATAAGACTGCAACGTCGCCGAATGGAACAACAGTTACAACAAAGACACGTTTGGGCATGTTTCTATTGAATCGGGGGCTACCAGCTCTTGCTGTGATAAATATCACTGGACAACACAGTTACATTCTCACTGCACATTTCACAAGGCTGATACAAAATATATCCTTGATGTTTCTCCCGGATTTCAGCTGGCCCCGCTCAGTGTTGTCAAAAACACCTTAAGGCAATAAATCTATCGGCAAACAATCGCAAAAAGGTCCTAGTAAAATGATTACGCCCAATTGTTCGCATCCGGTTACACATATCGCACGATACATGCATGGATCATTAATATTGAGAGCAGCAACGCTATAATGCAGTGTTAGTTTGTGTGCACCCTACAGGTACGGCGTGCTCCTAACGCGACTATGAAGTGGACCAGAAAGTATTGATCATCATTTACATTAAGAGCATCGTGCGCTGTCGTTAATTTCACAGGAAAATCTCCATTAGCTATTTATAACACTCTGTGGAGACCATGGCACTGATATAGTGATTTCCTCACTAAAATGTTCTGAACATTGCACCATAATGCACACGGCGACAGTACATTAATATTTCGGGGAAAGATTCGATGCTTGCAACCTAAATGGCAAGTAAACCTTTTTGAGATTGCTTTTATATTTCGAATACCTGCTCTGTATATTTTTTAAAAATCAAATACCGTCTCCATGCTGCAGATCGCATTGTTTCATTGTTGGCGAGTTGTAAAAGGGAGGGAGGGAGGGAGGGGAGGAGAGAGGACGGTCCCATTCACTCGCTGCTGCCTCAGCTCCCTCCCCGGCAGAGGAGCGGCCCAATGAGGCGGCGCGCCGCCTAACCTCTGGCCGCCGACCCCGCCGTGTGTGGCTGATGTCATGGGGCCGCATTGCTGGGCAGCGCTGCCGGGGCTGAGGCTGGAACAAGACGCGGTGAGAGGCTGCTGAGAGCGGGCGGGCGAGCCAGCCAGCCGACCGCCCCCCCCCCCTCCCAACAACAACAACAACAACTAGAGAGAGAGAGAGAGAGAGGGCAGCCAGCCGGGGAGGGAGGGAAGGAAGAGGAAAAATTAATAACCAACAGAGAAAAAAAAACCTCCTCCAGTCACCCTCCGCAAGCCGGCTCTGGGTCCCACTCCACAGCCGCGCTGCGCTCGCTGGCTCACCCCCGGCTCCTCCTCCCACTGGCCCCGCCGACCACAACACAAAGGCAGTGGGGGGACCCGCGGCGTCAGATCGGCTCCCAGGAGCCGGCCACTGGCTCGGGCTCACACCCTCTCCTGCGCTGCTTCCATCCCACTCCAGCTTTTCCCTCTCTTGTGTGTGTCTCTCTCTCTTTCCCTTCCCCCCCTCCTCTCCTCCTCCACTACCCCCCACCCCCCCTCTCTCTCTCCCTATACCCTCCCCTCTTGCTTTTGTCTGATTCCTTCCTGCTTCTCTCGGGCTCAGCCTCTCTTCTCTCTCTCCCTCTCTCTCTCTCTCCCCCCTTTAATAAAAGATGCCGAGCTCGCTCTTCGCCGACATGGAGCGGAACCCCGGCGGCGGCAACAACAACAACGGAGGAGGAGGAGGAGGAGGAGGAGAGACGCTGGATGACCAGAGAGCGCTGCAGATCGCCCTGGATCAGCTCTCGCTGCTCGGTCTGGACAACGACGAGAACTCCATCTACGACAACGAGCCGAGGAAGAAGAGCGTCAACATGACCGAGTGCGTGCCCGTGCCGAGCTCGGAGCATGTAGCAGAGATCGTGGGGAGACAAGGTAAAGAGGAGCCGGGGTCTGTGTGGCCCTGCAATCCCTTCCCTGTGTTTAAAATGTTGCAAATTGGCGGTGACGCTCGCTGCTGGGATACAGTGTATCTTTATACTGTGTCTGATACACTGTATCTTTGTCGGGGCTTGATACAATGTATCTGTTTATTCTGTGTATCTGTCTTTATTCTGTAACAATGTATCTCTTTATTCTGTGCATCTCCTACTCTGCATCCTATACAGTATCTGCTCATACCATGCATTCTATACACTGTCTTTATACTATGCATCCTATACACTGAGTGTCTCTTTATTCGGCAGCTGATCGGCTGTGCATAGTAAGAGAAAAAAAAATCATCTTGAGTAATGACCACAAAGGAAAGTGCAGACCTGTAACAGAGGCGCATTATAGTGGAAATAAGCTTGCAGCGGAAATCTCACACACTTACTGTTTTCGGATTGTTGCCTTGTGCTTCCCCCTCTCTCTATTCTTGAGTAATGGTGCTGTAACTGATGACAAAGGAAAGTGCAGACATGCGAGAGGAGCGCATTGTGCAGGCAGAAATGCGTCAGATCGCCTTGTTTTTGAGTTTCAGTCTGATTTTCATGCTGTTTTTGTGTGTTGTTGAGAGCTGGAAACCTGTTTATTGTTGGTGACTAAACGATGGGGTTTCTTTTTTTCTTCTTCCTTGTGTGTGTGTGTCTCTCTCTCTTGTTTTAAGGTTGCAAAATCAAAGCTTTGCGGGCAAAGACCAACACCTACATCAAGACACCAGTGCGCGGGGAGGAGCCTGTGTTCGTCGTGACCGGCCGCAAGGAGGATGTTGCCATGGCCAGGCGGGAGATCATCTCGGCGGCCGAGCACTTCTCCATGATCCGAGCTTCTCGCAACAAGAACACGGCGCTGAACGGCGCGGCGCCCGGGCCGCCCAACCTGCCGGGCCAGACCACCATCCAGGTGCGGGTGCCTTACCGGGTGGTGGGGCTGGTGGTGGGCCCCAAGGGGGCGACCATCAAGCGGATCCAGCAGCAGACCCACACCTACATCGTGACGCCCAGCCGCGACAAGGAGCCGGTCTTCGAGGTGACGGGCATGCCGGAGAACGTGGACCGGGCCCGGGAGGAGATCGAAGCTCACATCGCCATGAGGACCGGGGGGCTGATCGAGCTGACCGACGACAACGACTTTCACGCCAACGGCACCGACGTGGGCTTCGAGCTGAACGGGCCGGGCAGCCTGTGGAGCAAACCCACGCCGGCTCGCAAACCTTTCTCCAGCTACCGCAACGACAGCTCCAGCTCACTGGGCAGCGCGTCCACCGACTCTTACTTCGGCACCGGCGGCCGGCTGGCGGACTACAGCCCGCCCGCTCACTTCAGCACCAACGGCACCAACGCCAACAACGGCTTCGTGTACGGCGAGCCGCTGCCCGCCTCCCTGCCGGGGGAGCCGGACCGCGACCTGGGCTTCGAGTCGCCCAGCTTCGACCCGGCGCCCGCCCCGCCGGCCTCGGCCATCATCTGGTCGCAGTTCGAGCGGCCCAGCGGCGCCTACCCGGCCAGTGCTTCCAGCAACGGCGTATCGTCGTCGCAACAGCGGCGGGCCAGCAGCGTGGGCTCGGGCGGCGCCGCTCCCAGACTCTCGCCTCCTCCTCCTCCGCCGCCGCCTCCTCCGCCCGACCACCACCCGCTGGCCCGGCGGGTGCGCAGCGACCCTCTCAACGGCGTAACTTCGGCGATCGGCCTGGTGCCGTTCAGCAACGGCGGGGGCCCGGCGGTCGCCCACCTCGCCGGCGGGGTGGCCGCCGAGCCCAGCGGCTCCTGTTCCTCGTCCTCCTCCTCCTCCTCGTCCTCGTCCTCCACGTCCAGCATGCGGCGGAAGGGCAGCCGCGATTGCCTGATGTGCTTGGAAAGCGAGGTGATCGCCGCGCTGGTCCCCTGCGGCCACAACCTCTTCTGCATGGAGTGTGCCAACCGCATCTGCGAGAAGAGCCAGCCCGAGTGCCCCGTTTGCCGCAAAGCTGTAACTCAGGCTATACGTATATTTTCCTAAAACACAGAGAGAGAGAAAAAAAAAGTCCTTTGTAATACTGCATTAACCAAGATCCAGAAGAGTAAAGTTAGCAAAAAAAAACTACATATCGCGTATATTATGTGAAATCCGCAGGTTTAAAAGAGAATTCTAAAGGAGAATTGCATTACAGATTGAAGTATTTTATTCATTTTTTTGACTTGAAAGATTATATTTCGTATGGCAGATGTTTACAAGTATTTTAATTTAATTTCAGTGAGACTTTTTTGTAGCTGGGTTAAATCTTTTCATTTTGGGATGGCCTTAGACCAGGGCGCCACGAACACTGTATTGGTTTTGTTAATAATCACACAATGCTGTTGTCTTGACTCTGAGACCACACCATGTGTAATACAAGCAGTATTCAGTCGGGAAGGAGGTTCAGCAAAAAAAAAAGAAGAGACTTTTAAAAAAAAACCCGCTTCACCCAGCATATTTTCTAGTCAATGATATAAAACATATTTTATTCTATATTATTACGAAAATAAAATTATAAAAGTAGCAAAAATCAATGAAAGGAAACAGTTAAGCTTTCTAACATTTGTACAAGTAGAAACCAGTGAAAAATTACAAATTCTGTTGCACCACTATAGTTTTTAGTATTTCTATTTTAATACATTTGTTTACCACTTGTTTATGTATATGTAGGTGAAGTTACTTGATCGTAAATGTACTTTATTGAGCAAAGTTTAAAAACGAAATATATTTTATTTTATGATAAAGGGCCTTTAACCTCATGGTCAAATACTAATATTATATTTGCTGAGACGAGAATTGAAATTGTATCAAGAGTTTTATTTTTCTGACATTTAAAGTTCTACATAATAAAGGTAAAACTTAAGTAATGGTGCTACTTCATGTTTTTTTTAAGTATTTCTATATAAATAAAATTGGTACATGGAATCAACAATTCTTGAAGCATCTGTTGGTCTTAATATACTACACACACTTATTATAGACACACTGTAGGCCAAAATGCTATTGAGTACTTTTAAGGAAAGCTCCAAACCTCTTAACTGACAAATTCGTGAATGGGTTAATGAGATGACTAGGAGCAGCCAATATTTGCATCAGAACAGAGTACCTGGTTCTACTATGTATGCACTCTATAGACCCTTAGATCTACTTAGAATCTGTATTAAAGTCATGCTTAGATACTGTGGATACAACAGTGTTACTAGAGCTGCATTAATAGTTGCTGCACGTGCTGTTTGGCTTGTAGTTCAGACTGTTGTTAATTTGCAATAAATGCCAATTGAATTATTTTTAAACTATTGTGGCTTTTTCAGAGTATTGGGTAGGAGAAATGTGATTAATTGTTTAACCTTCGTTTCCAACTGCTTTTTCAATTGGGCGCACCCTGGTTAATTCTCATGCTTGGTGCGGTTGTGAAATGGCTTTGGGTCTTTCGGTACCCTGGTCTCACAAACAGACGTACACTCCAGCTGTCGTGACAATAATGGGCCATAGCAGACTTGGCCTTATGTGGCTCGTGATTTAATGAATTGGAAACGTTTCCTTTTCACTAGCCTTGCATGACCTGTCTTCTGTTACAGTGAATTTGCTGCTTGGACTTTTTCCAGACGACATGAAGCTGCAGCTGCTTTCGAAAAGTTAACTGTTATTAGGTGTGGTCTGAGTTTAAGTTTGGAGGGGAAAAGTTCCTAAAACAGTAAAGCAGATGTTCTACGGGGAGAGCTTTTTAAAACAAAACACTTTTTCCTGTTAATTGGACTGGTGAGAACAGGATTCAGCCACATGTGCAAATATTTATGGTATTCAAAGTGCTCACTGCAGGTAAGAGTGAGCTGAGGAAAGATGGCAATAATTGGTTATTCTGATTTGGTTTGTACTGCTGTGAAATTGATATCATAGTGGCAGGAAACCATGTTAGTAGTGTGTTTTCTTGCACTATATGGTTTCCTACAGATGGATTTTTGCTGAATAATATCTAATTAAATGCAATTGCCTCGTAAACCTTAAAACCACAACTAAAGAATTTTACATTTGCCAATCTCTGCGGTTTTTTTGGTAGGTTTTGCTATGGTTTTCAATGTAGTTTGGCCTCGCCCCTCCTTATCTCTGTAATCTACAACCCCACAACCCTCCAAGATATCTGCGCTCCTCTAATTCTGGCCTCTTGAGCATCCCCGATTTCAATCGCTCCACCATTGGCAGACGTGCCTTCAGCTGCCAAGGCCCTAAGCTCTGGAATTCCCCCCCTAAACCTCTTCGCCTCTCTACCTTTCTTTCCTCCTTTAAGACGCTCATTAAAACCAACCTCTTTGACCAAGCTTTTGGTCATCTGCCTTAATATCTCCTTATGTGGCTTGGTGTCAAACTTTGTTTTGTAACACTCCTGTGAAGCACCTTGGGATGTTTTACTATGTTGAGGGCGCTATATAAATGCACGTTGTTGTTGTTTGCAATTGGTACACTGCACTCAAATGGTGTAGATTTTTAAATGGCAGCATTGCTCTGTCTTCTCACGCCCATTATTTATATTACTGACGAGTAACTGTTCCACATATAAGCATTTTTTTTTTGCCCTTTAATTTCCAACACCTAAAGTAATGTCAAGAAGGCCGGGGTGAGTGAAATACCTAACTGCTAATATAAGACTTTATTGAAGTCTTTAGGAAGCTGCTATGCTTTCAAGCTTGTTTTATTCCTGAATACTTAATGAGCTATTTATTTCTTTACATCAGTTGTGGGACCAATGCTAACCATTCCCATTATAAGTTTTCTTCTTAGCATGAAAGGAATTAACCATAAAACCATAAAGTTTTAGAGAAGGTAGGATTTTATATTGTGAAACCTTCAATCACAGCCAAGGCCATAAAATATACCAATGCCTTAATTTATTGCATACAGTCTCATATATATTGAATTAATGTTATTAGCAAAGATCAAAATGCACAGACTTTGCAAGCTCTCATCAGGAACTTTTAAGGGCTAGATTGCATTTTTGTGTTCTCCAAGGCAGATCAGCATTTTGATTCTCCTTTTTTATCATGCACATCAACAGACGTTTGTTAAAACATATGTTGAGCAACCGTTCTTCATGGGCATGTAGCTGTGGGGTCAGTTCACCCCGGTGCAGTGGTATTTGTTTTGTTAAAGCACAGATGTATTTTAGCATTACTTAAAAAGTTCTTTTATTGCTTTATTTATGTTTCACTTGACCATGTACAGTTCATTGGTTTTGAGGGATGCAGCAGATCTCTCTGGTGTCTGTCGATGCCACTCTTCAGCCAATCATTAGTGGGTGCATAACCGTGACCTGGGCTCACGCTGCCTCTGATATTTTCCCTTTGTGATTGTGCATGTAAATCGGTGTCCTACTACTGTGGGCCAGGACATTTTAAGTGCACAGTATCATTTTCTTGCCCTTCTCTCCTGATTATTCTTGGTGTATGAGTCCATTGGCAGCCCTCCATTGTCTTGGTCAAGTGCCTATTTTTGTCAATGAGCCTAGACGGTGAGTGTCAGCAGGTTATTCTGTGGAGTAACTCACAGTCAAACCAAAACCAGTCCCCACCCACCATCCAACAACAACAACTTGCATTTATACAGCACCTTTAACATAGTAAAACATCCCAAGGTGCTTCACAGGAGCATAATCAGTCAAAAAAATTGACACTGAGCCAAAGAAAGGGACATTAGGACAGGTGACCAAAAGCTTGGTCAAAGAGGTAGGTGTTAAGGAACATCTTAAAGGAAGAGAGAGAGAGAGAGAGGTGGAGAGGTTTAGGGAGGGAATTTCAGAGTTTAGGGCCTAGGCAGCTGAAGGCACGGCTGCCAATGGTGGGATGAAGGAAGTAATTTTGTGTGGGTTAGTGAATAGCAATCAACTGTTGACTGATCTTCTCCCGAGACCAGGGGACATTGAGGCCAAAGGTAACCCCAATTGCGGACCTTGTTGAGTGAGCCAGCCCAGCATAAACCAGCTACTAAACTCCATATGGCTTAGTCCTAAACCAGATGGCACCTTTATTCACTGGGCCACAGGGAACTCTATTACAGAGTTTATGGTAAACATGTTTACACAGACTAATATATTACTCCTTTTGCCAGAGGCAATGAACTGATGAATTGTGTCACTGAAACCACTCATTTACATAGCTACAAATCATCCTTTGTTTGTTTCTGGTCACATATGTGCTTGTGACTGACCATGCAGCTGTAAATTCAAAACCAATTCAGAAAGTAGCTCACCGCCATTAGCTAAAAAAAATCAAGGAACATGGGGGAAGAGGGACTATTTGGATAGGTCTTTCGAAGAGCCGGCACACACATGATGGGCCGATTGGCCTCCTTCTGCACTGGCTCAGTGGGCAGCACCCTCGCCTCTGAGTCAGAAGGTTGTGGGTTCAAGTCCCATTCCAGAGACTTCAGCATGATAAATCTAGGCTGATACTCTAGTGCAGTGCTGAGGGAGTGCTGCACTGTCCTTCTGATGAGACATTAAACTGAGGCCCCGTCTGCTCTCTCTGGTGGACGTAAAAGATCCCATGGCACTATTTTGAAGAAGAGCAGGGGAGTTGTCTCCGGTGTCCTCACTAGTATTTATCCCTCAATCAACATCACTAAAATAGATTATCTGGTCATTATTACATTGCTATTTGTGGGAGCTTGCTGTATGCAAATTGGCTGCTGCGTTTCCTACATTACAACAGTGACTACACTTCAAAAAGTACTTCAGTGGCTGTAAAGCGCTTTGGGACGTCTTGAGGTCATGAAAAGCGCTGCAGAAATGCAAGTCTTTTTTTTTCCTTTGTAAGATTCTATGTCCATTTGTGTTTAATCCATTGTCTAAGTTAACTTATAGCCTTTGTCTATTTCTCAGTTGGTAGATTAAGGCTAGCTTACAATAGCAAGCGAGTACAGTATCTCCTGGATCACAATTCAGTGGCTTCTTGCCTCTGCATGACCCAGATTAGATGTTGGCTTGGTCCAATTGGCGAACTCCAGCTGCTGACTGACGCTGGAAACCCAACATGTAAACATGTACAGTATTGAGCAGTTCCAAAGCTGCCGGGAACGCTGTTTTTATGTCAACAATAACAATAACATAAGAGATAATTATAGCGCTGAAAAGTGATTTGTGGCATCAAGCATCTAATAGCTAAATCCAAATGCTTATTACACAAAATGTTTACATACACAGTGTGCTCATAATAAGCGAGGTAACACAAGGAGAGCAGAAACCCGGATGTGAAGCCCAAGTTTGAGCTGACGTTTTCACTGGGCATTTCTCCAGATGGTGAGCAGCCAATCCCAGCCAAATTTACTTGGCACAGCACCGAGCAAAAGGCAAGCTCCTGAAGCGGCGGAGACGGAAGGAACTTGGCAGGAGTTCCAGCACTGGTCACACTTCAGTAATCCCTACTGGTTGGCTAGAACTGCAGCACTGGTGAAGGCAGTGTAACTCTCTCCACAGTTTGTCTGCCTGAGTCCTTAGGATTTGTGAGTGATCTGGGAACTGCCTGAACAAGATAAAAAAAAACACTGTGCATATGATAGATGCTGAAGGAAACGTCTTGTGTGCTAAGAGAAAAGTCACATGATTAGCACACATACACTAGTTGGAAGAGAAAACAAAGAGATTGCCTTGTCCTGTGCAGCAGACACAAAGCTTTGTCTGAATTATGTTTGGAAGCTTGGCCCTTTAAGTTGAAGTAGCATGATTTCTCAGGTGCAAAGGATTTGAGGTGCCTTACTTAACTTTCGCTTTTGTTTACTTTTAATAAATAATAATGCATTTTTTTTTCCGGGTAGGGCAACATAAAGGTCTGCTGTCATTTTCATTTTTCTCGTCTTGCACAACAGAAGAGGTGAATCAGATTAGTCAGTTACCCCACCCCCGCAACAAGGTAGATAGTCTCACTTGGTCGGAAATCTCCCGGGAGCTGCTCCCACTCCGCTGCCGTAACTCCGCCCAAATCTGCTGGCAGAATCTCCACCACACTTCCGGCTAAGTTACGGCGGCAGGGTGGGACTGAGGCGCAGCAGCTCCGAGGAATGTCCCGGACTATTGCACCACCAGCCAGTCTACTGGCGAGGAATTGATGAGCAATTGATGGACGTGGCCCAGCCGAGAGCAGGAAGTCCAGGGACTGGGACGTGGGAGTTTCTGGACAAGTATACAATGGTGGCAGAGATACTCAGTCATTTATGGCAAGGCAACCTGCGATCATTGGCACTGTGTAAATGTTTCTGATTGCACTGATACTTCTGCTGCTTGTTTTTACAGACTGATCACACAGGTCCGCTAGCTGACCCAAGGGAGTTGTGCTGAATGAAGAAGGTATCTTTTGCAGTCCACTCGCATGCTGTAACTTACCAGACATCAGGGGAAAACAGGAATTTCTTTTTTTTCTTCTTGGAGATGTTTGTCCCTTCCGCTCCTGAAAGCATTAACTCCTTAAACCAACATCACCAAAACAAATAATCTGGTCATTATCTCATTGCTGTTTGTGAGATCTTGCTGTGCGCAAATTGGCTGCCAGGTTTCCTACATTACAACAGTGATTACATTTCAAAAGTACTTCATTGACTATAAGCGCTTTGCTGAATTCCAATTCAGCAATTTCAGTTTGAGGGTGAGAAAGCTAGGTCTCAAACTAGTGTCCTGAACTTAAATAAAGGTAATTACAAAGGTATGAAGGCAGACTTGGTTAAAGTGGACTGGGAAAATATATTACAGGGTAATACTGTAGAAAAGCAGTGGCAAACATTTAAGGAGATATTTCATAACTTTCAGCAAAGATATATTCCAGTGAGAAAGAAAGACTCTAAGAGAAGGATGAACCATCCATGGCTAACTAAGAAAGTAAAGGATGGTATCAAATTGAAAACAAAGGCATACAATGTTACGAAAAATAGTGGAAGGCCAGAGGATTGGGAAATTTTTAAAACCAGCAAAGGACGACTAAAAAAATGATAAAGAGAGAGACGATAGCTTATGAGAGTAAGCTACCAAGAAATATAAAAACAGATAGTAAGAGCTTCTACAGGTATATAAAAAGGAAGAGAGTAGCTAAAGTAAATGTTGGTCCCCTAGAGGATGAGTCTGGGGCATTAATAATGGGAAACAGGGAAGTGGCAGAGACTTTGAACAAATATTTTGTATTGGTCTTCATGGTAGAAGACACTAAAAGCATCCCAATAATGGATAATCAAGGGGCTATTGGGGTGGGGGCGGGGGGAACTTAAAACAATCACTATCACTAGAGAAAAAGTACTAGGCAAACTAATGGGACTAAAGGTGGGCAAGTCCCCTGGACCCAATGGCCTGCATCCGAGAGTCTTAAAAGAGGTGGATGCATTGGTTGTAATCTACCAAAATTCCCTGGATTCTGGAGAGGTCCCAGCGGACTGGAAAACCGCAAATGTAATGCCCCTATTTAAGAAAGGAGGGAGACAGAAAGCAGGCAACTATAGACCAGTTAGCCTAACATCTGTCATTGGGAAAATGCTGGAGTCCATCATTAAGGAAGTGGTAGCAGGACATTTAGGAAATCATAATATAGTCAAGCAGAGTCAGCATAGTTTTATGAAAGGGAAATCATGTTTGACAAATTTGCTGGAGTTCTTTGAGGATGTAACGAGCAGGGTGGATAAAGGGGAACCGGTAGATGCCGTGTATTTGGATTTCCAGAAGGCATTCCATAAGTTGCCACATAAAAGGTTACTGCACAAGATAAGAGCTCACGGGGTTGGGGGTAATATATTAGCATGGATAGAGGATTGGCTAACTAACAGAAAACAGAGAGTCGGGATAAATGGGTCATTTTCAGGTTGGCAAACTGTAACTAGTGGGGTGCCGCAGGGATCAGTGCTGGGGCCTCAACTATTTACAATCTATATTAATGACTTGGATGAAGGGACTGAGTGTAATGTAGCCAAATTTGCTGATGATACAAAGATAGGTGGGAAAGCAAATTGTGTGGAGGACGCAAAGAATCTCCAAAGGGATATAGATAGATAGGCTAAGTGAGTGGGCAAAAATCAGGCAGATGGAGTATAATGTGGGAAAATGCGAGGTTATCCACTTTGGTAGGAAAAATAAAAAAGCAAATTATTATTTAAATAGGGAGAGATTAGAAAAAGCGACGGTACAGAGGCATCTGGGGGTCCTTGTACATGAATCACAGAAAGTTAGCATGCAGGTACAGCAAGTAATTAGGAAGGCAAATGGAATGTTGGCCTTTATTGCAAAGTGAATGGAGTATAAAAGTAGGGAGGTCCTGTTACAACTGTACAGGGCGTTGGTGAGACCACACCTGGAGTACTGTGTACAGTTTTGGTCTCCTTATTTAAGGAAGGATATACTTGCATTGGAGGCAGTTCAGAGAAGGTTCATGAGGTTGATTCCAGAGATGAAGGGGTTGTCTTATGAAGAAAGGTTGAGCAGGTTGGGCCTATACTCATTGGAGTTTAGAAGAATGAGAGGTGATCTTATTGAAACGTAACATATCAAAATTTGCAGATGATACAAAGATGGGAGGGAAAGTAGTGAGTGAGGAGGACATAAAAAACCTGCAAGGGGACATAGACAGGCTAAGTAAGTGGGCAGAGATTTGGCAGATGGAATACAACACTGGAAAGTGTGAGGTGATGCACTTTGGCAGGAAAAATCCTAGAGCAATTTATTATCTTAATGGCAAGAAACTGGAGAGTACTGAAGTGCAAAGGGATCTGGGGGTCCTGGTGCACGAAACTCAAAAGGTTAGTATGCAGGTGCAGCAAGTGATTAAGAAGGCAAATGGAATGTTGGCTTTCATTGCTAGGGGGATAGAATATAAAAATAGGGAGGTATTGCTTCAGTTGTACAAGGTATTGGTGAGACCGCACCTGGAATACTGCATACAGTTTTGGTGTCCTTACTTAAGGAAAGACATCCTTGCTCTCGAGGCAGTGCAAAAAAGGTTCACTCGGTTAATCCCGGGGATGAGGGGGTGGTCATATGAGGAGAGGTTGGGTAGATTGGGACTCTACTCATTGGAGTTCAGAAGAATGAGAGGCGATCTTATTGAAACATATAAGATTGTGAAGGGGTTGGATCGGGTGGATGCGGGGAGGATGTTCCCGATGACGGGTGAGACTAGAACTAGGGGACATAGTCTTAGAATAAGGGGCTGCTCTTTCAAAACTGAGATGAGGAGGAACTACTTCACTCAGAGGGTGGTAGGTCCATGGAATATGCTGCCACAAAAAGCTGTAGAAGCTACATCATTAAATAAATTTAAAACAGAAATAGACAGTTTCCTAGAAGTAAAGGGCATTAAGGGTTACGGGGAGCGGGCAGGAATTTGGACATGAGTCTAGGTTCGGATCGGTCATGGCCCTGTGGGTAGTGGAGCGGGCCCAGGGACCGTGTAGCCTGATTCTGCTCCTATTTCGTGTGTGCAATTCTGTTAGATGCAGGAGATGGTTCTGTGATAGATAGTAGATTGGCAGTTAGGATCAGATCAGCCATGATCTTATTGAATGGCGGAGCAGGCTCGAGGGGCCGATTGGCCTACTCCAGCTCCTATTTCTTATGTTCTTATGTTCTTATGAAGGGGCTTGACAGGGTAAATGCAGAGAGGATTTTTCCCCTCGTGGGGGAATCTAGAACTAGGGGGCATAATTTCAGAATAAGGGGGCACCCATTTAAAACGGAAATGAGGAGGAATTTCTTCTCTCAGAGGGTCGTGAATTTTTGGAATTCTCTTCCCCAGAGAGCTGTGGAGGCTGGGTCATTGAATATATTTAAGGTGGAGATAGACAGATTTTTGAATGGTAAGGGAGTGAAGGGTTATGGGGAGCGGGCAGGGACGTGGAGTTGAGGCCAAGATCAGATCAGCCATGATCTTATTGAATGGCGGAGCAGGCTCGAGGGGCCAAATGACCTGCTCCTGCTCTTACGTCTTATGTTCTTATGTTCTACAATTCAACTTAAAAAACACACGGCAAAATGCAGCATCTGGAGTTGTAGCTGCTCCTGGGGATGTTTTCTGTGATTGTACTGGTGTAAAGTCAGGATATGTTTAACTCCCTATTGGTGAGCCTAACAGTGTGAGTCAAAGCCACATAAATCTAACAGGTTATTTGAAGCACAATAGTGTTTAGAGATAAATTTTGAACAGTGTTTATAATGAATTGTTTTATAGCCTGGAGGGAATCTCTGGTTGAAAAGGTTTTGATATTCTGTTTAGAGTAAGTTAGTTGCAGACAGATCAAAGAAGACAGCAACTTTCACCTTTAAGCACATAATGAACCTTTTTTTGATTTAAGTTATGCCATTTAATTACAGTTGCAATGACCATTTTACAAAAATATGCATGAATTTTAAATAATTGTTAATTTTTTCCGCAATTTTCTCCCCTCCTTTCCAAAGGTACCTACTGTGGTGACATAGGATCATAGGAAGGAACATAGGAACAGGAGTAGGCCATTCAGTCCCTCGAGCCTGCTCCACCATTCAATGAGATGAGATCATGGCTGATCTGCGACCTAACTCCGTATACCCGCCTTTGCCCCATATCCCTTAATACGTTTGGTTAACAAAAAGCTATCAGTCTCAGATTTAAAATGAACAATTGCTATTTGCAGAAGAGAGTTCCAAACTTCTACCACCCTTTGTGTGTAGAAATGTTTCCTAATTTCACTCCTGAAAGGTCTGGCTCTCATTTTTAGACTATGCCCCCTAGTCCTAGAATCCCCAACCAGTGGAAATATTTTCTCTCTATCTACCCTATCTGTTCCTCTTAATATCTTGAAAACTTTGATCAGATCATCCCTGAACCTTCTAAATTCTAGGGAATACAACCCTAGTTTGTGTAATCTCTCCTCGTAATTTAACTCTTTGACTCCAGGTATCATTCTGGTAAACCTACGCTGCACTCCCTCCAAGGCCAATATATCCTTCCTAAGGTGTGGTGCCCAGAACTGCTCACAGTGCTCCAGGTGTGGTCTAACCAGCGTTTTGTATAGCTGTAGCGTGACTTCTACCCCTTGCATTCTAGCCCTCTAGATATAAAGGCCAGCATTCCATTAGCCTTTTTGATTATTTTCTGTACCTGTTCATGGTATTTTAATGATCTATGTACTTAGACCCCCAAGTCTCTTTGGACCTCCACTGTTTTTAGCTTTTCACCATTTAGAAAGTACCCTGTTCTATCCTTTTTAGGTTCAAAGTGGATGACCTCACATTTGCCTACATTGAAATCCATTTGCCACAGTTTTGCCCATTCACTTAATTTATCAATATCCCTTTGTAATTTTATGCTTCCATCTACACTGACTACAATGCCGCCTATCTTTGTGTCATCGGCAAATTTGAATAGATGACTTTCTATGCCATCATTTAAGTCGTTAATAAATATTGTGAATAGTTGAGGCCCCAACACAGATCCCTGCGGGACACCACTGGTCACAGCCTGCCAATTTGAGTACCTACCCATTATCCTTACTCTCTGTCTCCTGCCACTCAGCCAATTCCCTAACCAGGTCAATAATTTGCCCTCAATTCCAATGGTGGAGCAGGCTACTGCCTTAGATAACAGTCTCTTATGTGGGACTTTATCAAATGCCTTCTGGAATTCCATATAAATAACATCCATAACATTCATAAATAACATTCCCCTGTCCACTACTTTAGTCACCTCTTCAAAAAATTTAATTAGGTTTGTCAGGCATGACCTACCTTTCACAAATCCTATGGGCACTGGGTACCTCCCATTACTTTGCCCAAACAGGTAGTCTTCATGTGTGAGCCTAGACAACGTCTGCCTGTGGGGAGTATTACGGTCAAGCTTGCTCCAGGTCTCAACCAACATCCACACACAAGAGACTTGAGCGCATAATCCAGGCTGACACTCCAGTGCAGTACTAAGGGAGTGCTGCACTGTTGGAGATGCTGTAAAAGATCCCATGGCACTATTTAAAAGAAGAGCAGGGGAATTGTCCCAGTGTCCTGGCCAACATTTATTCCTCAGCCAACACTACCAAAAACAGATTATCCAGTCATTTATTTCATTGCCGTTTGTGGGACCTTACTGGGCTCAAAATGGCTGCTGCGTTTCTTACATTACAACAGTGACTACACTTCAAAAAGTACTTCATTGGCTGTAAAGCGCTTTGGGACATCCCGAGGTCATGAATGGCGCTAGTCTTTTATTTTCCTATTTTAATGTTACAAATGGGTCATGTTGCTGGAGCTGTGATGGAGACCGGGTTAAGCTATTGCAAGTGTTGTGTCAATGCACTAAAATCACACCCTTCTGGCGCAAGGTAATTGAGACTGTAATCCACGTGGCCGGGACAAATTGAGAGCTGGATCCTAAGATGTGCCTTCTCCTCACTACTGACAACGCGACCATGCCTGCTGCACTGACGAGAAAGTGCCTGATGAGTTCAGCTGACCAATATCAAGATCGTCCTTTCAAGCTTGGTTGGAGTGCCCTGCTGTAATGCACCTAAACATAGAGAGAATGTTTATCATGTCGAAACGGATGGAAGAGAGGCTCTCTGAAACTTGCTCGGAGGGGGTAGGGGACATTGGCATGGTCCATGGATGACACCTGAGGTGGGCAAGATTTGGAGTATCTTAAGGGTTTGCATTGAAACCAAAATTGGAGGGGAAGGGAGGGGTGTGGGTTGGGTTGATCACTAGGCTGCATTTCATACCTTTGACAGTAGAGTGTTTTTTTTATTAACATCGGGTGTTTCTAAGATAATTTTGTTGCGGGGGGGAGCACATTTCATGCTGCCCCCCCCCCACCCATTTGTAATGTAATTGTGTTGGTGATCTATTATTTTGATTTATTTATGATCTTTTCCACTGGTTTTATCTTCATGTCAAGTTGTGGGCACCTATACTATTTTGTTCAATGTTTTTTCATCGCATGTCAATAAAATCTTATTCTGTTGATGTTTCGCTAGCCTCTGCTGTCAGTGCCAGCCGTGGCCCAGTTAGTAGCACTCTTGCCTCTGAGTCAGAAGGCTGCTGGTTCATAGACCCACCCTGGGGACTTGAGCATAAAATCTAGGTCCAACACTCCAAGGAAATGCTGTGCTGTCTTTGAGATGAGATGTTAAACTGAGGCCCTGTCTGCTCTCTCAGGTGGCTGTGAAAGGTGCTACATAAATGCAAGTCTTTCTTTTACTCTGTAATTAAATAAAGGGATGGTGGTGTTAGGTATCCACTTTAGCCTCCAGTTACATCATTAATGTAAGGAGCACTTGCACAGCTGTAGATTGTACAGGACACTACCCATTAGCAATTAGTTGAGGGACAAGCAATATTTGATTACACATCGCATATTGTCCAAACCTAGTTAATCACTAGCTATATATCACTAGTGAGTTAAATACTTCAGGAATAGATTCGGTTACAAGATCAGTGGCAACTACTTCTCACAATGGTGCTTCAATAAACTCTTCTGAGCATCGTTTATATGAATGTTTTCATGGTAACCAACCAATTTCCTGCATTATCTCTTTCTTGCTGAGATCATGTCCCAATAGAGCAGTTTGAAGATATATTCATGATGTATGTTTTGGACAGCTGGGCAAGTGTAAAACAGCAAAATGTTTGAAGCAAAATATGTTATCGACCTCCATTCCTCCAGTTTCCCCCTTGTCTTCTGCTGTGCCCAAACTGTTGCTGTCTGTCTGGATGGCAGTCTCAGGAAATACGATTGAAATACAGGAAATTACGACAATAGCAGCACGAAACATGTAAGAAAAGTGGGCACAGAATTAGGCACCTTAAAAATACGGAGAGGGGTTCATTTTAACCTAACTCTCCGGGCGGGGTACCCATGAGAGTGGGTGGAACACCGGTTTCACACCTCACCCAATATTACACTATTAACTTCAACTGAGATTAAAATCGGATGAGGGTAAAATCGTACCCGATCCCGTCAGTTTCCCGATGGGCGGGTTAGTTTAAAATTGCCCCCAGACTATCAGTAAATCAGATGCACAAAAGATGGCCAGAATCCACATCATATTAGAATCATAGAATGGTTACAGCACAGAAGGAGGCCATTCGGCCCGTCGAGCCCGTGCCGACTCTCTGCAAGAGCACTTCAGCTAGTCCCACTCCCCCCGCCCTTTCCACGTAGCCCTGCAAAAGTTTTTCCTTCAGGTACTTATCCAATTCCCTTTTGAAAGCCACAATTGAATCTGCCTCCACCACCCTTTCAGGCAGTGAATTCCAGATCCTAACCACTTGCTGAGTAAAAAAGTTTTTCT
The DNA here is from genome assembly GCA_030390025.1 of Squalus acanthias. Lineage (NCBI taxonomy): Eukaryota > Metazoa > Chordata > Chondrichthyes > Squaliformes > Squalidae > Squalus > Squalus acanthias. Next base: position 33,301,599 of record CM059446.1, on the reverse strand, counting down.
GCATGTTGCCTTTGTTTTTTTTGCCAATCACCTTAAATAGAGTCATATACAGCACAGAAAGAGGCCCTTCGGCCCATCGTGTCCGTGCCGGCCATCAAGCCCTGTCTATTCTAATCCCATTTTCCAGCACTTGGTCCGTAGCCTTGTATGCTATGGCGTTTCAAGTGCTCATCTAAATGCTTCTTGAATGTTGTGAGGGTTCCTGCCTCTACCACCCTTTCAGGCAGTGAGTTCCAGATTCCAACCACCCTCTGGGTGAAAATGTTTTTCCTCAAATCCCCTCTAAACCTCCTGCCCCTTATCTTGAAACTATTGACCCCTCTACTAAGGGGAAAAGTTCTTTTCTATCTACCCTATCTATGCCCCTCATAATTTTGTACACCTCAATCAGGTCCCCCCTCAGCCTTCTCTGCTCTAAGGAAAACAACCCCAGCCTGTCCAGTCTCTCTTCATAGCCGAAGCGCTGCAGCCCAGGTAACATCTTGGTGAATCTCCTCTGCACCCTCTCCAATGCAATCACACCCCTCCTATAGTGTGGCGACCAGAACGGCACACAGTATTCTGTGTCCTCTGGTTCTTGACCCTTCCGCCAATGGGAACAGTTTCTCTCTATCTACTCTGTGTAGACCCCTCATGTTTTTGAACACCTCTATCAAACCTCCTCTCAACCCTGTCTGCGCTAAAGAGGACAACCCCAGCTTCTCCAGTCTATCCACATAATTGAAGTCCCTCCCCAGTGCTTGATTTTGTTGCAGGTTCTTTTACATGAATGGGTTAAGCTGCATGTGTCTTTAATATGTATACAATTTTTTAAAACATGCACGCTAGCATTTGCTAGCACAAGCTACTAAGCGTGATATTCAGTGAATGCTGAATGCAGTGGGTCTGAACAACATGTGGAATAAACTTCCAGACGGAGGAGTGGAGGCGAAACACTTGGAATCATTTAAGGAACAATTGGATGCTACAATGGGGGGAGTTAGGTTCTGCCTGGATGGATGAATGGACTTCCTCATCTGTAATTATCTGGTAATCTTGTGAACATCTGTGGACTCTCGATCCCCGTGTAAATTCTGGAATCTGTCCTCTGGGAACGCCCAGTAAAAAGAAAGAACTTGCATTTATAGGGCGCCTTTCACAACCTCAGGACGTCAATACTTTTGACGTGTAGTCACTGTGGTAACGTAGGAAACGTGGGCAGCCAATCTGTGCACAGCAAGGCTCCACAAACTGCAATGAGATAATGACCAGATCATCTGGGGTTTTTTAGTTATTGGTTGAGGGATAACTATTAGCCAGGACACCGGGGAGAACTCCCCGCTTTTCTCCAAAATAGTGCTATGGGATCTTTAACATCCACCTGATCTCTCCAGAGTGTGCAGGGTCAAGGGGAGGGTCCCTGTTTTTAAATATTTCTGGCAGGCGCCTGTGCCATTATGAGTGTATCTCAGATGCCCGCCACAATGGGGAGGGGATGAGTAGATATCAGTGGAGGCCTGATGCTCAGAGTGCCTGGCAACACCAGGCCTAGAAGCCTTTTTTTGGGGTCCCTTAGTAAGGAGGGCCAATCCTGTTTTCTTCATTTTGACTTCAGGGCTTAAGCCAAGACACAGATGTGGATCCCCAGGTGGGTCTCACTTCCGCCAGCGGGAGGCCTGGTATGGAAGCCTCCTGTCACTCGGCATACTGGCTGCTCAGGAATTGCCAGGCCAGGGGTTAAGGAAACTCCTGGCCTGGGAATCCTTCCCCCCTGATCACAACCACCTCTGACGTGAGAGCCTTGCTTGGGGCCAGCAAAGATTCCGCCCCAAACCAGGGCCTTTGAAAAAGGGCTGGCTCCATGCTGCCACAGTTTCAGTGCATCATGGGAAATCGCAGGCACGCAGCCTTTGACCTTTCACCCATAAAAATTAATGGCTTGGAGAAGGGGACCACAGAATCGGCCCCAATATTTTCATCCTTGCATTGTGAGGCACTATTTTGTTCAGTAACAATATTCTTGGACTGCTGCTGTAACATAACAGGACCAATGTATGATTGAGTGCTCCTGGATTGGAGCCTCACCCAAGAGGAGCACATACCAGGAAATGTAAAGCGCAGTCCCACTATTTTCCATCGATTCTTAATATGCGCTCTTGGTGGGCAAAGTCCTGGGCCATCAAAAGCTGTCATAAAATTGGCCTTGACATCTTCTAGTAGGATAACTTCTTGCTTCCATTATAATCGCCTGTTAATCCCAGAAACAAAGGCCTGGATATTAACAGGGGCACGTTACGTAGGTGGTGGAAGGGGGGGTGGGGTTTTCGACAGGAAAATCCAGGTTTCCCCGCCTCTCCACAGAGTGCGTCTTTTTTCCTTGACAGGTTCCCCACCCGGAAATCAGCCTGATTGACAGGCTTGGCTTCCAGTCGGGCAGGAAGGACTCTGGAGCAGGCCGCAGGCAGGTCCGATCCACGACCCTGGGAGTGTCTGATTCCCGACCCCGGGGTGGGGGCATGTCCAATCCCAAGGTGGTCCGATCCCCAGGGGCTGTCCAAACCACGACCCCAGAGGGCCTTAGTGGGAGGGGGGTGTGGTCTGATTGGGGGAGAGCTTGGGGGGCTAAGGGGAAGCACTCCTACTCCTCCTGGCCCACAAGCAGTGCTGTAAAGGCACTTACCTTCTCCCTGAAGCAGTCCTCGCCTCCTTTAGCTGCCAGGTTTACCGAGGCCTGGGAAACCCGGACAGGCCACAGTTAAACCTGTAAAACAGGTTAAATCAGAGGCTGCCAGCCTCATTAAAATACTTAAATTGCCAGCCTGCCTCCTGGGAGCGAGTTGGCTGCCTGCCCCTTGTCCTGCCGCCGTTAAACCCAGAAGTGGATGGGTCGGAGGCGAGTTGGGGTCAGGTTTGAGATTTTTAAATTTTAACCTCTGACCCGACCCCAACCCACCAGTTTTTGGGTGTTAAAATCCAGCCCAATGATGTTGCCACACTTCCGCAGTTCCTGACGATGTTGACCTGTCAGCTGATCAATGTGATGGCCTCCCATAATTGCGTTATGAAGCCTGTTGCATGTTTTCATTCATTAGACTTACCATTACCAGGGTGGACAGGGTTGAACGTTGAAACAAAATATTTGCTGACCAGAAGTTTTAGCAGTAAAATAATCTTTGCGGGGATAGGGTGAATTGTGATTTTTCAATTTAATGTGAAAATTTCTAGTTATACAGTATTAGGTGGTTGAATAAGGGGTGTGAAGGCACCACCTAGTCTAATGCCAAGTCATACAGACCAGAAGTTCTCAGCTTCCCTTTCTGGTCTGGGTTCAGTTAGCTGTGGCTCAGTGAGTAGCACAGAGTCAGAAGGTTGTGGGTTCAAGTCCCACTCCAGGGACTTGAGCACATAAAGCTAGGCTGACACTCCAGTGCAGATGTGAGAAGTCGCACAACACCAGGTTATAGTCCAACAGTTTTATTTGAAATCACAAGCTTTCGGAGCGGCTGCTCCTTCGTCAGGTGAAGGAGCAGCGCTCTGAAAGCTAGTGATTTCAAATAAAACTGTTGGACTATAACCTGGTGTTGTGCGACTTCTCACATTTGTCCACCCCAGTCCAACACTGGCATCTCCACATCCAGTGCAGTGCTGAGGGAGTGCTGCACTGTCGAAGGTGCCGTCTTTCGGATGAGACATTAAACCGAAGCCCCGTCTGCTCTCTCTGGTGGACTTAAAAGATCCCAGGGCACTATTTCGAAGATGTGTAGGGGAGTTATCCCTGGTGTCCTGGGCCAATATTTATCCCTCAACCAACATCACTAAAAAAAAACAGATTATCTGGTCATTATCACCTTGCTGTTTGTGGGACCTTGCTGTGTGCAAATTGGCTGCTGTGTTTCCCACATTACAACAGTGACTCCACTTCAAAAAAGTACTTCATTGGCTGTAAAGCGCTTTGAGACGTCCGGTGGTCGTGAACGGCGCTATATAAATGTAAATCTTTCTTCTTTCTTTAAGTTCTGTTGGCCCAAATCCACTTGGGCCAGGATGGGGAAACATCAGCTTTCTTGCTCCTGACTGCTAGTTCCTGATGCCCGAACTGGAAAGTGCACATACGTGGATGTTGGGTGGGAACAGGATTGGGCTAGGCTGGGGGGCCTTCTGTGATGGAAGAGCCATGGTACCTGTGGTGTAACACTCCAGCAAGTGTCTGGCTTCAAGAGCCAAGGGGAGAAAACGTAATAAAAAGCAAGTTAATTCAGAACACATAGCTGATACTTTTAATGACATAGGTTTAATGGTGTAATGGTTATGGTACTGGATGAGCATCCCAGAATGAGTTTCAATCCCACTTTGGCCAATGGCGAATTTAGTGCAGGAAAATCAGATGTGTCCTTTGCAGATGTGCACTCTGGCACGTCTGATTTCCCGATATTTGCTGAGCCCAGGTGATCGCAGACCCAGGGAATCTCCCCTTTAGTGCCTTCTGGCAAGCCACACAGTTGTAAACAAAATCTACAAATTTCAATAATATAGAAAACATCTATCGTGCACTGCCTGAAAGGGTGATGGAAGTAGACACAAAAGGCGTCAAGGGGGTGTCACCATTGACCAGAAACTTAACTGGACCAGCCACATAAATACTGTGGCTACAAGAGCAGGTCAGAGGCTGGGTATTCTGTGGCAAGTGTCTCACCTCCTGACTCCCCAAAGCCTTTTCATCATCTACAAGGCACAAGTAAGGAGTGTGATGGAATACTCTCCAATTGCCTGGATGAGTGCAGCTCCAACAACACTCAAGAAGCTCGACACCATCCAGGACAAAGCAGCCCGCTTGATTGGCACCCCATCCACCACCTTAAACATTCACTCCCTCCACCACCAGCGTACCGTGGCTGCAGTGTGTACCATCTACAAGATGCACTGCAGCAACTCGCCAAGGCTTCTTCGGCAGCACCTCCCAAACCAACGACCTCTTCCACCTAGAAGGACAAGGGCAGCAGGCGCATAGGAACACCATCACCTCCAAGTTCCCCTCCAAGTCACACACCATCCTGACTTAGAAGTATATCGCTGATCCTTCATTGTCGCTGGGTCAAAATCCTGGAAATCCCTACCTAACAGCACTGTGGGAATACCTTCACCACACGGACCGCAGCGGTTCAAGAAGGCGGCTCACCACCACCTTCTCAAGGGCAATTAGGGGTGGGCAATAAATGCTGGCCTTGCCAGCGACGCCCACATCCCATAAACAAATTTAAAAAAAGTCCTCTCACAATCAGGATCATCCTTGTGGCTCTTCTCTGCACTGTCTCCAATACTTTAATGTCCCCATGGTTTTTCAGCAACTGGAACTGATCACAGTACTTAAACTGTGGTCTAACCAGAGAAAAAAAGAAAGACTTGCTTTTGTATAGTACTGCACTGGCATGTCAGCCTAGATTATGTGCTCAAGTCTCTGGAGAGGCACTTGAACCCACAACCTTCTGACTCAGATACTAGAGTGCTACCATTGAGTCACAGCTGACACATTTAAAGTGTTGTTGTGCTCTTAATTTACATTAAGAGTAATATTAAAATGCACTCAGTAAAATCTGCAATGGAATCCAGCAAAGAAGCTCGTGCAAATAGATTTAAGAATGAGAAATGTATTTTCTTAACGGAGTGAGTATTGACACCCCTGTGCCAGCCAATGAGTTAGAGGCAGAGTGGAACTTATGGCAAACAGAGTCTATTTATACAGAGTCTCTAGGAACTACAGCAAACAGAGCTCATGACTGAAACTACAGCAGAGTCTCCTGATAAAAGCAGGATCATTTATCCAGTAAAACCCAATGAGTGGAGGATAGGTACATAATACAGATTATGTGCATAAAATCCATCCCAGTTCATTTACAGCAGTGCAGTCTCTAGACATGATTGATGGGGGAATTGCAAATCAGCTCCATTCTGGTCAGGTCCTGTGATGTCACTATATGCATCCTTTTTTTTTAAACAGATGGAGTTGATGTGTCATCAGTGTACATGTGGAAATTAACCCCACAGTAACAGAGAATGTCACTGAGGGGGAAAAATTTGGTTGCTTTGCGCCTTCCGTTAGCGCCCCGAGGGGGCACTGATGGGGGGGCAAATCCCCTAGCGCCCGGGCGCGGCGCCGCTAACGCCTCCAGTGAAATTCAGCGGGAGCTTAGCGGCGGCGGTAGTCGGTAGTGCCCTGCAGCGCTGCGCCGCCGGTGATGATGTCATCGCCGTGCGCAGCGCCCCGCTTGCGCCCCGGTCGCAAGCTTGGCTCGCGCCCCCTGACCTACCGCCGGACACTCTGTCCGACAGGGTGAGGGGGGTGTTTTTGCGGCCGGGGCGGCGCTAATTAAAGGGCAGGTGCCGGGCGGCCTCTTTTTTTGGGCCGCCTGCCAGCACCTGCCTCCTCTCACCTCCTCCTGCGGGGTGCCGGCCACGATCGGTCAGCCCGGCACTCCTCTTGAGTGTCGGGCTGTTTTCCTGGCACCCCGCTCCCCGGTGGTCCAGCAGGGCCTTGGTGCGTGTTGGGCTAGGCCCCTCCCCTTTAATCAAGGTTGCGAGGACTGCAGTACCGCGGCGCTACGTGCCGGCACGCGTAGCGCTGCTGCACATAGCGCCGCGATATTCAATGGGAGCGTCCCAAGAGGGAGGAGGAGTGCTTCCAATAGCGCCCCGTCTCCTGCTTGGGGTGTGAACCAATTTCCCCCCTGTAAATCCTGAATAAAATGGGACCAAGAATGGAATTCTGGGGCACACCAGTTGTGGGTTAAAGCTTAACTCGAGATGACTGTATAAACTAGGCTGACACTCCAATGCATTACTGAGGGAGTGCTGAGCTGCCGGAGCATCCGTCTTTCAGATGAAACATTAAACTGTCCCCTTGGGTGGATACAAAAGATCGCAGAAGAGCAGGGACTATATCCCAGTATCCTGGCTAACATTTATTGCTTAACCAACATTACCAAAAGGCATTGGCCTGGAAATTAGATGGCGCCACGCCTATTTTTCAGGCACGAAACAGGTACCTAAACGTCCAATATGATGGGTGGGGTGCACGCACTCATTACACACCGAAAGAGCACCTCCCGCCATATTACTAAAGGCAGGAAAGGAGGCATCCAAGGCCTGCGCCTAAAACAGCCATATGTAAATAGGGGGCCTAACATCTGTTTGCAAAATTGAATGCAGTTGGTGCTGGGCCGGCTGTGTTCAGGAAAACATACAGCTTAATCAGTGATCCTTAAAGGGAGGCTGCCACCAAAACGTAAGTTTTAAAAAATCTACTTACTGAAATAAGGAGCCAGACGGTGCAGGTGTGCTCCTCCCGGGTCCTCTGCAGTGACAAAGAGCGTTGCCGCTGCAGGTGACACAGTCGCCCGGAAATGAAATCCTCTTTGCCGGCGAGCTGCCTGGGGACACTCAGCAGTTGTGCAACTCGCTGGTCTCATGTAAATGAGGCCCAAGGCCCAATATCGGGTGGGCCTTTGGCCTTGGGCCTACCCGTTCTGGCTCAGGCCGACGTGAACCGATTTCTAGCCCAATATTATCTGGTCATTTATCTCATTGCTGTTCTTGTGACATAGCTGTGTGTGAAAATTGGCTCTTGCGTTTCCCGACAACAGTGACTACACTTCAAACGTACTTCATCGACTGTGAAGCATTTTGGGATGTCCTGAGGACATCTTGCTACAATTGTACAGGGACTTGGTGAGACCACACCTGGAGTACTGTGCACAGTTTTGGTCTCCTTATCTAAGGAAGGAAATACTTGCCTTGGAGGCGGTGCAACAAAGGTTCACTAGATTGATTCCTGGGATGAGAGGGCTGTCCTATGAGGAGAGATTGTGTAGAATGGGCCTATACTCTTTGGAGTTTAGAAGAATGAGAGGTGATCTCATTGAAACATACAAGATTCTGAAGGGGATTGACAGGGTAGGTGCTGAGAGGTTGTTTCCCCTGGCTGGAATGTCTAGAACTAGGGGTCATAGTCTCAGGTTAAGGGGCCGGCCATTTAAGACTGAGATGAGGAGGAATTTCTTCACTCAGAGGGTTGTGAATCTTTGGAATTCTCTGCCCCAGAGGGCTGTGATGCTGAGTCTTTGAGTATATTCAAGGCTGAGATCGATAGATTTTTGGACTCATGGGGTATCAAGGGATATGGAGATTGGGCGGGAAAGTGGAGTTGAGGTCGAAGATCAGCCATGATCTTATTGAATGGCGGAGCAAGCTCGAGGGGCGGTATGGCCTACTCCTGCTCCTATTTCTTATGTTCTTATGAAAGATATTGTATAAATGCAAGCTCCAGGAAACCATGGTTGTCCATGATGCTGCTAAATAAGCAACATTTTGTCCATCGGGGCAGTCCCAAAGGTTAGAACTTCCTATCCCAATTTATTTTTGATATCCTTCAATATCCCAGACAGCCAAAAAATTGCCAATCGCCTCTTGAAATTTCTACGTTTTTCTATTTGCACTCTCGCCCTTAGCTACACTACTGTTTGAAGCAGTTATATCTTAACTGTGCATTCACCTTTTCTTGCCTGTGTTTGAGTTTCTGTCCCCTTTGTCCTAGAGCTTATGTTAACAGTGAACATCTCTCCGGGGTCCAGTTCATAAATACTCCTTACAATCTTAAGTACCTAAGCAAGATCACCTCTAAGCCACCGTATTTCCCAAAACATGCCTAGTACTCACTGGCCTGGATTTTGCGGTGGGTATGACTGCGTACTCTCAGAGTACGCCGTCATATCGCCTTTGAAATCCACCGCAAGTTCGGGATTCGTGTATGCACTTGCGCGAGCGCGACATCCCAAACTTGCGCTCTGTCAACGTACGCGCTGACAGACCATCTGCACCGACGCCGAAAACCTAATTGCTGCCCAAGCCCTGTTTCCACAGCATAAGGGGATATCCGAAATGAAAAAAAAAATGCTTTTATTTTTAATTAATTCACATCCAGGAACATTAAAAGCTTTAATGAAGCAATCCTAGTCTATGTTAAAGCAGGTTTTAAAAAAAATAACATTTACATTTCATAACTTTCTGCACAGCGCACAGTATTTGTTTAGAAGTGGGAATTGTGAGTAATGAATTGGAATCCCATGATAGAAGCTGAATCTGTGTGTATTTTAAAGGCTGTAGTAATGCAGCAATGTAATAATTTAAATGAATGAAATTGGGCTGGATTTTCTCAATGGAGACGTGATGGAGGCGGGACTGCTGCTTGCTGGGTCTATGTCCCGCCTCCATCAGCCTCTGGCCAACGAGCGGGATTTTCCCCTGATTGACCTTGTTAAGCCCGCCCAGTGGGCTCAGCAGGCCAATTAGGGGGAAGTCACTGACAGAACACGTCAACGTCTGACGTGCCATCTCTCACAATTTCTTGATTGAAGAAATGTCAGCGTTTGACAGCTCTGTGAAGCTGTCAAACACTGACATTCCGTGTAGTTTGATGTGGCCTTGTGTTTAGGACTCATCAAACCTTTCAACTTTGCAGAAATCACCTGGCTGTTGGTTCGGCGGATCCAACAGCCAGTCTGTGAAATCGACAATGAAGATGTCGGGACTCCGGAAACACTGCGGCTGAAGGCTGTAGGCAGAAACAAAGGTAAGTGAACATTTTATAACACTTAGCACTCACCTTACATACTTACTACTCCACACTTGCACCCATCACTCACCTCTACATCGCACTTTCAGGCCCCTCTGACCCCCGCAGACTGTAAGGGGTTTGCGTGGCTCTGTGCTTAGCCTGGGTGCTAGTGCGGGGTTAGGCCTTGTTGCCTGTTCTGGTCTCCAGCCAGCCTGGTAGCACTAGACACCTGTGAGTGGTTCGACCCACTTGCCCTTATGGTTCTGACACTGGACTTAGGTGCGAGAGCAGTAATGCAGAGAAAACTCAGGTAGACCCGGTTGAATAGTACGAAATGGAAAATCTTTATTGCATATTGTTCAAGGTTACGAAATACATGTCATAAGCACAGGTTAATGACAGTACAAGCTTACATACATTTATGCAACTAGGTTTAGGGAAACGAGGAGCGCACGACACATCGTAAAAGGGGACACACATTATAATTATCCTTAAAACAAAACCCTCCCCTATTAATACCTGTCCTAATCTAGATCTGTAGGATCGAGAACCATGCTCACCACTCGTGATAACTTGGAGAATTCTAAACCGATGCTCGGATGTTTTCGCCACAGCACCTGACTATTCACGTGTTGATCAGGGGTCTCTGTACCCCACTTGTTTACTCGCTCTGCTGCTGCAAGCAGGCTGGGCTCCCCGTTGTCATGAAGAACTCGACAATGCTCGGGCCCGGCTGTAGAACTCAAAGAAAAGTCTTTCTGGATCGACACCAGTTCGATAGAATTCGAAGAAAAGTCTTCCTGTGTCAGTTCGTGCAGTAACCTATAGAGTTCAAAAATGGTCTACATATTTTCGGGCGCGGTCGGGGTTTACTGACCCCGGCGGCACGTGGATTCTTCTTCTTCTCTTCTCATCTCATCTCATCTCCTCGGGCCTTCGGGTCCAGACACCGTTTACCGACCTTCGGGATGGTGCACCCGATTTCGCAGCGCGCCACGAGGTCGACCCCAAAAGGGATCAGCGGAACAAGAGAGAGTAACGGTCATCCGGGAGAATAGCCAAGAGACGATTCCAAGCGAATGAAAAGGATAAGAGAGCGATGGGCGCTTGGACACTACAGTTATAGTACTGTAATTCATTATCTCCCGCCCAAACTTAATGTTCATCTTTTGTCATGTTTTGGCGCTCAAACTTCTTGTATGGGGTGGTTCTTGTCGTTAATGGGTTTCGGTGATACTTGTAACTGTCTAAATACCCGTTAATATTTCTCCCATTGTGGAACCGGCTAGGAGTCTCCTTGGAGGGGTTTTGGGGGCCTCCGAATTCTTGTTGTGAGTACCCACGAACGGCTCTCTCATCGTAGAGCCGCGGGGAATTTGCGTATCAATGTCTTTGGATGGGCCCTTGATTGCCCAATACAATAGCCCCCGTTTGTGTATGGAAAACCGATTCCAGCACTTATATTTCTTGCTTAGGTGTTAGAAATGCAAAAACGATCGCGTCTTGTCTTATATCACTATGCTGAGCACTGTCCGATCTTGCTGAAATGTTTATTGAAACGCCATCTTGTCTGCCTACTGAGAAATCTGGAACCTTCTGCCACGAGGCGCGGCGGCCATTTTACAGGCTGCTTGTGTCCGTTTTGAACCTGACAGCATTTTGCTGAAATAAAGCTGTTTTTTACGAAACTGTATGTCTCTTTCTCATTATTTTGAAATCGCGATAATTTGCGAATTCTACACAGACCTGCTACTCGACTCCTACACCCTGGTGGGGTTCCCTGAGGTGGGGAAGCCTGCATTTGAAAAGGTAAAATGGGAATAATCCTTTTTTCTGCCTGTTAACTACCTGTTAACAGGCAGTTAAAAGGATTTAATCCCTTTCCCGCCTCAAGGAGACGGGACCCGGGGCAGGAGGGCTTCCCGCCTCCTGGCAAGAGGGCACGGAGGCGGGTTGGGGGGCGGGTTTGCCAGCCGCCGCCACATTCTGCAACTTTACCGGCAGTCTCGCCTCCTCGGGGCTGAGAAAATCCAGCCCAATCTGTTTCTTGATTGGAGGACCAGGCCCACGTGATCCCAGGTATGCTCCCATACAGGCTGCGGCCCTGGGATCCGTGGGCCATTGCGCTGCCCTCCAGCACGCAGCATCAGAGAGCAAGTTGGCGAAGGAAGGCTGCCATCAGGTGGGTGCGTATTCATTTGGCAGGTCCACGGTGTACCCCGGAGGTACTGCGCGAACTGCAACTTTTGGGCCATAGTCTTTCCTTATACTATATTTGCCCATTCCTATTTATCAACTTACAGCAACAACAGCAACTTGCATTGATACAGCACTTTTAAAGTTGTAAAACCAAGGCGTTTCACGAGAGCGTAATCAAACAAATACAGGCACCGAGACAAAGAAGGAGCAATTAGGACATGTGATCAAATGCTTGGTCAAAGAGGTGGATTTTAAGTAGCCTCTTAAAGGAGGAGGAGAGAGAGATGGAGAGGCGAAGAGGTTTGGGGAGGGAATTCCAGAGCTTAGGGCCTAGAAGGCAGAAGGCACGGCCATCAATTGGGGTGGGGGGCGGGGGGGCGGGGGCTTGCGAAGAAAATGGGGGATGCTTATTTTCTCTAATTTACACTCTCCCCAGGGCTTGGATGCCCCAGACTGGACACAATACTCAAGGTGGGGTGTGCACACATGCTTTCTAGAAGCTAAATAACACTTCCTGGGTGTTGTACCCTGTCCCTTGAGTTATACACTCGAATGTGTTATACTGCAACAGAGCCGGGACCAATATTCTCATGGGGAGGTTTGCCAGTGCTGTTGGGGGGGGTTTAAACTAGCTTGGCAGGGGGATGGGCACCAGCATATAGGAGTAGAAAAGAGGAATAAGGTGCATAAAAGAGTGAGTGTGTTGGATAGTACCAGAGAAGAAAATAGTACTAAAGGCGATAGAAGTACCATATTAGATAGGAGCAGACTAAGAAAGACTACGAAAAATTCAAAAATGGGTTTAGAATGCATGTACATAAACGCGCAAAGTGTGTTGAATAAGGTTGGTGAGCTACAAGCACAATTAGCCGTGTGGCAATATGATGTTGTGACAATAACGGAAACGTGGCTTAAAAACATAGAAACATAGAAACATAGAAGATAGGAGCAGGAGTAGGCCATTCGGCCCCTCGAGCCCGCTCCGCCATTCAATGAGATCATGGCTGATCATCCAAATTCAGTACCCTGTCCCTGCTTTAATTTTAATTAATTAATTAAAGGGTAAGTCATGGCAGCAGAGCTCAGCACCATGATATGCTCCTCCTGCAATATGTGGGAAATCAGGGACACTTCCTGTGTCCCTGACGACCATATGTGTGGGAAATGTATCCAGCTGCAGCTACTGACGGACCGCATTGCGGCGCTGGAGCTGCGGATGGATGCATATTGGAGCATTCGCGACGCTGAGAACGTTGTGACTAACACGTTTAGCGAGTTGGTCACACCGCAGGTAAAGAGTGTACAGGCAGGAAGTGAATGGGTGACCACCAGGCAGAGTAAGAGGTGCAGGCAGGTAGTGCAGGGGTCCCCTGTGGCCATCCCCCTCTCAAACAGATAGACCACTTTGGATGCTGTTGGGGGGGATGACTTATCAGGGGAAGGCGGCAGCAGCCAACTTCCTGGCACCATGGGTGGCTCTGCTGCACAGGCTGGGAGGAAAAAGTGTGGAAGAGCTATAGTGATAGGGGATTCAATTGTAAGGGGAATAGATAGGCGTTTCTGCGGCCGCAATCGAGACTCCAGGATGGTGTGTTGCCTCCCTGGTGCAAGGGTCAAGGACGTCTCGGTGCGGCTACAGAACACTTTGGAGGGGGAGGGCGAACAGCCAGTTGTCGTGGTGCACATAGGCATCAACGATATAGGTAAAAAACGGGATGAGGTCCTAAAAGCAGAATATAGGGAGTTAGGAGGTAAATTAAAAAAGAGGACCTCAAAGGTAGTAATCTCAGGATTGCTACCAGTGCCACGTGCTAGTCAGAGTAGAAATAGGAGGATATTTCAAATGAATACGTGGCTAGAGGAATGGTGCAAGGGGGAGGGATTCAAATTCCTTGGACATTGGAACCGGTTCTGGGGGAGGTGGGACCAGTACAAACGGGACGGTCTGCACCTGGGCAGGGCCGGGACCGATGTCCTAGGGGGAGTGTTTGCTAGTGCTGTTGGGGAGGGTTTAAACTAAAGTGGCAGGGGGTTGGGAACCTGAGCAGGGAGACAGAGGAAAGGGAAATAAGGATAAAAGCTAAAGACAGGAAGGAGAAAAACAAAAGTAGAAGGCAAAGAACTGAACGGTTTAAATCAAACATGGTCACAGTAAATAATCATTCATATAGGTCTGAGAGCGTTAAAAAAACAAGCCTGAAGGCTTTGTGTCTTAATGCAAGGAGCATTCGGAACAAGGTGGATGAATTAGCTGCGCAAATAGAGGTAAATGAATACGATTTGATTGGGATTACAGAAACATGGCTCCAGGGTGGCCAAGGCTGGGAACTCAACATCCAGGGTTATTCAATATTTAGGAAAGATAGGCAAAAAAGAAAGGGAGGTGGGGTAGCATTGCTGGTTAAAGAGGGGATTAACACAATTGAAAGGAAGGATATTAGCTCTGATGATGCGGAATCTGTATGGGTAGAACTGAGAAATAACAAGGGGCAGAAAACGTTAGTGTGAGTGGTATATAGACCTCCAAACAGTAATACGGAGGTTGGGGACGGCATTAAAAGGGAAATTAGAGAAGCATGCAGTAAGGGCACAGCAGTCATCATGGGTGACTTTAATTTACATATAGATTGGGCTAACCAAATTAGTAAAAATACTGTGGAGGAGGAATTCCTAGAATGTTTACGAGATGGTTTTCTGGAACAATATGTCGAGGAACCAACCAGAGATCAGGCCATCTTAGACTGGGTATTATGCAACGAGAAAGGATTAATTAGCAATCTTGTTGTACGAGGCCCCTTGGGTCAGAGTGATCATAATATGATAGAATTCTTCATTAGGATGGAGAGTGAAGTAGTTGAATCAGAGACTAGGGTCCTGAATTTAAATAAAGGAAACTACGATGGTATGAGGCGCGAATTGGGTAGGATTGATTGGGGAATGTCACTCAAGGGGTTGACGGTGGATAGGCAATGGCAAACATTCAAAGACTGCATGGATGAACTATAGAATTTGTACATCCCAGTGTGGCATAAGAATAAAACAAAAAGGGTGACTCAACCGTGGCTAACAAGGGAAATTAGGGATAGCATAAGATCCAAGGAGAGGGCATATAAATTGGCCAGAAAAAGCGGTAGCCCTGAGGATTGGGAGCAGTTTAGGATTCAACAAAGGAGGACAAAGGGATTAATTAAGAAGGGGAAAATAGAATATGAAAGTAAGCTTGCTGGGAACATAAAAACTGACTGTAAGAGCTTTTATAGATATGTGAAGAGAAAAAGATTAGTGAAATCAAGTGTAGGTCCCTTGCAGTCAGAAGCAGGGGAAGTTATAATGGGGAACAAAGAAATGGCAGCCCAATTAAATGCATATTTTGGTTCTGTCTTCACAAAGGAGGACACAAATAACCTCCCAGAGATGTTGGAGAACATACGGTCTGATGAAAGGGAGGAACTGAAAGAAATCAGTATTTGCAGGGAAATGGTGTTAGGGAAATTGACGGTATTGAAGGCCGATAAATCCCCAGGGCCTGATAATCTACATCCTAGGGTACTTAAGGAAGTGGCCCTAGAAATAGTAGATGCATTGCTGATCATCTTCCAACATTCGATGGAATCTGGAACTGTACCCATGGATTGGAGGGTAGCTAATGTTACCCCACTATTCAAAAAGGGTGGTAGAGAGAAAGCGGGGAATTACAGACCGGTAAGCCTGACATCGGTAGTGGGGAAAATGCTAGAGTCCATTATAAAGGATGTAATAGCTGAGCATTTGACAAACAGTGACAGGATCGGACAAAGTCAACATGGATTTACAAAAGGTAAATCGTGCTTGACTAATCTACTGGAATTTTTTGAGGATGTAACTGGGAAAATAGATAAGGGAGAACCAGTAGATGTGGTGTATTTGGACTTTCAAAAGGCTTTCGATAAGGTCCCGCATAAGAGATTAGCGGGAAAAGTTAAGGCACATGGGATTGGGGGCAAGGTATTGACTTGGATAGAGAACTGGTTGGCGGACAGAAAGCAGAGAGTAGGAATTAATGGGTCTTTTTCCGAGTGGCAAGCAGTGACTAGTGGGGTACCGCAGGGATCGGTCCTTGGACCCCAGCTATTCACAATATACATTAATGATCTAGATAAGGGAATTAAATGTAATATCTCCAAGTTTGCAGATGACACAAAGCTGGGTGGGAGTGTGTGCAGCGAGGAGGATAGCGAGAAACTCCAGGATGATCTGGACAGGTTGGGTGAGTGGGCAGAAGCGTGGCAGATGCAATATAACGTGGATAAGTGCGAGGTTATCCACTTTGGTGTCAAAAACAGAAAGGCAGACTATTATCTGAATGGCAATAGATTGGGAGAAGGGGAAGTGCAACGAGACCTGGGTGTCCTTGTGCACCAGTCGCTGAAAGTAAGCATGCAGGTTCAGCAGGCGGTGAAGAAGGCAAATGGTATGTTGGCCTTCATAGCGAAAGGGTTTGAGTATAGGAACAGGGATGTCCTGCTGCAGTTGTACAGGGCCTTGGTGAGACCACACCTTGAGTACTGTGTGCAGTTTTGGTCACCTTATCTGAGGAAGGATGTTCTTGCCATGGAAGGAGTTCAGCGAAGATTCACAAGGCTGATACCTGGGATGGCAGGAATGACATATGAGGAGAGATTGGGTCGATTGGGCTTATACTCACTGGAGTATGGAAGAATGAGAGGGGATCTCATCGAAACATATAAAATTCTGACAGGTCTGGACAAACTAGATGCAGGAAGAATGTTCCCGATGGTCGGAGAGTCCAGAACCAGGGGTCATAATCTACGGATAACGGGTAAACCATTTAGGACAGAAATATGGAAGAATTTCTTCACCCAGAGAGTGGTGAACCTGTGGAATTCTCTACCACAGAAGGTAGTTGAGGCGAAGTCATTAAATATATTCAAGGATGAGTTAGATATATTTCTTAAAGCTAAAGGTATCAAGGGATATGGGGAGAAGGCAGGTACAGGGTACTGAGTTTAGATGATCAGCCATGATCTCATCGAATGGCGGAGCAGGCTCGAGGGGCCGAATGGCCTACTCCTGCTCCTATATTCTATGTTTCTATGTTTCTATGTTTGCTTTCTCCCCATATCCCTTGATCCCTTTAGCCTTAAGAAATATATCTAACTCCTTCTTGAATATATTTAATGAATTGGCCTCAACTGCCTTCTGTGGTAGAGAATTCCACAGGTTCACCACTCTCTGGGTGAAGAAATTCCTCCTCATCTCAGTCCTAAATGGCTTACCCCTTATCCTTAGACTGTGACCCCTGGTTCTGGACTCCCCCGCCATCAGGAACATCCTTCCTGCATCTAGTCTGTCTAGTCCTGTTAGAATTTTATAAGTTTCAATGAGATCCCCTCTCATTCTTCTAAACTCTAGCGAATACAAGCCCAATCGTCCCAATCTCTCTTCATACGTCATTCCTGCCATCCCAGGTATCAGTCTGGTGAATCTTTGCTGCACTCCCTCCATGGCAAGAACATCCTTCCTCAGATAAGGCGACCAAAACTGCACACAATACTCAAGGTGTGGTCTCACCAAGGCCCTGTACAACTGCAGCAGGACATCCCTGTTCCTATACTCAAACCCTTTCGCTATGAAGGCCAACATACCATTTGCCTTCTTAACTGCCTGCTGCACCTGCATGCTTACCTTCAACGGTGAGGACTGGGCACTTAATATTCAAGGGTACAAGGTGTCCAAAGATGTGTGAGTTAGGTTGATTTGGCTATGATAAATTGACCCTTAGTGTTAGGGGGGATTAAATACGTGGGGTTACGGGGATAGGGTGGGATATGTGTCGGTGCAGGCTCGATGGGCCGAAATGGCCTCTATCTGCACTGTGGGGATTCTGTGATTCTGTGATTCTGTGTTCAGAAAAGATAGGGAAGGAAAAAAGGGAGGTGGGGTGGCAGTGCTGATTAAGGAAGACATTGTAATGTTGGAAAAGGAAGATGCTCTTGAGGAGACAATGACAGAATCCATTTGGTTAGAGTTGAGGAGCAAAAAGGGTATGATCACGCTATTGGGGGTATTCTACAGGCCTCCAAATAGTGAGAGGGAGGTAGAGGAGCAAATCTGCAGGGAAATCGCAGAGATATGCAAGAGCTATAGAGTGGTGATCTTGGGGGACTTTAATTACCCAAATATCGATTGGGATAATGCCAGGGTAAAGGGAAAGGAGAGGGAGGAATTTCTGAAATGTGTTCAGGAGAATTTCCTTGACAAGTATGTTCTTGGCCCAACTAGAAAGGAGGCATTGCTGGATCTGGTGCTGGGGAATGAGGTGGGCCAGGTCGACCAAGTGTCTGTGGGAGAACACTTGGGTACGAGTGATCATCGTATCATAAGATTTAGATTAGCAATGGAGAGGAGCAAGGAACAATCTAGAGTGGAACTTCTAAACTGGAATAGGGCTAACTTCAATGGGATGTGAAAGGATCTAGCCAGAGTAAAATGGAACCAAAGACTGACAGGAAAAACTGTAACGGAACAATGGGAGATCTTTAAGGAGGAGATGTTCCAAGTACAGGCTAGGTACATTCCAACAAGAGGGAAGGGTAAGGGAACCAAAGCAAGGGCTCCTTGGATGACGAGGGAGACAGAGAAGATGATGAAACAAAAAAAGAGGGTGTATGATGCATGTCAGGTGAATTCTTCAAGGGAGAACCAGACCAAATACAATAAGTTGAGAGGGGAAGTGAAGATGAAAATAATATTGGTAAAGAGAGAATATGAGAGTAGAATGGCGGTTAACATAAAAGGGAACCCAAAAATCTTCTACCGGCATGTAAACAGTAAACGGGTAGTAAAAGGCGGGGTGGGGCCTATTGGGGACAAATAAGGTGATATATGCTTAGAGGCGCAGGGCAAGGCTAGAATACTCAATGAGTACTTTGTATCGGTGTTTACTAAGGAGGTGGATGCTGACAAAATATCAGTAGAAGTGGAAAAGGTAGAAGCAATGGAAGGGGTGAAAATTGATAGACAGGATGTACTAGAAAGGCTGGGTATGCTTAGAGTGGATAGGTCACCTGGTCCAGATGGCTTGCATCCCAGGTTGCTAAGGAAATTGGGAGAGGAAATAGCGGAAGGGCTTGCCATAGTTTTTCCAATCTTCCCTAGATGCGGGGGAGGTGCCTGAGGATTGGAAAGTGGCAAATGTGACACCATTGTTCAAGAAAGGGTGTCAGGACAATCTAGTAACTACAGGCCGGTCAGTTTAACATCAGTGGTGGGTAAAGTTTTAGAAACAATAATCAAGGAAATATTTAATGGGCACTTGGAGAGGTTTAAGCTAATTAAGGAGAGCCAACACGGATTTTTAAAAGGCAGATCATGTTTGACTAATCTAATTGAATTTTTTGATGAAGTAACAGGGAGGATTGATGAAGGGAATGCAATGGATGTTGTCTACATGGATTTTCGGAAGGCATTTGACAAAGTACCACATAGAAGGCTGGTTAACAAATTTGAGGCTCATGGAATAGGTGGGTCAGTGGCAGCTTGGAAGAGGAATTGGCTTAAGGACAGAAAACAGCGAGTTGTGGTAAATGGCTGTTTTTCAGACTGGAGGATGGTGGACAGTGGTGTTCCCCAGGGGTCAGTGCTGGGGCCACTGCTTTTTTGATATATATAAATGACCTGGTTATTGGAATACAGAGTAGAATTTCTAAATTTGCCGATGACTCCAAACTTGGCGGTGTGGCAAATAGTGAGGATGATACCAATCAACTGCAACAGGACATAGAAAGGCTAGCAGAATGGGCAGACAAGTGGCAGATGGAATTTAATGCAGAGAAGTGTGAGGTGATGCATTTTGGCAGAAGGAACAGGGAGAGGCAATATACACTTAATGGCACAGTTTTAAAGGTTGTGCAGTAACAGAGCGACCTGGGAGTTAATGTGCATAGGTCCCTGAAGGTGGCAGGACATATTGAGAGAGTGGTTAGCAAAGCATATGGGATCTTGGGCTTCATAAATAGAGGTATTGAGTACATAGAAACATAGAAACTTAGAAAAATAGGAGCAGGAGTAGGCCATTCGGCCCTTCGAGCCTGCTCCGCCATTCAATATGATCATGGCTGATCCTCTATCTCAATACCATATTCCCGCTCTCTCCCCATACCCCTTGACGCCTTTTGCATCGAGAAGTCTATCTCCTTCTTAAATATATTCAGTGACTTGGCCTCCACAGCCTTCTGTGGTAGAGAATTCCACAGGTTCACCAACCTCTGAGTGAAGAAATTTCTCCTCATCTCAGTCCTAAATGTCCTACCCCGTATCCTGAGACTGTGACCCCTCGTTCTAGAACCCCCAGCCAGGGGAAACATCCTCCCTGCATCCAGTCTGTCTAGCCCTGTCAGAATTTTATACGTTTCAATGAGATCCCCTCTCATTCTTCTAAACTCTAGTGAATACAAGCCTAGTCGACCCAATCTCTCCTCATACGACAGTCCTGCCATCCCAGGAATCAGTCTGGTGAACCTTCGCTGCACTCCCTCTATGGCAAGTATATCCTTTCTTAGGTAAGGAGACCAAAACTGCACACAGTACTCCAGGTGTGGTCTCACCAAGGCCCTGTACAACTGTAGTAAGACACCCTTGCTCTTGTACTCAAATACTCTTGCAATGAAGGCCAACATACCATTTGCCTTCCTAACTGCTTGCTGCACCTGCATGTTTGCTTTCAGTGACTGGTGTACAAGAACACCCAGTTCCCTTTGTACATCAACATTTCCCAATCTATCACCATTTAAATAATACTCTGCCTTTCTGTTTTTCCTACTGAAGTGGGTAACTTCACATTTATCCACGTTATACTGCATCTGCCATGTATTTGCCCACTCACTCAACTTGTCTAAATCACCTTGAAGCCTCTTTGCATCCTCCTCACAACTCACAATCCCACCTAGTTTCGTGTCGTCAGCAAACTTGGAAATATTGGATTTGGTTCCCTCATCCAAAAGTACAAAATTAGAGAAGTTATGCTGAACCTTTATAAAGTGCTGGTTAGACCACAACTGGAGTATTGCATCCAGTTCTGGTCACCACACTCTAGAAGGATGTGAAGGCACTTGAGAGGGTGCAGAGGAGATTTACCGGAATGGTTCCGGGGATGGGGGATCTTAGCTACAAGGACAGGTTGGAGAAGCTGGATTTGTTTTAATTAGAGCACAGGAGGTTGAGGGGTGATTTGATAGAGGTGTACAAGATTATGACGTGCTAGGATAGGCTAGACGGGGAAAGGCTGTTCCCACTAGTTGATGGTACAAGGACTAGGGGACACAGATTTAAGGTTTTGGGCAACAGGTACAGGGGGGTTTTGAGGAAAAGCTTTTTTACGCAGCGAGAGGTGAGGACCTGGAACTCGCTGCCGACGGACGTGGTGGAAGCGGAGACACTCAGGGGGAGAAATTCAGTATCGCCCCATTTGGGGCGCAATTATCGGCCGGGCGCAAAGATTAGCGCCTGGCGCTAATTATCGCCACCGACTGCAAACTTGACTTTTATCACCCCGGGAGGTGAGTGGAGCGCTAAATCAGGTGCTTCACACCTGTCTTAAGGCACAAAGGCCGAGGAGCGAGGCGCTACCTCAGAGCACTGGCGAAGCTCATGTAATGTCAGTCAGCAATGGAACACACACACAATGGCACGGGCCAGTTCTTAAAGGGGATGGTTGATCTTGCTTTCCATCCACATCCTGCTCATTGCAGCCTTGAATCTCGGCCTGGAGAGACCTGCACATCAAATCTGCTGGAAAGAACAATGGAGAGTACCAGGCAAAGAGCTCAGAGTGCAGCCCCCACAGTCTCTTCTAAATCGATACAAGGAATGGCAAATCAAAATGAATCTGCAAAGTGCTGCTCAGTACCCAAAACTCCTTCACACAACGTTGAATCTCTCCAGAAGTCTCTCTCACTCTCTCTCAGAATGCATAGTTCAAAAATGGCACCAACAATAAAAGGCAGGAAGCGGTCACCTTTAAATAGCGCTCCCACTTTCCCTTCATGACTGCAGAACGCTCCTATCAACCTGTCGTTGCTAGCGTCAGGCGGTAAGGCAGGGGGCGCCACTCAATATCCGCTCCGGGGCGATACCGGGGCATTGCGCACTCGTCTGACGTCACGATCTGCCGGCGCAGGAGATCGTGGCGGTAGTGTTTAGCGCCGCCGCAAAATGTCTAGTTAATTTCGCGAGCGGTGCAAACTTCGCCGCGCCTGGGCGCTGGATGCTTTGCACCCCATTAGCGCCCTCTTAAGGCGCTAACGGGAGGCGCAACCAACTGAATTTTTCCCCCTCAATGTTTTCAAGGGGAGACTGGGTAGGCACTTGAGGGAAATAAACTTGCAGGGCTACGGGGATAGAGCGGGGGAATGGAAACTGACTGGATTGCTCTACAGAGAGCCGGCACGGACTCGATGGGCCGAATGGCCTCCTTCTGTGCCTCTATGACTCTATGGGCGCAATCTTGCCAGCCCTGGGGAGGTGGGTATGGAGGCGGGACTGCCGGGAAAATGGCAGAATTTGGGGGCGGGTGCTCAACCCGCCCCCAACCTGCCCCCGTGCCATCTTGCCAGGAGGTGGGTAGCCGTCCCGAGCCAGGTTCCGTCTCCTTGGAGGCAGGAAGGGATTGCAGCCACTTAATTGCCTGTTCACAGGTAGTGAACAGGCAGAAAATAGGCTTATCACCATTTTGCCCACAGAAGTGCGGGCTTCCCAAAGACTCCAAACCCCGCCAGGTCAGCGAGGTGAGTAGTGGGTCTGCAGGGCTCTGCGGGGTCCAAAAGTGCGCTGTGGAGGTAAGTGATGGGTGCAAGAGTGGAGAGGTGAGTATCTGAGGTAAGTGCAAAGTGTTTTTAAAAGTGTACTTACCTTTGTTTCTTCCTGCAGGCTTCAGTCGGTGGGTATGCGGAGAGTCTCGGACCTCCGTGGTAGCGATGACAAATGGACGTTGCATTTTCTAATGCAACAACCATCTCATTTCTGCAAAAGAACGAGGTTTGATGAAGTCTTCAACTCAAGACCTCATCAAACTACAGAGAATGTCACTGTTGGCCAGCTTCACGTTGACGTTCTCTACAACCGGCTTTCCCTTAATTGGCCTGCTAAGCCCGCTGGGTGGGCTTAACAAGGTAAATCAAGGGAAGATAGCGTGGGTTGGCCAGAAGTTGATGGAGGCGGGACTGAAACCCGACAAGTGGGAGTCCCGCCTCCAAAAGCTCCCCATTGGCAAAATCACCCCCTATGACTCTATGTCCAGTTTCTAACTGGATTTTAACACTGAAAATTGGGTGGGTTGGGGTTGGGTCAGAGGTTACAATTTTTAAAATCTCAAACGCGACCCCACCACGCCTCCAACCCGCCCACTTCCAGGTTTAACGGAGGCGGGACAAGGGGCGGGCAGCCAATCCGCTCCGAGAAGGCGGGCTGGCTATTTCAATATTTTAATGAGGGTGGCAGCCTCTGATCTAACCTGTTTTACAGGTTTAACTGTGGCTGGCCGGGTTTCCCAGGCCTTGGGAAACCCAGCAGCTAAAGGGAGGCGAGGACAGCCTCGGGGAGAAGGTAAGTGCCTTTCCAGCACTGCTTGTGAGCCCGGGCCCCCATGCTCCCCAGCATCAGATCCCACCCCCCCCATACAAAGACCCCCGGGTCCAGGGTCCAGGGTCAGACAACTCCCCCCTTCGGGGGTCGGGAATCGGACCTCCCGGGATTGAACACCGCACCGCCCCCCCTCCCCCCAGGTCCGGGATTGGATGCCCTCCGGGGTTGGAAACCCTCTCCAGGGTTGGGGATCGAACCCCCCGCCATCCCGGGATCAGACACCCCCCACCTGGGGTCGTGGATCGGTCCTACGTTGTCCTGCGGCCTGCTCCAATTGCTCTCTGCCCGACTGAAAGCCAAGCCTGTCAATCAATTGGTTGATCATATTGAATGGCGGAGCAGGCTTGAAGGGCCGAAAGGCCTCCTCCTGCTCCTATTTTTCTATGTTTCTATTTTTCTATGTTTCCGGGCGGGGAACCTATCAAGGACAAAAGACACACTCTGTGGGGTTGAAACTCCACAGCGTGCGGGGTTTCCCGTCTGATACTGCACCAGCACCTCACCCACCCCACTCCCACCCCCACCACCGCCTACGTAACCCGCCCCGTTAATATCCAGGCCTTTTAGTCCGAAAGCCCCACTCCAGAAAGCACCTAATCTAGGCTGACAATTCAGTTTCTGCTGCTCGCTGGTTCCCCTCTGGTACATATTGATTACATCAAACTACTTTTGATTGAATTCACATTTGATCATTTGGATAATCGATAAATCACCAGATAAGTGTTCATTTCAGCTAATCACAAAATGTTGCACTGCGGACTTCTCAAAGGCCAATTGTGATACTTTAACAAGTAAGGGTGTGTCAGTCTTGGCTTAGTAGCTCGCACTATTGCCTTTGAGGCAGAAGGTTGTGGGTTCAAGTCCCACTCCAGAGACATGAGCGCAAAATCTGGTTGACACTCCAATGCAGTACTGAGGGAGTGCTGCACTGTCAGAGGTGCCGTCTTTCAGATGAGACGTTAAACGGAGATCCCGTCTGCTCTCTCACGTGGACATACAGGGGGGGGATTTTTCGCGGGGGCGTTTGAGGTGGGTCGGCTGGGACATTTTTTTTGACAGCGGGTAGGGAACCCGCAGTCAACCCGCCTCCAACGCCAGTCTCCCAGATGTCGGGTGTGTCATCACTGAACAGACCCGACACCAAGCAGCGGGGGAAGCAATTTACATCATTAGAGAGATTGTTAAGAGGCAATTAACTAGTATTTTAAATAACAACAGAAAACGCTGGAAAAACTCAGCAGGCCAGGCAGCATCCGTAGAGAGAGAAAGAGAGTTGACGTTTCAGGTCGATGACCTTTCTGATGAAAGGTCATCGACCTGAAACGTCAACTCTCTTTCTCTCGCTACGGATGCTGCCTGGCCTGCTGAGTTTTTCCAGCGTTTTCTGTTGTTATTTCGGATTTCCAGCATCTGCAGTATTTTGCTATCGAACTAGTATTTTAAGCTCACCTTTAGATTTTTAGAGTTTGCCAGTGGCTTCCCCGCTGTGCAGGAATCACGTCAGGTAAGGAGGTCGGGTGTTGTGTCAGTATGTGATGACTTCTTTACTTGACAGCTGTAAATGTTCTATAAAAGCTCCCATCTTACAGCTGTTCACTTTCCAAGTTCAGGAGCTGTTGCTTACTGCATTTGGAAGACAGATTGAGCTTTATGCAGGTTGCAAGTGTTTGGAGCAAACTCTCTATCCAGTGTCACCTCATTGGAACAACCTCTCTCATTATTGACAGATCGCTTCCGTCATCTCAAGTTCACCTGCCATCTATTCCATCAGCATCGTTGCCCTTGAAAAAATCTCACCTTGGTCCTCAGAATCCCACCTCAATCAGCCCCAACTCCAGCAGTACCAGGCACACCAGTAGCACCAACAACAACACCAACCTTCTCCGCAATCAGCTGGTGCTGCACAGGACACAGGGCGTCAGCATCCGACCACATTGCTGCCCGGGATGCCAGGATGGCCTTACCATACCTAGATTTACTTCACTTGTCACATGATGCGCCAGGTTGGCACCACCCCACACCAGCACCATAAAGCATCCCTACAATGCCCAAGCCATTCCTTTCACACTCACCACCATTGCGGGGTGGGGGGGGGTACCGTTATGTCTCACCATTCACTGCAACTCACTAAGCCACTTCCAAAGGTGCACACAAATCTGTCCAGAACGCAAAGTGTTGAAAATAATGATTTCGATGTTTGACAGCACATTAACAAAAACTTCACATGAACATTGGCTAAAACACCCAAGTGCCCACCCTTGTTGTTAGTTGGTATGCTTGCAGTAGGATGAGGGTGAGTGTGAGGGGTGGCAAGTGAGATGGGGAAGTGACAATGTAGATAGAGAGGGATGGATGGAGGTGCAAGGTAAGTTGGTGTGAGTAAGGATGTGCAGGAGTAGGGTAGGGAAGGCAGAGTGATGGGGATGTGATGTGTGGCACAGCAGGATGAGGTTGAGTGTGGCTTTGTAGTAACGTTTCGTGATCTAATGAGATCATTGAAAGGTTTGCACCACTGCACCCTGGTCTTCTGACCACATCCCTGCTTGTGCCCTCCTGTGCAATGTGCAACCAGGCTGCATTGGTCTCCTGGGGAGGTCTCTTCTGCCCATTGGAAGGGAAGAGAACCTCCCTGCATGCTGTGACTCCCTCCATAAGCATATGGAGGGAGTCATGGGAGAGCCTGGGTGCAGCCGTGCACCTCTGTGCAGTGAGTGTCAGTGTTTGCAGCACCTCAATGCTGTAGAACACCGACAGCAGAACTGTCAAAAACAATTTGCGCATGGTCCCTTTAAGGAAACCGGCTGATGATGCGTCATCAAGTGACGTCATCAGACCCGCTTCCTTCAATTGGCCGGCAAATGCGGTGGGCGGGCTTAACAAGCCCAATCAGCGTAAAATTATTTTCACAGAGCGGGATGGAGCCAGCAGTGGGGTCGCACCCCGCCACCGACCCTGGCCACACTGGACCCGCCTCGGAAGGCGAAATCGTGGCCAAAAGTTCCCACAGCACTATTCAAAGAAGAGAAGGGGATGTATCCCTGATGTCCTGGCCAATATTTATCCCTCAACCAACACCTAAGATTTTATCACATTGCTGTTTGTGGGAGCTTGCTGTGTACAAGTTGGCTGCCGTGTTTCCTGCTTTACAACTGTGGCTAAAAGTGCTTCATTGGCTGTAAAGTGCTTTGGGACATTGTGAAAGGCGCTATGCAAATGCAAGTCTTTCTTTAATACTGGGTGCCACTTCTGCTTGAAGATTGGTCATTCTTTTGATTTTGCTCCAGGCCCTCATTTGTGTGCAGGCCATAAGTTTGATAGAGCTCTTGCACATGCTGATTGGAAAATCACGGGCAGAAATTCTAGCCCGTGTTAAGACAGGGAATTGATATTTTTCTTGGAAATTTGCAAGAAAGAAAGAACTCAAATTTATAGGGCGCCTTTCAAATCCTCAGGATCTCAAAGCTCTTTACGACCAGTGAATTATTTTTGAAGTGCAATTTCCGTTGCTTTGTAGGAAACTCGTAGGCCAAAGTTGCGCACAGCAAGGCCCCACAAACAGCACCGAGTGAATGACCAGTTATTTTGTTTTTGTTGATGTTGAGGGAGTACTGTTGGTCAGAACATCAGGAGACCTCCCTGTTCTTTTAATATTGACACGGGTCCTTTTGGCCTAGAAGTTTGGCTGTGCAGCGCCCGTTTTCGGCCGCTACATTCCCTATTAAGCTCCCAATATGGCTGGCAGGAAGCGCGCGCACATTTCCGTCCGGAAGACCGCCGCCCGCCATATTGGATAAGGTCGATGAGCTGGTGGCAGGAGCGCACACCGGCAACATTGAAAGTGTTTTATTTAAATTAGGGTCCTGTGCATCTTGTAGGACCTGTTTCTGATTTTCACTCTCCCCGGGGCGTCACTCGCCACGTGCTGAACTCGCTCAGCATAATGTGGCGCCAACTGGCAGGAAAGACCCCTTCACCAGCGCTATTTAAAGGGATCATGCAGCACTTACAGTTTAGTTGCTGGTTTATCATTTCAGGCTGCTCCTTGACTTCTGGGCATTTTTGGGGTGCCTTTTATCATTCTGGAAGGTTCACTTTGTCATTTTAGGGTGTGATCAGTTTTCTCGGCCTTTATGTCCACCTGAGCAGGCAGATAGGGCCGTAGTTTATAACATCTCATCAGAATGATATCACTGCTGACAATGGTGCAGTCTCTCAATATTACACTGAAGTGTCAATTTAAGAAAGAAAGAAAGACTTGCATTTATATAGCGCCTTTCACGACCACCGGATGTCTCAAAGCGCATGAAGTACTTTTGAAGTGGAGTCATTGTTGTAAT
Source organism: Squalus acanthias (assembly GCA_030390025.1). Taxonomy (NCBI): domain Eukaryota; kingdom Metazoa; phylum Chordata; class Chondrichthyes; order Squaliformes; family Squalidae; genus Squalus; species Squalus acanthias. The sequence continues at coordinate 33,273,837 of CM059446.1, read as the reverse complement.
GTGGGAAACGCGGCAGCCAATTTGCGCTCAGCAAGCTCCCACAAACAGCAATGTGCTAATGACCAGATAATCTGTTTTTTTTTATGTTGGTTGAGGGATAAATATTGGCCCAGGACACCGGGGATAACTCCCCTGCTCTTCTTCAAATAGTGTCACGGGATCTTTTACGCCCACCTGAGGGAGCAGACGGGGCCTCGGTTTAATGTCTCATCCGAAAGACGGCACCTCCGACAGTGCAGAAATTTAGATTACATAATCCCAATTACCCTTTCAACTATCACCCTACTGCCCTTATATCTGTAACTCTTAATCAAGAAAGCTACTGTTAACTTTTACATTAATCATCACCATCAAAATGAGGATTGGCAATATGCTTCAGTATGTCCATTTCACTAACTGTTATCTTGCTCCCTGTTTTATATATTGGTGAGCCATTTATCGTTGCCTTGGAGATCTTCAAAGTCTTTGACATGGTCTGACACCAATTGCGCCTGAACACGTTACTGTTACATGGTTGTCTTCTTACATAACAACATCCACTTAACTCCAAAGTAATTTTTTGCATGAGGTTTCGCTTTTTAAAATTCGTTTATGGGCTGTGGGCATCGCTGGCAAGGCCAGCATTTATTGCCCACCCCTAACTTTGAGACTTTTCATGACATAATAAAACATTGAGAGGTCGCACAACACCAGGTTATAGTCCAACAGTTTTATTTGAAATCACAAGCTTTCGGAGCTATCGATTTGCTCCTTCCTCACTTCACCTGAGGAAGGAGCAAATCGATAGCTCCGAAAGCTTGTGATTTCAAATAAAACTGTTGGACTATAACCTGGTGTTGTGCGACCTCTCAATAATAAAACATTCCATAGATGCACACATTTTCTTCTTTCTTTCACTAGAATTATGTTCATGTTTATCTAGTTTCCTCTCAAGTCACTCTATGCTGTAACTGTAGGCTCAACTTTGACTCTTTTCTATTAATTTGGGGTTTTCTCTTCCAATCTGTTCCTTCTCCATATTAATGAGCTTCTTCACTCAGTTGCCCAATCTTAACCATTCCTTTGCTGTTGCTTCCACTCTACATCCATCAACTCTCAATGTACATGACCTCTACTTTCCCTGTCACTTCTCTTCCAGGAATGCCCACCTTGAAGAAGTTCTGCTCTTCTCTGCGACTGGATTTCCTTTTGTCTCTTTTACCTTGTTCATCTTCATTGCTTATATTCTCTAGAGTTTAGAAGAATGAGAGGTGATCTCATTGAAACATACAAAATTCTTACAGGCTTGACAGGGTAGATGCAGGGAGGATGTTTCTCATGGCTGGGGAGTCTAGAACCAGGGGTCACAGTCTCAGAATAAGGGGTCGGCCATTTAGGACTGAGATGATGAGAAAATTCTTCACCCAGAGGGTGGTGAATCTTTGGAATTCTCTACCCCAGAGGGCTGTGGAGGCTCAGTCGTTGAGTATATTCAAGACAGAAATCGATAGATTTTTGAATATTAAGGAATCAAGGGATATGGGGATAGTTCAGGAAAGTGGAGATGAGGTAGAAGATCAGCCATGATCTTATTGAATGGCGGAGCAGGCTTGAGGGGCAGAATGGCCTACTCCTGCTCCTATTTCTTATGTTCTTATGCTTTCTGTTTCCCTTCTCATGTTTGCCCTTTTGTTCTTTGCTCCCCTCCCCCTTTCCCTGCCCCTACACTTGCTTAAAACCTGTTATATCTCTAACTTTTTCCAGTTCTGACGAAAGGTCATCGACCTGAAATGTTAGTTCTGTTTCTCTCTCCACAGATGCTGCCTGACCTGCTGAGTGTTTCCAGCATTTTCTGTTTTTATTATTACAGATTTCCAGCATCCGCAGCATTTGGCTTTTGCTCTATTGACCCTTGTAGTGCAATGGCTGAATCCCCATGTCTGCATCTCTCCGATACCTTCCAGAAGGGCCACGAAAATCTGTTTTTTTTTTTCCAATTCTGCAACGAAATGATGGACTGGATTTTCCTTCTGCCCCAAATCCGATGTGGGCAAATGCAGGAAAATTAGATCATCCTGTCTCGACCTGCTAATGCGGTTTGTGTCTAGCATGAGCTATGGTTATTTGTAGTCCCTTAATTACATCGGCCTTATGAGCTTGACACTGTTTCACCTCAAGGTGCTGCCATGGATGTTCAGACCACTCAACAGCTTCCCTCGCCATCAATCAGTCAATAGAATCAGAAGGTCCTCACTAAAAAATAACTGATACCAAGGAGGGAGTTACCAGCTGCAGCTCCATCCAGAGCTCTGAGGGCATTCGTGAACTTTGCTCATACATTTTATATAGTCACTTGAATCCCTTGGCTGAATTCTGGCCTTATGACTCCTTCCTAAGCAGCTGTTATTCTCTATTTATTGGAAGACTGGTTTTAGTGTTTATGAGTAATAAATGCGTTCAGTCATTTATAAAGTGCAGTGTATCGCAGCGATGTATTGCTGTTAAGAGTGCTCAACCAAATCATTTCTCTCAGCGAAGCAGTCAGTTCTTGCAGTAGCGCCGTGATTAGGTTCAAACCTTACTTATTACACAGAATTACACAGAATGTGCAGCACAGAAACAGGTAATTCGGCCCAACTTGTCCATGCCGGTGTTTCTGCTCCACACGAGCCTCCTCCCACCCCCTTTCATCTAAGCCTATCAGCATAACCTCCTATTCTTTCTCCCTCCTGTGTTCATCTGGCTTCCCCTTAAAGGCTTAAATGCTATTTGCCTCAACTACTCCATGCGAGTTCCACATTCTAACTAACTCTCTCGGTTGCACATTCTCCCCGTGTCTGCGTGGGTTTCCTCCGGGTGCTCCGGTTTCCTCCCACAGTCCAAAAATGTGTGGGTTAGGTTGATTTGGCTATGATAAATTGACCCTTAGTGTTAGGGGGGATTAAATATGTGGGGTTATGGGGATAGGATGGGATATGTTAGGGGGAATTAAATACGTGGGGTTACGGGGGTAGGGTGGGATATGTGTACTGTGGGGATTAAAGCAGGGACAGGGTACTGGATTTGGATGATCAGCCATGATCGTATTGAATGAAAAGAAGTTTCTCCTGAATTCCTTATTGGATTTATTAGTGATTATCTTATATTTATGGCCCCTAGTTCTAGTCTTCCCACAAGTGGAATCATCTTCTGTACACCTACCCTATCAAATACTTTCATAATTCTAAAGACCTCTATCAGGTCATCCTTCAGACTTAACAACAGAAAACGCTGGAAAAACTCAGCAGGCCAGGCAGCATCCGTGGAGAGAGAAACAGAGTTAATGTTTCAGGTCGAAGACCTTTCGTCAGAACTGGAAAAAAACAGGAAATGAAATAGATTTTAAAGCAAGTTTAGGGCTGGGAAAAGGTGGGGGGGGGGGAATGAAAGAACAAAAGGGAAGGTCAGTGATAGGATAGAAAGCAAGAGAGATTAAGAGACATTGAGAGACATGGATATTCAAGGCAAGAGGAGGTGGTAATGGGACAGGTTAAGGAACAAAGGATGGCTCTCGATGAAGTGTGAATTGCGCTGGCAGAATGAAGGACAGCTACCATGTGGGAGGGAAGAAAAAAAGGCACAAACAAAGGTGTGGATAAAAACAAATATATATATATATATGTGATAGGGGCCAGGGTTATGATCTGAAATTGTTGAACTCTATGTTGAGTCCAGAGGGCTGTAGAGTGCCTAATCGAAAGATGAGGTGCTGTTCCTTCAGACTTCTCTTTTCTAGAGAAAAAGCCCCAGCCTGTTCAATCTTTTCTGATATGTATCATTCTTGTGAAGCTTTTTTGCACCTTCTCCAGTGACTCTATATCCTTTTTATACTATGGAGACCAGAACTGGGCACACTTAAATTCATCTTATTTTTGTTTCCTATCAGTCTTGAGATTGTTAACCAAATCAGACTCTAAAATACTTGCAACTCATCTCAATCAACATCACTCACTAAGGGGGCAATTTTGCCAGTCCTGGGGAGGTGGGTATGGAGGTGGGACTGCCGGGAAAATGACAGAATTTGGGGGCGGGTGCCCAACCCGCCCCCAACCCGCCTCCGTGCCATCTTGCCAGGAGGCGGGAAGCCGTCCCGCAACGGGTCCCGTCTCCTTGGAGGCGGGAAGGGATTAAAGCCTATTAACTGCCTGTTAACAGGTAGTTAACAGGCAGAAAATAGGATTATCCCCTTTTTGTCCTCACAAGTGCAGGCTTCCCGAAGGCTCCAAAACCCGCCAGCTCAGCGAGGTGAGTACTGGGTCTGCGGGGGTCGGGGGGGTGCAAAACTGTGCTGTGAAGGTAAGTGATGGGTGCAAGAGTGCAGAGGTGAGTATCTGACGTAAGTGCAAAGTGTTTTTAAAAGTGTACTTACCTTTGTTTCTTCCTGCAGGCTTCAGTCGGTTTGTATACGGAGAGTCTCGGACCTCCGCGTTGGAGATGAGAGATGGCCGTTGCATTCTCCAATGCAACAACCATCTCATTTCTGAAAAAGAAAGAAGGTTGATGAGGTCTTGAATTCAAGACCTCATCAAACTGCAGAGAATGTCACTGTTTGACAGCTTCACAGAGCTGTCAAACGATGACAATTCATCTGTCAAAAATTTTTGACAGATGAAACGTCATACGTTGACGTGCTCTGCAACCGGCTTTCCCTTAATTGGCCTGCTCAGCCCGCTGGGAGGGCTTAACAAGGTCAATCAAGGGAAAATAGCGTGGGTTGGCCACAAATCGATGGAGGCGGGACATCGACCCGACAAGCAGCAGTCCCGCCTCCAACGCGTCCCCATTCACAAAATCGCCCTCTAAGTTTCAAGTTGTAAATTGCCGAGCGTTGATCAGAAGCGTCTGTTCCTATCCCTGCTCTGAGTTACTACAGGACGGTGTTACTGAATTTGTTGTTGTGTCACAGTATCTTTTGTTTATTCTCATCCTGCTACTTTATTCAGCAATCCAATATGGAAACAAAAGCAAAATACTGCAGATGTTGGAAATCTGAAACAAGAACAGAAAATGCTGGAAAACTCAGAACCTCCGATGAAAGGTCATCGACCTGAAACGTTGAATCTGTTTCTCTCTCCACAGATGCTGCCTGACCTGCTGAGTGTTTCCAGCAATTTCTGTTTTTAATCCAATGTGGAACATTGAATCGAAACTTCATTTAAAAAGAAACACTTTTATTTATTTCTGTGAATGTGAGAAACTAAAACTGAATTGAAGAGTTATATTTACATATTAGTACGTATAAAGCAAAGCTTTTTAAACTAACTGAGTATGTTTTTGTCAATTCTCCCCCTCCCCACTCTCCTATAGGTGTTGACTCCTTGCTGGGACGTGATTCCAGAGTCAGTAGTCCCCCTCTGTAGAATTCGCAATATATCGCGATTTTATTAATAAGGAGAAAAACACATAGTTTCGTTCAAACAGCTTTATTTCAGCAGAATGCTGTCAGGTTTTCAAAGTGGACACAAGCAGCCTGTAAAATGGCCGCCACGCCTCGTGGCGGAACATTCTAGACTTTTCGACAAGCAGACAAGATGGCGTTCCAATAAACATTTGTGCAAGATCGATCAAGACTAAGCACATTTAAGATAATACATGAGACATCATGGGTTTGCAGTATACACATAAATACTGAAATCGGTCTCCCAGGTGCGAATAAGGGCTATTGTACCAAGTAATCAAGAACCCATCCAAAGACATTAATATGCAAAATCCCAACGACTCTACGATGAGAGAGCCGTTAGCGGGTAGTTACAGAAAACATTTGGGAGCCCCAAAACCCCTCCAGGGAGAACACCGACCGATTAAACAATGGGAGAAATATTAACAGGTACTCAGACAGTTACGAGTATCCCCGAAACCCATTAAAACGGAGATCACCCTATACAAGAAATTTGAGCGTCAAACCCTAACAAAAGAAAAGACATTAAGGTTGGGCGGGAAAAGGAAGAGTTTTGCACTATAACTGCAAGCTCCAACCGTCCATCTTTCTCTTATCCTGCTGGCTCTTATCCTCATGGCTGCTCTTGTGCTCTTATCCTGTCGACTCCTTGCCGCTTGCCTCGTGTCTCTGCCTCTTGCAGCTTGAAAGACTGTTGAACTTTACGATCCGCCAGGATCTGCCTCGTGGCTTGCCGCAAAGATCTGTGTGGAACTGGGCTGTGAAGCCTTGAAACGGGCGCACCATCCCGAGAAGTCGGTAAACGGTGTTGGAACCAAAGGCCCGAGATGAGATGAGATGAGATGAGATGAGATGAGATGAGAAGAGAAGAAGACCATACGTATCGCCACAGTCAGTAAGCTCCGACCGCGCCTGTAGGTCGAATAGACACTTTCCTTGCCCAGGAAGACCATCTTTGAATTTTACAGAACAGCCAGGAAGACTATTCTTCGAATTTTATCGCATCAGTGCGAGGGCACAGGAAGACTCTTTTTTGAGTAGAGTCGGAACTCCGAGGACAACACAGATCTTCATGACAGCAGACGGTCCAGCCTGCTAGCCAGAGCAGAAACGAGTAAACAAGTGGGGTACAGAGACCCCTGATCAACACGTGGGTGATCAGGTGCTGCGGTGAAAAACATCCGATCAGAGTTTTCGGAATTCTCCGAGTTATCACGAGTGGTGAGCATGAGTCTCGATCCTACAAGTCTAGTTTAGAGCAGGTATTGATAGGGGAGGGTTTAAGTTTCTAAGGATAACTGTAATGTGTGCCCCCATTTACGATGTGTCGTTCGTTCCTCATTTCCCTAAAATTAGTTACATAACTGCGTGTAAGATTGTACTGTCATTAATCTGTGCTTATGACATGTATTTCGTAATCTTAAATAATATGCAATAAAGATTTTCCATTTCGTACCATTCAACCGGGTCTACCTGAGTTTTCTCTCCATTACTGCTCTCGCATCTAAGTCCAGTGTCAGAACCGTAAGGGCGAGTGGGTCGAACCACTCACAGGTGTCTAGTGCTCCCAGACTGGCTGGAGACCAGAACAGGCAACAAGGCCTAAACTCGCACTAGCATCCAGGCTGCACAGAGCCACACGAATCTCACAGGTTCAGAGAAACCCTTACAGAAAATGGCGACCGCGGCAGGACACTGGCAGCGAGAGGGTAATGTGTTAGACTTTGGTGTGAATGTACGAAATGTCATGCAAGAAAAAATAGCAGATTATGTGTTCGGAAAGGTAAATTTAACTAAGAAATGGATAAGTGACCTGCTAGCGGATAAGTGTCCACTAGAGGCAGCCGAGAGGTGGACAGATAGCAAGGAACACAAAAAGACAGTCGAGAAAGCGGTCTGGTTAATGTGCTATAAAAGACAAGTCCAAATTTCGAACCAGGTCATTACAGCGCAAGCAGCTCGGATCAGGCATTTAGAGGAGGAAATGGACGAGAAGGTCACTGGGGGGCAGTTGCTCATTAGGAATTTAAATGCGTTGCACCAAGAACGCCAGGTAGTCACCAGCCACCATAAAGCAAAAATAGATTACCTCGAGTGCCAGGTCACTGAGGCCAAGTTAAGTGAGGGCAGACTGAAGGAACGATGTGCCCGCCAAGCTGCCCAAATAAAAGCCCAGGAAGAGAGCTTAACGGGGGTCAGGGCGGCATATAAGATGTCCCTTGAGGATAAGTATCAGGGGGCCGATCATAGCGTCTGCCAAAAGGAGATAGAGCACCTTAAAAGGGCCGTGAACAAAGCGCACGGCATGGTGTGTCTTATCAGTCCGTCAGCACACCAGCCGCTAGTGGATGAGGAGTTTCAGAAATTCCCACCAAGCAAAGCAGAGGAAGTATTAGCCACTACGCCCTCCGCGCCACCCAGCTATTCGGAAACCTGGGTAAGGGAGAAAGTGGTAGAAGAAACGAAAGGGCCCACTGAGGTAGAAGTGGAAAAGGGACCGTTGTGTCCGGTCACGGGTATAAAAAGGGGCCCAAACGGAGATGGTGGGGAACAAGGGGATTTCCTCAACCAGCTTGTGTTGCCTCACAGCTCACACCAGCTGAGGGTTATGATCAGTCACGTACGGAAGCTGGCCGAGTCAGACGACCCTTCCGTACATTTTAGGGAGATAGAGCAAACCGCAGCCATTAACGGCTGCGATGATGGGGAAACGGCAAAGATGCTGTTATTCTCATTGGGTAGTTCGATCCTTCAGTGTCTCTCAGATGAGAGCAAGAGGGGAACTAAGACCTATGAGGCATTAAGGAATGAGGTCCTAGAAGTATTGGGGACGGACGACGAAGGTCCGTTTGTTAGAGTGGGACAGACAGTGCAGATGGAGGGAGAACCCCCGAAGGTTTTCGCCGACAGGCTGTGGCCAGTATACCAGCGCAGCTGCCCAGGTGCGCCAGAGCGCGACGCTGTAGCAGGTATCGGTTTAACTCATTGGCTCAGGTGTATAGTAGCCAACAGTTTGCCAGCCGTCAGAGAGCAGGCAAAAGCGTGGTTTGATCCCACTGACCCCGCCACTACAGAGGAGTCAGTCCTAAATCGACTCACGGTAGGGTACCGTAATATCAGGGGTATGGGAACACGTCCCCTTAAGGGAAAAGTACATGAGGTACGACCCGCAGCCCCGGCTCAAAAGGAGTGGCATCAGGAGGGTAACCGCGCCCCGCAGGCAAGTAATGCTTGTTACGGGTGTGGGAAGACAGGGCACTGGCGCAAGAACTGTAGGAACCCTTGGAAGGATTCCAGGGATAAAAATCTCGCAGCCCGAGCCCAGATGCCTGTCTCTGTTAGGGAAGCTAGTGCACCCATCCCTCCCGACGAGATCGAAACAGTGTTGGGAGCCATGCGTAACCTCATGAGTGCGCATGGAAAAGTGGCGGTTGCTACCGGCCCCGCAGGTGCCACAGGCCCGTCTAATAATACCCAATGACTAGAGCCCGCGCAGCCCGTCTACCTGTGTCCACTCAGCTATGATGCGTGGAAGCGACCCCTGGTGGAGATGGAGGTAGAGAAACAGAAGGGTAGTTATTTGTTGGACACGGGAGCTTCTTGCACCGTGATTCATACAGATAGCCCTTTTGACTCACCGCTATCTACCAAGGTCCCATTCACATTAGCGAGGTTCACGGGAAAAGAACAGGCTGGCGTGTTCTCCCTTCCGCTATCCATTCGTTTAGGAGCACTCCACTTTAAGTGGAAGTGCATACTGATGGAATGGCAGGAAGGGGGTGGGAGAGGTATCCTCGGGTCCGATCTCCTATCAGGACACGGGATCCTCGTGGACCTCAGAAATCACTGTCTCTGGGGGGCTAAGAGTGAAGAAGGCAAGGTAGTGGTAATTCCGGGGGAGGAAGAAACAGGGGTCCTGTGTACCATGAAGCCATCCGGAGGCTACGACCTCGAGCTTATGGTCGCGGATGTCCCAACGGACATGCAAACGTACGTGTCAGATAATATGCACGCGTTTGCAACCCACAAGCACGATTGTGGGAGGGTTACCGGGTTTGAGGTCAGCGTAGATGGGGACCCCATGACCCGGCCCCAAAAGCAGTATAACTTCCCCAAAGAAGCAGAACCCGATATGGAGACAGCAATGTCCTCCTTGGTGCAGCAGGGCGTGTTGAGGCCGATAGCCACACACGTGAACTCCCCATTATGGCTGGTTAGGAAGCCGGATAATTCGTGGAGGGCCACGGTGGACTACAGAGTCCTTAACAGTAACATTCCCGCCTGCGCGCCCACGGTAGCAGCAGTTGCTGACCTAATAGGGAGTATCCCAGCGTCCGCGACCACGTTCACGGTGCTGGATATCTCGAACGGTTTTTGGTCCATCCCGCTGCGGCGAGAGGACCAGTACAAGTTTGCCTTTACTTTCAAAGGACAACAGTACACATGGAACTGTCTGCCACAGGGTTTCCACAACAGCCCCAGTATTTTCCATCAGTGTATGGCAGGAAGTTTAAAGGAGTTTAGTCAGCCCAATCAGATAGTGCAGTATGTGGATGATTTGCTCCTATTTACGGATTCAAGGGAGGAGCATGGACCACTGCTGGCCGAGTTATTGGAGCTGCTAGCAAGAAAGGGTTTTAAAGTGAACCCTAAGAAAGCACGTATCGGTCAGCAGGAAGTAAAATTCCTGGGGCTGACCATTCGCGCTGGGGAAAGAGCCATAGATAAAGCTAGGAGGGAGTCGGTGCAAGAGTTACCGATTCCCAACACCATAAGGGGTGTGAGGTCCTTCTTGGGACTGACCGGTTATTGCAGGGATTTTATCGAAGACTATGCGGCCACAGCGGCGCCGCTGCTCCGACTCCTCCATAAGGGAGTGGAGTGGTCTTGGGACGAGGGCTGCCAAGCAGCCTTCGAGAAGTTAAAAAGGGATCTGCAAACCGCGCCAGCCTTAGGGGCCATAGATGGGGGGAAGGAGTTTTTCCTGGAGGTAGCTGCCAGCGGGGACAGCTTGAGCGCTGTGCTGCTCCATGAGCGTCACGGCAAGCTGAGGCCGGTTGTCTATTCGTCCAGAGTGTTAACGGATGTGGAGAGGAGTTTCTCCAATTGCGAAAGGCACCTTTTAGCCACGCATTGGGCTGTGAAAAGATCAGTGATCTTCACAGGGCTCTCTCCCATCACTCTCCTCACCCATCACACACTAACTAAGATGCTTCTAGATGGGAGAATTAAAGATGGGACCGTAAGCAGCGTGCGTATTGCGCGCTGGACCCTTCTTCTTTCCCAGATGGATCTTAGAGTTAAAGGTCTTTGCGAGCCCAGGCTTGCGGCCAATTTGGTATACCCCGGTGCAGTCCACCGGTGTTCGGTGGAAGGGGTGTGGGAAGTCAACATAGGTTTGCGGGCCGGGATACATCCCACTGGGCGCGAGATTTATGTTGATGGTTCCAGCACAGTATCTGCTGGCGAACGACTCACAGAGTGTGGAGTTTATGACCCTGCGGCAAACCTTGCCCTGGCGATCAAGCTCCCTAGCACCATGAGCGCGCAGCAGGCTGAGCTGTCTGCAGTGGTGTACGTCGTTACCCACCCAGGCATTTTCCCAACCCCATACACGATTTGCTCGGACAGTATGTTCACATGCAATTCGTGTACGGAATACCTGGCCATTTGGTCCCGCCGTGGATACACCTCCGCGGACGGGCGACGTTTAACGGTGAAGCCCTTGCTGGAAAAGATCCTAGCAGCAGTAGGGGAGGAAGGAGAGATTTTCATCCATAAGGTGAAAGCTCACTCCTCCACAGAGCCCCGTGGGGAGGGCAACCAGCAGGCGGATGCGCTAGCCAGGGATGGTGCCCGCAACGGCATTTTCTGGGACCCCTATGGGCCCAGACCCATGGCAGCGATCCAAGGCAGGGACGGGAATCCCGGGAACACCAGGGTAGCATTGCCCCTAGACCTTAAGACCGTCCAGAACCAGGATCCCGCCCTAAAAGCAGTCCTCAAAACCCTTGCTGAGGGGAAGCAGGTAGAGGGTCCGTACAGTACGGCAACCCTCTCCGTTAAGGAAGGCATGCTGTTCCGCGAAGAGCAGTGGGTTGTGCCGCAGCAGCACAGGAGGGAATTCCTCCAGTTGGCTCACGAGGGACCAGGGGCAGGGCACCCCGGGCCCGAGGTTACCTGGCAACGGGTAGAGCAAGCGGGATGGTGGCCAGGGCTCAGGGAACAGGTCTGCGAGTTCTGTGCAAGCTGTCTCGTGTGCGCTGCAAACAACCCAGACCCCCAGAAAAGGAAAGTGCCCATGGGGCACGTCAGGAGGGTAGAGGGACCATGACAGTCGATACAGATCGACTATATAGGGCCCCTGCCCACCACCCAGGGAGGTTATAAATACTGCCTCGTCTTGGTGGATGTGTTTTCCAAATGGGTGGAAGCCTTCCCCTGTCGAACAGCTACGGCACTGGGTACTGCAAAAATCTTGGTCCGGGAAGTGTTCTCGCGGTGGGGACTTCCCCGTTTTGTGGAGTCAGACCAAGGGAGTCATTTCACCAGCCAGGTGATGCAGAACACCCTCATGCTTTTGGGCATTGAAGGGAAATGGCACGTAGCACACAATCCCCAGTCATCCGGGATTGTTGAACGCATGAACCGGACCCTGAAGGAGAAATTGAGGAAAGAGACTAGGAACTCGCCCCAAAAATGGGCGGAAGTTCTGCCTTTAGTCCTCATGGGGGTCCGGGCAAGTCAGTCGAAAAGTACGGGGTATTCCCCGCACGAGGTGATGACTGGGAGGATCATGCGAACCCCCACCCATGTGCTAGCGCCGGTGCTCACTGAGGGTCAGCTCCAAGAGATAAGCAGGGACAAGTTCGCCCAGACCCTCTTGGAGCGCCTGAAGCAGGTTTATGAGCAGGCGGCTGGGAACATGGGAAGGCAGCATCAGGGCAATCGCCTGTTACTGGAACCCCGCAAAACGCGGGAGTGGGAAGTAGGAGACCAGGTCATGGTCAGAAACTACGCCAGAGTAGGGAGTCTGGAACCACTGTATATGGGACCCTACAACATTGTAGATAAGGCGAGTCCCATGGTATACGCCGTAAAAGTACCTCGGCGCACTAAGTGGTTCCACGTAAACCAGTGCAAACTGTACAAGCCAGGTGCACAAGGGCCAACCACAGGGGCAAAACCTGCGAGTGGGGACTCGCAGCCCCAGGTAGGACCACAGGGCACACAGGCAAGCAAAGCAGCTTGCATCAGGGAAGGAGACATCCTGGAAAATTGTGAGACATTTTTGTGGGGTTGGGTGTCAGATGAGGGAGAGTTCCAGGAGCTCGACGAAGATGAGGATAGTGAAGGTAGTGGAGAGTGGGAATCGGAGGACAAAAGGGTCGCCCCCGATTCAGGTATAGGGGGAACAGGGGCTGCAGATAGAGATCCACACAGGGTGGAAACCGAAGCTGCAAGTCCCGAACACAGGGGGGAGGAGCCAGGGGAGGCGGAGCCAGCCGCTGTGGGACCACAGGGCGCGACGGTGGAAGCCTCAGAGCCCGAGCCGCCCGCCTTGAACGTCCTGCCCTCGGGGGAGGTAGGGACTGCGAATGAAGGGCCGCCTGCTGGGCCGAGCAGGGCGGTGCCACAAGCTGCAAGTCCCGAGGTCAGGGAGGCGGAGCCAAGGGAGGCAGAGCCAGCGACTGTGGTAGGACCACAGGTCGCCACGGTGGAAGTCTCGGAACCCGGTCCGTCGGTCCTGGGATTCCTGCCCCCGGTAACTCTCCGTAGGTCAGGTCGGATACCCCAGCCCAGGAGGGTATGGCCAAGTCCCCAGACTAGCCCAAGGCTCAAGGTTACGGCAGCCCAGGGAGAGCCCAGTCCCAGCGCAGCAGCAACAGGCTGTGGCAGATCAAAGGGAGGGGTAAATGCCCTCCCACCGTCGGGAAGAGCTCGCGGCAGCCTTTTCAGAATTTAAAGGGGCCGCCCTGGGACCGGGCGGCGCTGTACAGTAATAAGTTTAGGATAAGTTTCTAAGTTTATAAGTTTAAGGTTAAGAATAAGTTTATAGTTTTAGATAAGGTTCTAAGTTTATAGTTTTAAATCGGTTTAAGTCGATAGTTTAATTTTGTTTAAGGAAGTAAAATGATGGGAGTTTTAGAGATAGGTTTAGTTAAAGTTTATCCAGTGAACATTGAAGCTTACGTGAGGCGAGGTCAGGGGACCCGCTCACCCTTCACAAAAGCCAGAGACTCTTGCGAGGCTGGCTACCTCATTCTATCTGATCACAGGAACCAAGGAAGGATGGAACGAATTCTAGTATTGCTCGCGGCAATCGGATGTGGATTGGCCTATCGAGGCCGCACCAAGGATGTCGTGGTGTTTGGATGCTCCGGGGACACGGCCCCCATCGCGGTGAATGGGACCGGAAGACGAGAGGCTGAGGAGACCACCACCTATTTCCACAAGGGAAGGTGGCCAGGATGGCTGGGAACGAACTCAACTGAGTATTCCAGCACATCGGGGTTTGCCTACCAAGAGACTTCTTTACTGTGCCCCAAAGTAAGGATCATCGCACCCAGGATCAGCGTCACCGTCGGCAAACGGATTTGTTTGACTTGTAGTGGGAATGTCCCATTGAGCCGATGGTGGTGGCTGCGAAAGCTGAGCAAAAACATGAGGAACTCTTCGGTCGAGTGGGAACGACTGGGTAATAATACCCATCGGACAATTACGGGGACAAACGGACAAGTGAGAGTCTGTTGGGACAAATGGTGGGAACCGGATGAGGGAATTTATGTATGTATGTGGGGGTCAAAGTACGTTTGCCCCAAAGGCATCTCCATATTTTTCATTAATCAATGGCAGGATAACGGACAGGGGATGAGGTGGGATGCGAGCACCAGGGGGTGCGGGGCCCCATTCTCCCCAATTCCAGTAAATGCCACTGAACTCATTACGCGCCCACGCAAAGCCCCGCCCACGATTCCGGTGGTTCTAGCTAAGGAAGAAGGGTGCCCTAAAACCAGTAAGGGACCCGGGAATGGTTTGGTACTGGTCCCCACAGACCAGATACTATTTCAGGGGGTACATTACGCGGTGGCCTCTGTGATTTTAAATCTCACCGAGGTGCGGTTACCAGAGTGGTGCCCCAAAAAGACGGAACAGTTATATCAGGTCCTGCTGACCAAGATGTTCAGACAATTTTACGAATTCGATTTCGCGGAAATTGATAAAACAAGTTTGTACACCGCACCACATGAAGTCTTTGATCAGGTGGGGAGGCAAAGAAGGGGTGTTGTGAACGACGCGTTCACTGCTTTCAACACAGGTACATCTGTGGTCAACGCTCTAGACAGTGTGGAGCTGCAGACCCAGATTAATGGTTTAAAAACACAATTAAAAGACATTCTCACAGATGAAAATAAGGTGGTTGGGTCGGGTTTACACGAGGACCAAGCCATGACTCTCCATTTAAAAGAAATAATAGCTGAACTAGAGAAACACGCGAGAACGGTAAATGCCCTGATTAGGGAAGATCGGAATGCATCCGATCAAGCTGCGCAGAACGAGGTGTGCGTGCTTTACGGGGCGTGGTTACTGGGCGAGGGCCGCAGTAATTTGGAGGATTTAAAACAAGGTTTGGTCCCGTCCTGGATAAGTAACAAACACCTGCGGGCGCTCCACCCTTTTCAGAACGCATTAAGCCCGTGCCAGCTCAGGCTAGCTTCAGAAGCATACCCAGTCCCCGTGGACTGCGGACGATCAAACCATACTATCATGGGTATAGTATTATGTATGCCGGTTTTGGGCGACACAGCAAAGCCCGCCCCGGTGTATCGGGTAGAGAACATTGGTGTCATTCAGGGGGGAGCCCACATTCGCTATGCAGCGGTTCCACCCTACGTCATCCGCTGGGAGCAAACGATGACAGGTACAGATCTCTCTGGTTGTCGTGGCAGGGGAGCACACATAATACTGTGTCCCCAGCACTTGAATGCCTTTTTAACACCACAGTGCGGGTTCAGAACGGCTGGCGCCAAGTCCATGAATTGCACCATGGAGGCAATGGCACAAGATCATGTGCCTCCGCAGGTAGCATACATCGGGGGTGGAACATATTGTGTTACCACTGCAGCGCAACACTACCAGCATGGAAACCGTAGCCGGTGTCCGGTGAGTGACAGCAGTTTCTGTTTTAAACCCAGGGCGGAAGTTCAAGTAGCACAACAGCGAATCGTCCCAATCCCTGAACCATCCACGGTTCATCTCACCATAAAAGAGAACTTCACCGACCTGCAGCGATTCGTCGCGCATTTCGGATACCTCATTCCCCCTCTCCCTGAACACCTCACCAAGCTTTTAAAAGCCGTCACGGTGTCACAAAAACATTTTTACACACTAGAGCAGAAAACTGTCGAAATAGGGACAGACATTCTGGACATAGTAATTCCACCGTGGTGGAATCTGTTCACCAACATTGAAGTGCCTTCCTGGATTAGAATAGCCTCCCACATTTTAGTTGTATGCCAAGTGTTTATTGTGGTATACCTATTGGTTGTACATTGTAAGAGAGGCAAACGCCTCACCAAGCACGAAAACACGGGAGAGTGGCGAGAACGTTACGTGCGCGTGCACGACGAAAGCACCGTGTAATCGGAAAATGGCGTCACTCCCGCTTGCCACGTGCGCCTCGGAAGTGTTGTACTCGATCGTGATTTTTCAGAAACTGTAAATACGTTTGGAACTCGACATGTTTAAGAGTTAGTTTTGATTATTTTGGTGATGGTGTTGTTGTTGAATATGACTGTTTGGTTTTGTTTTGTTTTCCTTTCCCAAAATAAAAAATGTGAATATACAGGTGATACGAGAGGCATCGGCCTGGTTACGCCTGGAAGGAAAACAAGTGGTGTAAGTTTAAAGGCAAATAATGCCTGCGGTGTTATAAGAATGTAATTTCCTTGGGAAATAAGGACGACGCAAAGACCCTAGATAGTTTAAGTTATAGTGATTAAATTTTCTGGATCTGGAGAAATCGAGATAATATTGCTCACCACAATAATTTTGATACGATAAGCGGAGTTATTCGCATCAACAGGAGGGACTGTAGAATTCGCAATATATCGCGATTTTATTAATAAGGAGAAAAACACATAGTTTCGTTCAAACAGCTTTATTTCAGCAGAATGCTGTCAGGTTTTCAAAGTGGACACAAGCAGCCTGTAAAATGGCCGCCACGCCTCGTGGCGGAACATTCTAGACTTTTCGACAAGCAGACAAGATGGCGTTCCAATAAACATTTGTGCAAGATCGATCAAGACTAAGCACATTTAAGATAATACACGAGACATCATGGGTTTGCAGTATACACATAAATACTGAAATCGGTCTCCCAGGTGCGAATAAGGGCTATTGTACCAAGTAATCAAGAACCCATCCAAAGACATTAATATGCAAAATCCCAACGACTCTACGATGAGAGAGCCGTTAGCGGGTAGTTACAGAAAACATTTGGGAGCCCCAAAACCCCTCCAGGGAGAACACCGACCGATTAAACA
Organism: Squalus acanthias; assembly: GCA_030390025.1. Lineage (NCBI taxonomy): Eukaryota > Metazoa > Chordata > Chondrichthyes > Squaliformes > Squalidae > Squalus > Squalus acanthias. Next base: position 33,256,875 of record CM059446.1, on the reverse strand, counting down.
ATGGGAGAAATATTAACAGGTACTCAGACAGTTACGAGTATCCCCGAAACCCATTAAAACGGAGATCACCCTATACAAGAAATTTGAGCGTCAAACCCTAACAAAAGAAAAGACATTAAGGTTGGGCGGGAAAAGGAAGAGTTTTGCACTATAACTGCAAGCTCCAACCGTCCATCTTTCTCTTATCCTGCTGGCTCTTATCCTCATGGCTGCTCTTGTGCTCTTATCCTGTCGACTCCTTGCCGCTTGCCTCGTGTCTCTGCCTCTTGCAGCTTGAAAGACTGTTGAACTTTACGATCCGCCAGGATCTGCCTCGTGGCTTGCCGCAAAGATCTGTGTGGAACTGGGCTGTGAAGCCTTGAAACGGGCGCACCATCCCGAGAAGTCGGTAAACGGTGTTGGAACCAAAGGCCCGAGATGAGATGAGATGAGATGAGATGAGAAGAGAAGAAGACCATACGTATCGCCACGGTCAGTAAGCTCCGACCGCGCCTGTAGGTCGAATAGACACTTTCCTTGCCCAGGAAGACCATCTTTGAATTTTACAGAACAGCCAGGAAGACTATTCTTCGAATTTTATCGCATCAGTGCGAGGGCACAGGAAGACTCTTTTTTGAGTAGAGTCGGAACTCCGAGGACAACACAGATCTTCATGACAGCAGACGGTCCAGCCTGCTAGCCAGAGCAGAAACGAGTAAACAAGTGGGGTACAGAGACCCCTGATCAACACGTGGGTGATCAGGTGCTGCTGTGAAAAACATCCGATCAGAGTTTTCGGAATTCTCCGAGTTATCACGAGTGGTGAGCATGAGTCTCGATCCTACAAGTCTAGTTTAGAGCAGGTATTGATAGGGGAGGGTTTAAGTTTCTAAGGATAACTGTAATGTGTGCCCCCATTTACGATGTGTCGTTCGTTCCTCGTTTCCCTGAAATTAGTTACATAACTGCGTGTAAGATTGTACTGTCATTAATCTGTGCTTATGACATGTATTTCGTAATCTTAAATAATATGCAATAAAGATTTTCCATTTCGTACCATTCAACCGGGTCTACCTGAGTTTTCTCTCCATTACTGCTCTCGCATCTAAGTCCAGTGTCAGAACCGTAAGGGCGAGTGGGTCGAACCACTCACAGGTGTCTAGTGCTCCCAGACTGGCTGGAGACCAGAACAGGCAATAAGGCCTAAACTCGCACTAGCATCCTGGCTGCACAGAGCCACACGAATCTCACAGGTTCAGAGAAACCCTTACACCTCTCGTACCCTGCCCGAGTGCCCATTATTCCTGTGTGAGTCTGAACAGTGGGCAGTGGCATTCTATTTGACTATGGGGTGCATCATAACCAAGCTTGAATTTGCCCTCAACTAAAGTCCACACACGCTCACTTGTTAGAATGGTATTCCACGGTGAAAATAATTAATATTCCAGTGTTGTTTTATTCTGGTGGATTAAATAAAGAAAGAACCTACATTTATATAGCGCCTTTCACAACCTCAGGGCGTTCCAAAGCACCTTACAGCCAATTAAGTACTTTTGAAGTGTAGTCACCAATGATCTCTCTTTTTTTTTGGGTGGCGGCCCCTTTAAGGGGCTGCGCGGCCCATTCAAAATACCGCGTGTGCGGGGCTTTTCCCATTGAAAAGCCGGCGAGCCGGCTGTGCGGGAATTCTCGAAAGCTGCGCGGCCGTGCAGCTAATAGGGAACATTGGTCGTCACTGTTGTAATGTAGGAAACGTGGCAGCCAATTTGCACATAGCAAGATCCCACTAACAACAATGTGATAATGACCAGATCATTTGTTTTAGTGATGTTGGTTGAGGGATAAATATTGGCCAGGACACCGGGGAGAACTCCCCTGCTCTTCTTTAAAATAGTATCTTGGAATCGTTCATAGAATCACAGAATAGTTAGAGCACAGAAGGAGGCCATTCGGCCCATCGAGCCTGTGCCGGCTCTCTGCAAGAGCACTTCAGCTTGTCCCACTCCCCTGCCCTTTCCCCGTAGCCCTGCAAATATTTTTCCTTCAGCTGCTTATCCAATTCCCTTTTGAAAGCCGGGATTGAGTCTGCCTCCACCACCCTTTCAGGCAGTGCATTCCAGATCCTAACCACTCGCTGTGTAAAAAAGTTTTCCTCATGTCGCCTTTGGTTCTTCTGCCAATCACCTTAAATCTGTGTCCTCTGGTTCTCGATCCTTTCGTCAATGGGAACAGTTTCTCCCTATCTACTCTGTCTAGACCCCTCATGATTTTGAATACCTCTATCAAACCTCCTCTCAACCTTCTCTGCTCTATGGAGAACAACGCAAGCTTCTCCAGTCTATCCACGTAACTGAAGTCCCTCATCCCCGGAACCATTCTTGTAAATCTTTTCTGCACCCTCTCTAAGGCCTTCACATCCTTCCTAAAGTGCGGTGCCCAGAATTGGACACAATACTCCAGTTGAGGCCGAACCAGTGTTTTATAAAGGTTCATCATAGCTTCCTTGCTTTTGTACTCTATGCCTCTATTTGTGAAGCCCAGGATCCCGTATGCTTTTTTAACTGCTTTCTCAACCGGCCCTGCCACTTTCAATGATTTATGCACATATACCCCCAGGTCTCTCTGTTCATGCACCCCCTTTAGAATTGTACCCTTTAGTTTATATTGCCTCTCCTCGTTCTTCCTACCAAAATGTATCACTTCTCACTTTTCTGTGTTAAATTTCATCTGCCACGTATCCGCCCATTCCACCAGCCTGTCTATGTCCTCTTGAAGTCTATCATAGAAACATAGAATCCAGGAGGATCCTGGGCTTCACAAATAGAGGCATAGAGTACAAAAGCAAGGAAGCTATGATGAACCTTTATAAAACACTGGTTCGGCCTCAACTGGAGTATTGTGTCCAATATCACTATCCTCCTCACTGTTCACTATATTTCCAAGTTTTGTGTCATCTTCAAATTTTGAAATTGTGCCCTGTACACCCAAGTCTAAGTCATTAATATATATCAAGAAAAGCAGTTGTCCTTGTACAGACCCCTGGGGAACACCACTGTGTACCTTCCTCCAGTCCGAAAAACAACCGTTCACCACTACTCTCTGTTTCCTGTCACTTAGCTAATTTTGTATCCATGCTGCCACTGTCCCTTTTATTCCATGGGCTTCAATTTTGTTGGCAAGCCTATTATGTGGCACTTTATCAAATGCCTTTTGGAAGTCCATGTACACCACATCAACCACATTTCCCTCATCAACCCTCTCTGTTATCTCATTAAAAAACTCAATCAGGTTAGTTAAACACAATTTGCCTTTAACAAATCCATGCTGGCTTTCCTTAATTAATCCACACTTGTCCAAGTGACTGTTAATTTTGTCCCGGATTATCGTTTCTAAAAGCTACCCCACCACCGAGGTTAAACTGAATGGCCTGTAGTTGCTGGGTTTATCCTTACACCCTTTTTTGAACAAGGGTGTAACATTTGCAATTCTCCAGTCCTCTGGCAACACCCCCCCGTATCTAAGGAGGATTGGAAGATTATGGCCAATACCTCTGCAATTTCCACCATTACTTCCCTCAGCCTCCTAGGATGCATCCCATCCAGTCCTGGTGTAGGGGGTGGTGGTTTGTGTCAGCTTCACCTCTGACTTCTGAACGGTTCGAATCGCTCCCACTCCCTTGGTTCTAGACCTTGGACTTATTTGGGGGTTGTGATAAAAAGTGCAGCAGACAACTGGGTTTGATGAAAGAACTTTGATCTTTATTTAAGAAAGTAAATCACAACACAAACACTCTTAACACTCTAAAAGTGGGGAACACTTCGGTACAAGCGAGGGAAATAACATTAGAAGAATACTTCACCCCTCCCAATCCCACTTCACTAGCTAGGTTGGACTCCAGAGGACCAGGGATAATGCTCACCAAAACGAATCCTTGACAGTTGAGCTGGTTCGCGGTTTCGGGATTCGCTGGATTGGATCGGGTGAGTACCCACTTTTCCTTGGTTAGAGGTAGGGTTTAGAGTATTTTGAGTAAAATCTTACCCAGGGGTAAATCAGGAATAGATTGTAGAGTAGAAACTTTGCGGATCTTCGGTTTTTCTCCGAGTTGGTTTTCTTTGGTCGCGGTGGCCCAATATTAGTGGTAATGTTCGGTTGGTTGTTTCGTAAGGCCCTTGTTGCCGCGAGGTGTCCGATGGTCACTGAGGCGGTCGCTCTGGTTTCTTCTTGCGTGTCGGCCTGCTTCTGGAGCTACTGGCCTTCTTTGTTGAACTTCTTTCTGTTGCCCCCTCGCCTTGTTGAACTGTCTTTCTTCAGAGCTGTGGAACTGCCTTCTTGCAGAACTGTGGAACTGCCTTCTTGCAGAACTGTGGAACTGCCTTCTGCCTGCTTGTTGAACTTGTTTCTGTTGAACTGTGTACGGTTGTACTGGAGAACTCGAACTTCTGCTGTCCTGCTTGTTGCTTGAACTTGAGAAAAGCAGGCCTTCAATTATACTAATTGAAGCCTCCTTTGTTGCGTGCCAAATCAAATCCCAGTCATTGTAAGATTTTGGAGGGCTCGTTAACAATAACGATTTTAATAAGTGTCAAATGGCTTTTGAGATGGCTTGCATCCTGTCGATCTCCTCGGTTGATTACAGGTGATTGTTTTTGTGTTTGGTTTTCTTGACTGGGCCCGGGTTTTCTATGGAATGGGTCTGAGTGATTTGTATTATGCATGGTTTTGATGGGTCCTGTGATAGGTTTTGATGGGGCCTGTGTTTTGGGTGGGACTGCCTTCTCCCAGGGTCTATTGTAAAAATGTTAATGTCTGCTGGGGCTTGAGTGAGGTCATCCTGGTTCCCCAGACAGTGTAATTAACTCCAATATCCAAAACAGCTTTTACAGAGGTCGAACCTACCTCCTTGTCCCTTTACAGGCCCAGACATGTTTTTAAAATGCCAAAACTTGGTTTTTGGTCTTAAATTCCTTGTTTTAGGCCCAAATGCATTTTATCACCTTGAAATAGTTAGAAAAGAGTCCAAAGTCTTTTTCCTTAGGGTTTGTCTTCGAGTTTTGGGGGATCTGTGAATTTTGAGAATCTTACACTGGTGACTTATCTACTTTAAGTACAGCCAGCCTTTCTAGTACCTCCTCTTTATCAATTTTTACCCCGTCCAGTATCTCAACTACCCCCTCCTTCACTATGTCTATGGCCGCATCTTCTTCCTTGGTAAAGACAGATGCAAAGTACTCATTTAGTACCTCAGCCATGCCCTCTCTCTCCATGCATAGGTCTCCTTTTTTGGTCCCTAATCAGCCCCACCCCTCCTCTTACTACCCGTTTACTATTTATATGCCTATAGAAGACTTTTGAATTCCCTTTTATGTTAGCTGCCAATCTATTCTCATACTCTCTCTTTGCCCCTCTTATTTCCTTTTTCACTTCCCCTCTGAACTTTCTATATTCAGCCTGGTTCTCACTTGTATTCTCAACCTGACATCTGTCATATGCCCCCTTTTGCTGCTTCATCTTACTCTCTCTATTTCGTCATCCAGGGAGCTCTGCTTTGGTTGCTCTGCCTTTCCCCCTCATGGGAATGTACCTCGACTGTACCCGAACCATCTCCTCTTTAAAGGCAGCCCATTGTTCGATTACAGTTTTGCCTGCCAATCTTTGATTCCAATTTACCCGGGCCAGGTCTGTTCTCAACCCACTGAAATTGGCCCCCCTCCAATTAAGTATTTTTACTCTAGGTTGCTCCTTGTCCTTTTCCATAGCTAATCTCAACCTTATGATACTATGATCACTGTTCCCTAAATGTTCCCCTACTGACACTTGCTCCACTTGACCCATCTCATTCCCCAGATGAGGACCACTTAACCCACCTCATTCACCAGACGTCCACCTGAGAGGGTAGACAGGTCCTCGGTTTAACATCTCATCTGATAAACGGCATCTCTGGCAGTGCAGCACTCCTTCAGTACTGCATTGGAGTGACAGGGATTAGAAAGGATATCATTGCTAAATAATCCAGATTAAAAACTAAAATAGCAACTATCATTTTGTCTCACTGCAAAAACTCCGAAGGTGTGAAACGCCATTGAATTTTTCCAGACTGTCAGTTTTTGATTTCTGAGTGTGTGGTGCATATCTGCAGTGTTGGGTGGGATGATTCTGATGTTACTAAGACAACACTAGTAAATGGAATCACTTTACACAGGAGAATGGAAGATCTACACCACGAATGAAGATGTGGGAGCTGTATGGTCAGCCGTGGCTCAGTGGGTAGCACTCTCGTCTCTGAGTCAGAAGGTCGTGGGTTCAAGTCCCACTCCAGAGTCTGGAGCACAAAAATCTAGGCTGACACACCAGTGCAGTGCTGAGGGAGTGCTGCACTGTCGGCAGTGCCATCTTTTGGATGAGACTTTAAACCGAGGCCCCGTCTGCCCTCTCAGGTGGCCATAAAAGATGCCATGGCACTATTTCGAAGAAAAGCAGGGGAGTTCTCCTTTGTGTCCAGGCCAATATTTATCCCTCAATCAACATCACTAAAAAAAAGCAGATTATCTGGTCATTATCACATTGCTGTTTGTGGGATCTTGCTGTATGCAAATTGGCTGCCACGTTTCCTAAATTACAACAATGACTACACTTCAAAAGTACTTCATTAGCTGTAAAGCACTTTGGGACATCCTGAGGTCATGAAAAGCGCTGTAGAAATGCAAGACTTTCTTTTGGCAGAACCACTGGAGGAGTTGGTTTGATAGGTGAGATCGCTTTCAATTCAGTTCTGGCAGAGTTGAATGGGAGCTGAATATTCTGGCAAGCAGTGCGGAGGGCAGAACTGCCATCTATATCTATAAAATGAGCAGTCTTGTGTCTAGTTTGTCTCTGTCACGTCATACCATTCTAATGTATCACACTTGGACTTTGAGATGTCCGTAGGGTAAAAATTTGTGATGAGCTGAAATAAATCGTCTTTGCTAAGTTATCAATTATCCAAAGGATCAAATGTGAATGAAATCAATAAGGGAAAGAGTATGTGTGAGAGAAAGAATGCAAGAAAGACTTTCATTTCTACAGCGCCTTTCACGGCCTCAGGATGTCCCAAACCGCTTCCCAATCAATGAAGTACTTTTGAAGTGTAGTCACGGTTGCAATGTACACAGAATTACATAGAATATACGGCACAGAAACCGGTCCAACCAGTCCATGCCGCAGTTGATGCTCCACTCGAGCCTCCTCCCGTCTTTCCTCATCTAAATCTATCAGCATAACCCTCTATTCCCTTCTGCCTCATATGCTTGTCTAGCCTCCCCTTAAATGCATCTATACTATTCGCTTCAACCACTCCCTGTGGTAGCGAGTTCCACATTCTCACCACTCTCTGGGTAAAGAAGTTTCTTCTGAATTCCTTATTTGATTTCTTGGGGAGTATCTTATATTGATGGCCTCTAGTTTTGCTCTTCCCCACAAGTGCAAACACTCTCTCTGTATCCACTCTATCAAAACCTTTCATAATTTTAAAGACCTCTATTAGGTCACCCCGCAGCCTCCTCTTTTCAAGAGAAGAGGCCAAGCCTGTTCATCCTTTCCTGATAGGTATAACCTCGCATTTCTGGTATCATCCTTGTAAATATTTTTTGCACCCTCTCCAGTGCCTCTTTCTCCTTTTTATAATATGGAGACCAGAACTGCACACAATACTTCAAGTGTGGTCTAACCAAGGTTTGAAACAAGTTTAGCATAACTTCTCTACTTTTCAATTCTATCCCTCTAGAAATAAACCCTAGTGCTTAGTGTATGCCTCTTTCCTTACCCTCAATTTTCCCTTATGTCTTTATTCATTCATGGTGTTTCATTAGTGTTTAGTTTGTTCTTGCTTTTTAACGGAATATATTTTTCCTGGACTCTGTTGAACATCGTTTTAAATGTTTCCCATTGCTGTTCTACATCATTGTTTGCCAATATTGGTGTCCATTTTATTTTCCCAAGTTCTATTCTCAGCCCCTCAAAATTGGCTTTTCTCCAATCTATTAACCTGGTCTTTGTCATGCTTATGTCCTTCTCAATTATTATCTTAAAACGTATTATAGGAGTTGTAGTTTACGTTCTGCCCCAGTGAAGTTACAAATTCTAGCTCTTGCTGTGACAATCAGACAGAAAATTTACAAATAACAACTGTGATAAAAAAAGGTTTTATTTTTTCCTACAATTTTATATTGTCTAAACCATGAAAATTCTAAACTAATGATACAGTTTGGGTTTAGATTCTTTTGTGTTGCTGAGGGGACCGTTGTGCTGAGACCAGAGAAGAATATTTCGAAGGTATTTAGATGCTGAGCAGAGACATTACAGTCGGAGTTAGTCAGCCACGCTAAGGATCAGACCGTGCTGAATAATCACTTGCTCAGATCCTGCTCACTGGAGACTTGGCTATGGGAACACCTCTGCTGCACCGGTGACAGCGTCAGGAAGGACTACACAACCGCAGGGGAGGCAAATTCCTTTACAATCACGTCAGCAATTCAGCAAAAGAAAGCAAGTTCTGGCGAGTGAATGATGAACAAATGAATATAAAGCAGTGATGTCCTAAACAAATACTGCAAATGCACGATGAGAGGGAGGGTGGAAAAAGGTAACGTAAATAACTGGGAAATATGAGGTTTTGGGGAAGAAAGAACAAAGTAACAACAACAACGTGTATTTATATAGCGCCTTTAACGTAGTAAAACGTCCCAAGGCGCTGCATAGGAGTATTTTAAGACAAAAAATTTGACACCGAGCCGCATAAGGATAAATTAGGACAGGTGACCAAAAGCTTGGTCAAAGAGGTAGGTTTTAAGGAGCCTCTTAAAGGAGGAAAGAGAGGTAGCGAGGCAGAGAGGTTTACGGAGGGAATTCCAGAGCTTAGGGCCTAGGCAACAGAAGGCACGGCCACCAATGGTTGAGCGATTATAATCAGGGATGCTCAAGAGGGCAGAATTAGAGGAGCGCAGATATCTCAGGGGGGTTGTGGGGCTGAAGGAGATTACAGAGTTGCTTACACCTTAAGCAACTTTTGTAAAGTGGTCGTAAATAGAATTACAAACATTTTATCTGTGAGGCACTGTATCTTTCAGCATCAGTAAGATGTACAATACCTTTCTCTTGAGTCAGTCAGTAATTTGCTCCAACACCATAGTGAACATCAGAACCCACACTCCATGGACTGGGCTCGGAATGCAAGATCTACGAGTGATTGTATCATGAAACTGAAATTCATTGACTTGTATGAGGAAATTGATATTGTACTTTGGCATTGATAAAGGTAGCACCTGTGTGAGTGCAACTCATTCATTATAATTAGGTACGATGAGAATGTCCTTCAGGGAAGGAAACCTGCCGTCTTTCCCCTTCCCCTTGACACAAAGATAGGCAGTATTGTAAGCAGTGTAGATGGAAGCATAAAATTGCAAAGTGATATTAAAAGATTAAGTGAGTGGGCAAAACTGTGGCAAATGGATTTCAATGTAGGCAAATGTCAGGTCATCCACTTTGGACCTAAAAAGGATAGAACAGGGGACTTTCTAAATGGTGAAAAGCTAGAAACAGCGGAGGTCCAAAGAGACTTGGGGGCTCAGGTACATCGATCATTAAAATGTCATGAACAGGTACAGAAAATAATCAGAAAGGCTGATGGAATGCTGGCGTTTATGTCTAGAGGACTAGAATACAAGGGGGTAGAAGTTATGCTGCAGCTATACAAAACCCTGCTTAGACCACACCTGGAGTACTGTGTTCAGTTCTGGGCACCACACCTTAGGAAGAATATATTGGCCTTGGAGGGAGTGCAGCATAGATTTGCCGGAATGATACCTGAACTCCAAGAGTTAAATTACGAGGAGCAATTACACAAACCAGGGTTGTACTCCCTGGAATTTAGAAGGTTAAGGGGTGATTTGATCAAAGTTTTCAAGATATTAAGGGGAACTGATAGAGTAAGTAGAGACAAACTATTTCCGCTGGTTGGGGATTCTAGGACTAGGGGGCATAGTCTAAAAATTAGAGTCAGGCCTTTCAGGAGTGAAGTTAGGAAACACTTCTACATTTAAAGGGTGGTAGAAGTTTGAAACTCCCTGCCGCAAACAGCAATTGATGCGAGGTCAATTGTTAATTTTAAACCTGAGGTTGATAGATTTTTGCTAGCTAAAGGTATTACGGGAACATTGGGTAAAGGCGGGGATATGGAGTTAGGTCATAGATCAGCCATGGTCTCATTGGATTGCGGAGCAGGCTTGAGGGGCTAAATAGCCTCCTCCCGTTCCTGTGTTCCTATGGTCAGGCCTATATGTGACTCAGTTCCACACCAACATGGATGACTCTTAACTGCCCGCTGAAGTGGGCCTAGGAAGCCACTCAGTTGTAACAAAGCACTACCATTGGTTCAAGAAGGCAGCCCACCACAACCATCTCAGGGCAACTAGGGATGGGCAATAAATGCCAGCCTTGTCAGCGACGCCCACATCCCGAGAATGAATAAAGGAAAAAGAAGCAATGGCGGCAGGCGGCCTCCTACCCATGATTCTGTGCATTGCTGAGTTCCCTATCTCCAGTAAGCTGCTGGTGCAATACAGCAAACTTATTGAAGCAATAATAAAAACAGAAAATGCTGGAAATACTCAGCAGGCCAGGCAGCATCTGTGGAGAGAGAAACAGAGTTAACGTTTCAGGGCGATGACCCTTCGTCAGAACTGAAACGTTAACTCTGGTTTCTCTCTCCACAGATGCTGCCTGACCTGCTGAGTATTTCCAGCATTTTCTGTTTTTATTTCAGATTTCCAGCATCCGCGGTATTTTGCTTTTGTATTATTGAAGCAATATATTGCTGAATAATTCAAGATGAAAAAATCTTACACACGTCGCTGATACTGAAAGATCCAGATCCTCACAGGTATAATATTTGTAATACTATTTACCTACCACTTGATAAAACTTGATTAAGATACAAGTAACTCTGTTATTGATTATTTTAGGTCAGAAAGACTGATTTCTGAGAAATTATAGCACAGAGTTTCTTCAGTAAAAATGCCGGGACTTAAACTTTTCTGATAAGCACTATGATGGCCCAAACGAAAACGTACCAGAACATTAGCAAACACTTTTTAAAAATGTTTCATGTGTAGTGATATCTCTGCGCAATGTGGGAAGTTTAAATAGCATGGTTTAACTTCTTAACTATGTTTTTAATCATTAAACTGTGCACAGTTCTGGTTTCCATATTATAAAAAGGATACAGAGGCACTGGCGAAGATGCTAAAAAGATTCACAATGATGATACCAGAACTGAGAGGTTATAACTATCAGGAAAGATTGAACCGGCTGGGGCTCTTTTCTCTCGAAATGAGAAGACTGAGGGGTGACCTGATGGAGGTCTTTAAGATTATGGAAGGGTTTGATAGGGTAGACGTAGAGAAGATGCTTCCACTTGTGGGGAGACCAAAACTAAGGGCCATAAATATATAATAATCACGAATAAATCCAATAAGAAATTCAGGAGAAACTTTTTTACCCAGAGAATGATTAGAATGTGGAACTCGCTACCACATGGAGTGGTTGAGATGAACAGCTTCGATGCATTTCAGGGGAAGCTAGATGAGGGAGAAAGGAATAAAAGGATATGCTGATAGGGTGAGATGAAGTAGAGTGGGAGGAGGCCCGTGTGGAGCATAAACACCGGCATAGACCTATTGGGCCGAATGGCCTGTTTCTGTGCTGTGCATTCTATGTAATTCTGTGTCAAATACTGCTGACAAGATCCCAATTACAGAGAATCTTCTCTAATCCAAAGATGTGCTGTAGGTGAGAAGCTGCATTCTGTTTCACTTGTGTTGTGTGATACATAGTTAAAGCCCTCCCCCCATCCTGATTTCAACACAAGTCGTCCAGTAGGACTGTGAATTTACCAGTAGTTAAAAGGCTTAAAATATCACTCAAACACACTCCCTACAGAGGGAAAGGAAGCTGTGAATAGCATTCAACCCTAGACAGGCCATCATTTACTGTGTGTGAGTGCAGCTCGTTCATTTCAGTTCAGCAGGAACGGTGGCACATGGACTCATATCCGTGACTCTTGCTGGGCCCTCGATCGCTAATGGAGGGAGGCACTGAATACAGGCCGTGAGCTTTCCCTGACAGAGTGGGGCCAAATCAGTGGGAGAACTGTGCAATGTCTATCGGCCAATTTCAGAGGAGCACTGGTGGAATTGTAGGAGCAGAATATCTGGCCGCTCAGATGTGGGGTAGTTGATCACAAACACCTTGGCCGGGATTTTAATGCCTCCATGCACGCGGGATTGGAGGCGGGTCGGGAGTAAAAGTGGAAATAAATCGGAGTGTTGGCTGAGGGATAAATAATGGCCAGGACACCAGGGAGAACTCTCCCGCTCTTCTTCGAAATAGTGAGATCTTTTACATCTCCCTGAGAGGGCAGACGGAGCCTCGGTTTAACGTCTCATCCGAAAGATGGCATCTCCGACAGTGCAGCACTCCCTCAGCACTGCACTGGGAGTGTCAGCCTGGAATAGGTGCTCAAGTCTCTGGAGTGCGACTATGAACCCACAACCTTCTGACTCAGAGGCGAGAGTGCTGCCCACTGAGCCACAGCTGATGTGGCCTCAAGCCACAGGGAGGTTTTGATCTAAGCATCTAAAGGCAACAATGGATCCTAATGTGTTGTGTGTGTGCTGTTGGCATCCGATGCTGCAGTAACTGATTGTAATGTGGGAGTTATATCACATACCTGCTCCAAGATGGGCTATGTATAACGCTAAAACCACTGGCCGCCATTTTCTTCTGGCTGTGGATGGGCTAAGGGCTGGGACACCAACAGGAAGAAACAATCGGTGGGAGCGGGGGGGAGGTCATTTTCATCTTTTCACAGGCACCTGGAGAGCATGTTGGGAATTTAATGGGACAAATTTCATGGGGATGGGGCATTGTGGGAAATTTCGTTCTGCATTGGGAGTGCAAGATTTTCCACTTGGGGTTTGAGCCATGAAATCCAGGTTGGATTATTCAGCAAAAACAGCTGAGAGAGAGAGCAGAGGACCTGAGCATGGAGGGGAGCAGAGAGCCTGAGCATGGAGGGGAGCAGAGGGTCTGAACATGGAGGGGAGCAGAGGGCCTGAGCATGGAGGGGAGCAGAGGGCCTGAGCATGGAGGGGTGCAGAGGGGCTGAGCATGGAGGGGAGCAGAGGGCCTGAGCATGGAGGGGAGCAGAGGGGCTGAGCATGGAGGGGAGCAGAGGGCCTGAGCATGGAGGGGAGCAGAGGGGCTGAGCATGGAGGGGAGCAGAGGGCCTGAGCATGGAGGGGAGCAGAGGGGCCTGAGCATGGAGGGGAGCAGAGGGGCCTGAGCATGGAGGGGAGCAGAGAGCCTGAGCATGGAGGGGAGCAGAGGGCCTGAGCATGGAGGGGAGCAGAGGGCCTGAGCATGGAGGGGAGCAGAGGGGCCTGAGCATGGAGGGGAGCAGAGAGCCTGAGCATGGAGGGGAGCAGAGGGCCTGAGCATGGAGGGGAGCAGAGGGTCTGAACATGGAGGGGAGCAGAGGGCCTGAGCATGGAGGGGAGCAGAGAGCCTGAGCATGGAGGGGAGCAGAGGGTCTGAACATGGAGGGGAGCAGAGGGCCTGAGCATGGAGGGGAGCAGAGGGCCTGAGCATGGAGGGGAGCAGAGGGGCTGAGCATGGAGGGGAGCAGAGGGCCTGAGCATGGAGGGGAGCAGAGGGGCTGAGCATGGAGGGGAGCAGAGGGCCTGAGCATGGAGGGGAGCAGAGGGGCCTGAGCATGGAGGGGAGCAGAGGGGCCTGAGCATGGAGGGGAGCAGAGAGCCTGAGCATGGAGGGGAGCAGAGGGCCTGAGCATGGAGGGGAGCAGAGGGCCTGAGCATGGAGGGGAGCAGAGGGGCCTGAGCATGGAGGGGAGCAGAGAGCCTGAGCATGGAGGGGAGCAGAGGGCCTGAGCATGGAGGGGAGCAGAGGGGCTGAGCATGGATGGGAGAAGAGGGCCTGAGCATGGAGGGGAGCAGAGGGGCCTGAGCATGGAGGGGAGCAGAGGGGCCTGAGCATGGAGGGGAGCAGAGAGCCTGAGCATGGAGGGGAGCAGAGGGCCTGAGCATGGAGGGGAGCAGAGGGCCTGAGTATGGAGGGGAGCAGAGAGCCTGAGCATGGAGGGGAGCAGAGGGGCCCGAGCATGGAGGGGAGAAGCAGATCTAAATAATAAAATATTCCTGCGGATGTAAAGTATGTATAATTTTTTAATGTTCTGTTTTACTTAGTTTGAAATATGAGGGGTGTGGGATTTACTGATTTATCTCACATATGGGGCTGGGAGTGAGAAAAGACAGTCAGCCTCACTGTGCATTTAAATGAATACTTTATTACCTCATGCTAGGCTCCTGTGTTTCACTGTTGATCAGGGACACAGGCTCCTTCTGCTTAAAGTTAATTTTTGAATCCAGAATATCTTCATTTCTGTCCCCAAGGTGTAACAAAAGCCAATGGTGCCCCACAGAAGGGCCTTTGATAAAAGTAAGTCCCTCCCTTTCAATCAGGATACTGCCTTGCTCTTGGTCTTTTCAGTAGCTTTCTGTAGGCCTAATACGTCTCCTATAGCTGAGTGTACTCTACATTGTAAAATACTCGTCCATACTGGCTCGACATTGGTTAATAATATCGAGGCTTTTAGAGAATGGAGCGTTTTAATGTTGCACATCACAATGTGCGTCAGTTTTGTGTTCCTCGTGGAGGTTTTATGTGACAGAATTAGTTCATGTTGCAATTTCAATGATCAGCTTTCAGTGAATAAAACAATGTTCCAATCTGCTGCTGCAGTTCCTGTCAGATCATCGCACAGACTAATAAACCCAGATATGAATCCAAACAGGACATTAAAGGAAAACTACTGGCCCCAGTTATCATACAGCTCTCTCGCTCTCTAACAATCCCAGTCTCACAACTGTACCCTTCCTCTTCTCAGCCCAGCCTTCCTCCAACAGGGGAAGAGAGAGAGACCGAGAGAGAGAGAGAGACCGAGAGAGAGAGAGAGAGACTGAGAGAGAGACCGAGAGAGAGACTGAGAGAGAGACAGCGAGAGAGACCGAGAGACTGAGAGAGAGCCAGAGAGAGAGACCGAGAGAGACTGAGAGACCAAGAGAGAGAGAGACCAAGAGAGAGAGAGAGAGAGAGAGACTGAGAGAGAAAGAGACTGAGGGAGATAAAGGCAGAGACTGAGAGTGAAAAAGACAGAGACTGAGAGATTGAGAGAGAGAGACTGAGAAAGACTGAGAGACACAGAGACCGAGAGAGAGAGAGACTGAGAGAGAGAGGCTGAGCGAGACAGAGACCTAGAGAGAGAAAGAGAAAGAGAGAGACAGAGAAACCGAGAGAGAAAGAGAGAGACTGAGAGAGAGAGAGAGACTGAGAGAGAGACTGAGAGAGACAGTGACTGAGAGAGAAAGAGACTGAGAGAGCAAAACCTAGAGAGACAGAAAGAGAGAGAGAGACTGAGAGAGAGAGAGAGACAGAGACATAGGCCATGATATTGCCAGTGCTCAGAGGGCGGGTTTGGAGGCGGGTCACAGGTTAAATTCGTTTTGATTGACGGCGGGTTGCGATCCCGCCGTCAACCCGCCTCCAAACAGCTTTCCCAAGTGTCGGGTCCCCGATTTGCGAATGGACCCGACACCTAGCGGCGGGAAGAGGATTAAAGGCAATTACCCGCCTATTAACAGGTACTTGCCAGTATTTGACAGCCTATTTTTGGATTTTGCTGCTTCTGGCTCAGGTTTCCCGATGTCCGGACACCACGCCAGGTAAGTGTGGTATGTTGTGAGTCTGCTGTAATGTTTCTGGATTGATGACAGCTGCAGAAGTGGTGTGAAGGATCCAATGTTGCACATGGTGAGTCTCAGAGGGAAAAAAATGTTGGGAACTGCATTTTTAATACATGTAGAAATTAGGTCGCGCCCCATTTGGGGCGCAAATATCGTCCGGACGCAAATATTAGCGCCTGGCGCTAATTATCGGCACTGACGGGAAACTTCACTTTTACCGCCCCGGGAGGTGAGTGGAGCGCTAAAGCAGGCGCTGCACACCTCTCTTAAGGCGCAAAGGCCGAGCAGTGAGGCGCTAACTCGGAGCGCTGGCGAAGCTCATGTAATGTCAGTCAGCAATGGAACACACACACAATGGCACGGGCCAGTTCTTAAAGGGGATGGTTAATCTTGCTTTCCATCCACATCCTGTTCATTGCTGCCTTGAATCTCGGCCTGGAGAGACTTGCACATCAAATGTGCTGGAAAGAACAATGGAGAGCACCAGGCAAAGAGCTCAGAGTGCAGCTCCCACGGTCTCTGCTAAATCGATACAAGGAATGGCAAATCAAAATGAACCTGCAAAGTGCTGCTCAGTACCCAAAACTCCTTCACACAACGTTGAATCTCTCCAGAAGTCTCTCCCTCTCTCTCTCAGAATGCGTAGTTCAAAAATGCCACCAACAATAAAAGACAGGAAGAGGCCCCCTTTAAGTAGCGCCCCCCCCAGCCCCACAGCGATTGATAGCGTTCCAGTCTTCTGGTCGTTGGAAGCGCCAGGCGGTAAGGCAGGGGGTGCCACTCAATTTCCGCCACGGGGCGCCCCAAGGGCGTTGCACCATGGAATGACGTCACAATCTGCGCGCGCAGGTGGTCGCAGCGGTAAGTTTTAGCGCCGCCGCACAATCTCAAGTTAAGTTCTCGAGCGGCGCAAACATCGCTGCGCCCGGGCGTTAGCGGCTTTGCGCCCCATTAGCGCCCTCTTAAGGCGCTAACGGGTGGCGCAACCAAGTGAATTTTTACCCCTTACACTTTTCTTTAGGTTACAAGTTTTGAAATCCATGTCCAGTGCCAGCTCACTGGGAGAACCTCTCTCACCAGTGACATCGCTTCTGTCACCTCACCTGCAGCGGCCATCTATTCCAGCCTATGGAGGGAGTAATTGGAGAGCCTGGGTGCAAGAGGTCACCTTTGTGCAGTGATTGTCAGTGTTTTCAGCACCTCAATGCTGTCAAACACTGGGAAATCAACTGTCAAAATAAAATTGTGCATGGTCCCTTTAAGGAAACCGGCAGATGACGCGTCATCAAATGACGTCATCAGACCCGCTTCCTGTTAATTGGCCGGGAAGCCCGCAGGGCAGGCTCAACAAGGTCAATCAAGGGAAAATCACGTCTGTGGAGCGGAAGCAGCTGGGGGCGGGACTGGAAGCTGGGAACCAGCTGACCCGCACTCAACCTGCCTCCATTAATAAAATCGCAGCCTGAGAGACTGCAAAAGAGAGACCGAGTGTGACAGAGAGACCGAGAGAGAGCGAGAGAGAGAGAGAGAGAGAGAGGATAACAGATATACACAGGAACAGAGAGGGACAGAGAGTGGGAGAGAGAGAGAGAGAGAGAGAGAGAGAGAGTGGGAGGATAACAGATATGCACAGGAACAGAGAGAGACTGAGAGAGAGACATACACACAGGTGTGTGTGAGTGCGAGTGTAAGTGTGTGTGAGTGTGTGTGTGAGTACGAGTGTAAGTGTGTGTATGTGTGAGTGCAAGTGTAAGTGTGTGTATGTGTGAGTGCAAGTGTAAGTGTGTGTATGTGTGAGTGCGAGTGTAAGTGTGTGTGTGAGTGCGAGTGTAAGTGTGTGTGAGTGTGTGTGTGAGTACGAGTGTAAGTGTGTGAGTGCGAGTGTAAGTGTGTGTGTGTGTGTGTGAGTGCGAGTGTAAGTGTGTGTGAGTGTGTGTGAGTGTGAGTGTGAGTGCGAGTGTAAGTGTGTGTGAGTGTGTGTGTGCAAGTGTGTGTGTGAGTGTGTGCGAGTGTGTGTGTGAGTGTGTGCGAGTGTGTGTGTGTGTGTGTGTGTGTGTGCGAGTGTAAGTGTGTGTGAGTGTGTGTGAGTGTGAGTGTGAGTGCGAGTGTAAGTGTGAGTGCGAGTGTAAGTGTGTGTGAGTGTGTGTGTGCAAGTGTGTGTGTGAGTGTGTGCGAGTGTGTGTGTGAGTGTGTGCGAGTGTGTGTGTGAGTGCGAGTGTAAGTGTGTGTGTGTGTGAGTGCGAGTGTGAGTGTGTGTGAGTGCGAGTGTGAGTGTGTGTGAGTGCGGGTGTGAGTGCGAGTGTGAGTGTGAGTGTGTGTGAGTGCGAGTGTGAGTGCGAGTGTGAATGCGAGTGTGAGTGTGTGAGTATGTGTGCGAGTGTGAGTGCGAGTGTAAGTGTGTGTGTGTGTGAGTGTGTGTGTGCGAGTGTGTGTGTGAGTGCGAGTGTAAGTGTGTGAGTGTGTGTGTGAGTGTGTGTGAGTGTGTGTGTGAGTACGAGTGCAAGTGTGTGTGAGGGCGAGTGTAAGCATGCATTCAGATGTAGCTCATAATATCTAACTTCTGCAGTCGAAATTCAGTGAAAAGTCAAATGTAAGCAAAATGTCATGTTCAAATTTAAGACACTTCTGCCATAATTACTTTGCTCTTTTGCTTATTATTGTCATCGATAATTCAAAGAGGGAGAGAGTGTGAGATTGTAATATCAGCGACATGGAAAGTCTGGTTTGACTTAGCAACGGTGAATGCATTCTATCACATCTGCTTAGCAACAGACCTTGCTAGCGATGAGGGCCAGACTAACTTGTTCGATAGATTTTGTCCTAATGTCCTTCAGGGAAGGGAACCTGTCACCTCGACCTGATCTGTATGTGACTCCTATCCTACACGATATGGTTGACTCTTGATGCCCTCAGGGCAACTAGGGATGGGCAATAAATGCTGCCTTGCCAGTATTGCCCACAACCCAAGAATAAATTAAAAATAGCATACGGTAAAAATATTATTCCAAATGATAATGAAAATCATGGTAATGTTTTAATATAATTCCCATTTATTTTGCATTGAATGTTGTATAACTTCGGATTGCAGTGCACTGATTTCAGGGGTAGAGCAGTGACTATTGCTCTGCACAATGTGTTTCTGACCTGATCTCAGTTATACTGTCACGGGGAGACACTAGGCAAGGCACACATGCTTCTAAGAACATAAGAAATAAGAGCAGGAGTAGGCCATACGGCCCCTCAAGCCTGCTCCGCCATTCAGTAAGATCATGGCTGATCATTGACCTCAACTCCACTTTCCCGCCCGATCTCCATATCCTTTGATTCCCCTAGAGTTCAAAATCTATCGCTCTCAGCCTTGAATATACTCAAAGACTGAGCATTCACAGTCCTCTGGGGCAGAGAATTCCAAAGATTCACAACCCTCTGAGTGAAGAAATTCCTCCTCATCTCAGTTTTAAATGGCCTACCCCTTATCCTGAGACTAAGCCCCCTAGTTCTAGACACTCCAGCCAGGGGGAAACAACCTCTCAGCATCTACCCTGTCAATCCCCTTCAGAATCTTGTATGTTGCAATG
This sequence comes from Squalus acanthias, assembly GCA_030390025.1. Classification (NCBI taxonomy): domain Eukaryota; kingdom Metazoa; phylum Chordata; class Chondrichthyes; order Squaliformes; family Squalidae; genus Squalus; species Squalus acanthias. The sequence goes on along the minus strand of CM059446.1, from coordinate 33,237,464 downwards.
AGATCACCTCTCATTCTTCTAAACTCCAGAGAGTATCGGCCCATTCTACACAATCTCTCATCATAGGACAGCCCTCTCATCCCAGGAATCAATCTCGTGAACCTTTGTTGCACCACCTCCAAGGCAAGTATATCCTCTAAAAGGAGAGGCAACATAGGACGATGAGTCACCCTGAGGCTGCTTGTGTGTATCTCGGGTAATAGGATCGTAGAAATTACAGCGCAGAAGGAGGCCATTCGGCCCCTCATGCCTATGCTGCTGCTGGCTCTTCATGTGGAGCTGTTCACTTTAATCCTACATCCCTGCTCTTTCCTTACATCCATTTATATTCTTCCTTTCAAACACTTATCCAGTTCGTCTTTCGGATGAGACGTTCTCCCCGGTGTCCTGGGCCAATATTTATCCCTCAACCAACATCACTAAAAACAGATTATCTGGTCATTATTACATTGCTGTTTGTGGGAGCTTGCTGTGCGCAAATTGGCTGCCGCATTTCCTACAGTACAACAGTGACTGCACTTCAAAAGCCCTTCATTGGTTGTAAAGTGCTTTAGGACATCCTGAGGTCATGAAAAGCGCTATAGAAATGCGAGTCTTTCTTTTCTCACCCAGTTTGGGCAGGAAGTGGACCGGTAGCGTTTAAATGAGACCCGGCGGTTAAAATTGCTGTGGCCCTGGGTTGCCTATGGCGGGTGGGGAATTAACTTGCTAGAGCAGGTTCCAGAAATCTGGTCCGAGTTAAAATCCAGGTCTCCTGGGGACTGAGGAAGCCCCATTAGAGGGTGGTCCGGACTTTATGGAGGGAGGTGGCAAAGGCAGTAGGTGCAACATCCACCACCCCAAGAACTGCCACAAAGTGCAGGAAGAGGTTTAATGACCTCATAAGGTTGGCCACGGTGTGTGAAGGCACTAGTGTTGAAAGAGAGGTGTTTGAATGGAGCCTACACCTGCAAGTCTGATAACAGTGGTATGCATGGCTGACAAGGATTGTCCTTATCAGTCATATTCCTTTAACTGTACATTCTCGAAGTGTACAGAACCCGTGCCAAATAACTGCTACTGGAGGAGGAACACCATTCTTGAAAATGTTAAGTCTGTACAAGGAGGAAGCTTTGCAACTTGTAGGAAGTCAAACAGGAGAGGCTGTAGGAGATGGGAAAGTAGAAGGTGAGGTGCCAAGATCAGGTTGGTAAAGGCAGGGCAAGGGGCACCACGGGACATTTCAGCTTCATGTAGATTATCAAAGTGCAGCAATGGCCATGCACTCAGCTGGTTATTCAAGGAGTCATGTAAGTGTTCACAGAGCTAAAGAAGCTTCTGTATGTCTGAGGTTCTAGGAGGATGGATTGGAGGAAGAGGTGATTGCTCAGATTTACAGCTGGGTTCATCAAGATCCAGAACTCTTGCCCCATCCTCACCAACTCCATCATGGCAATTTACCAGCCCCAGCCCCAGCCCCAGCATCAGCACCAGCTCCAGCCCCAGCCCCAGCCCCAGCCCCAGCATCAGCACCAGCCCCAGCCCCAGCCCCAGCCCCAGAACCAGCCCCAGCCCCAGCCCCAGCCCCAGAACCAGCCCCAGCCCCAGCCCCAGAACCAGCCCCAGCCCCAGCCCCAGCCCCAGCCCCAGCCCCAGCCCCAGAACCAGCCCCAGCCCCAGCCCCAGCCCCAGCCCCAGAACCAGCCCCAGCCCCAGCCCCAGCCCCAGCCCCAGCCTCAGCACCAGCACCAGCACCAGCACCAGCCCCAGCCCCAGCCCCAGCCCCAGCCCCAGCCCCAGAACCAGCCCCAGCCCCAGCCCCAGCCCCAGCCCCAGCCCCAGAACCAGCCCCAGCCCCAGCCCCAGCCCCAGCCCCAGAACCAGCCCCAGCCCCAGCCCCAGCCTCAGCACCAGCACCAGCACCAGCACCAGCCCCAGCCCCAGCCCCAGCCCCAGCCCCAGCACCAGCCCCAGAACCAGCCCCAGCCCCAGCACCAGCCCCAGCCTCAGCCCCAGCACCAGCCCCAGCCCCAGAACCAGCCCCAGCCCCAGCCCCAGCACTAGCACCAGCCCCAGCCCCAGCCCCAGCCCCAGCCCCAGCCCCAGCATCAGCACCAGCCCCAGCCCCAGCCCCAGCATCAGCACCAGCCCCAGCCCCAGCCCCAGCACCAGCCCCAGAACCAGCCCCAGAACCAGCCCCAGCCCCAGCCCCAGCCCCAGCCCCAGCACCAGCCCCAGCCCCAGCCCCAGCCCCAGAACCAGCCCCAGCACCAGCACCAGCCCACATATACCCACTCAGGAGAAGCTAGTTAGTGAAAAAGAAAGGTTTTCACCAGGTGAAGTATCAAGCACTAGTGAGCGTGAGGATCTGGGAGTGGAAGCAGCCACTCCTCCATGGAAGGTGCAGAAATGACCACTCTCAATTGAAGAGGATAGTGTAGGGTATTTGTTTTACTCTATTAACTCTTTAGGGTAATCAGAGGTGAGATCAACCAAGGCTTTAAACTTTTCTAACTAATGGTTTTATTAACATTAAAACAGATAGGGATGCATACAACCTTTAAATCAGTAATACAATTTGAAACTCAGAATGGTCAATGTTTCTGCTTCGTGAACAATGAAAGGCTAATTCTCCGCTACATCCTGCGAGGTAAGACGTTTATAATCCACCGACTTTCTGCGACGCGATATTCTGCTCTGACTCATGCAATGAGCCTTGGTCAGTCCTGTGGACTGTCTTGTATCATTCTTGCTGACAGTTATAACCTCTCTGTAATTTTCCATTGTCTCGGTTACACAGACTGATGCTACCAAACAGCACCTGGTGTTTATGCCGGTTTCCCACAGTCTCTCAAGGCCTCCTTAACTGTAGCCTTCCAGATAGTCTGCATAACACTTTTCGAGTTTGGTCAAGCTTCCTAGCAGGCCCTCTTGAACAGTCAGTTTAACAGTTCTTTTAACCAAACTCCACTCCTTCAGTAGGTAATTTAATCCATGTAAAATCCAAAAATCCTTCACTAGGAACACAGATCTCATGGGCCCAATCTTCAAAAGAACAGTGATTTGGAAGCGTAGATCTCATGTGCAGGAGACGATTACTATACATATGGTTGAGATAATGGAGAAATGGAAAGAATCTGCTGCACACATCTACAGCACATTGTAGGAAGTTTCTAAGAATCTGCAGAACACCCTGGAGAGAATAACAATCCTGGAGATTTCTGCAGGAAAAACGACCCAAGAGGAGGTTCTAAGGACATTGGACATGGGCTTCTGGAGTGGCCGTTACAAATGCTTCGGAAGATGCTTTGAGACTCAGCCTGAGCATATCACTTTCACAGAGCTTCCAAGACTTAATTGGCATCAGACTATTCGATCTGTAATGACACTGAAGAGTAGCACATCTGAGCCTGTGCTATGCACGAGTGAGTGGCAAGGGATGATCACAGATGACCCTGGAGCAAGTAAGCTTCTTGGGACAAAGGGTAGACATGGTGGCAAGAAATAATTGCAGTTAGAGTGTAGGAAATTATTGGAGCACTTTTGTTGTAGAAAGTAAAAATAATTTGATAGGGTTCAGTCTGTAGATGTTTCAACATAGTAGACTTGGCTGTTGACATGTGAGAGTATGACTTCTATATTAATGAGGCAAGGTACAGAAGCCTTTGGGAATGCAGGTCTTTGTGAGGCTGGGGTGACTGGCATAGTACAGGCTGGGGGGGGGGGGAGGCAACATTATTTGGCTTCTCAACTTTTAAATAGTGAAAGCACTTGGCTATAAGGTGGCGCCTCCTATCTCTGGGTGCTGGCTGTCTTGCTCCACCTCCTCACCTTTCTGTGCACCTGATGAGGGGACGGAGGGCCATCTCCATCTTCTGCACCTCCGTCATCATCCCCTTCAGCTTCAGGAAGTAGGCACTCTTCCTGCTTAGTGATTATAATGTAGGATGCAGCAAGCAACAATGACTCTGGAAACTCCAGGGCTCCATCACATTTATCCAGGCATCTACAATAAGACTTCAGGATGCCTATCGTCAGCTCCAGTGAAATTCTTGTTGTCCCATGGGCCTCATAATATTTGTTCTCCATCTCGGCAAATGCTTTACTGCAGCCATTAGATAGCCCTGATCATCAATCAACCATGGTCTGAGCCATCAACAGCAACAGCAAAAACAACTTGCGTATAGCAATGTAGAAAAACCACCCAAGGCACTTCACAAAGGCATTATCAAGAGATGGACGCCGAGCCAAGGAAGGAGATGTTAGGAGGGGTGACCAAAAGCTTGGTCGAAGAGGTGAGTTTTAAGCAAGGCTTTAAAGGAGGAGAGGGAGGGGAACAGGCAGAAAGGTTTAGGGAAGGAATTCCAGAGCATGGGGCCTTGGGGGCTGAAGGCACAGCCGCTGATGGTAGGATAAAGGGAGGGGGTATACGCAAGAGACCAATAGGAGGATCAGAGAGTTCGGGGATGGGGGCACGTTGCCGGGCAGGAGAAAGTTACAGAGATAGTGAAGGGTAAGGCCATGAGGATGAGAATTTTAAATTTGAGATGTTGGGAACTAGGAGCCAATGTAGCTCACTGATGACGGGGCGATGGGTGAGTGAGATTGTGTAGGATAGGATATCGGCAGCAGGATTTTGGATGAGCTGAGGTTTACAAAGGATGGAGGATGGGAGAAAAAAGAAAGAACTTGCATTTCTATAGCGCCTTTGACAACCTCAAAATGTCCCAAAGTACTTTACAGCCAATGAAGATCTTTTGAAGTGCGGTTACTGTTGTAATGCAGGAAATGCGGCAGCCAATTTGTGCACAGCAAGGTCCCACAAACTGCAATGTGATAATGACCAGATAACCCATTTTTTTAGTAATGGTTGAGGGATAAATATTCGCCAGGTCACTGGGAAGAACTCCCCTGCTCTTTTTCGAAGTAGTGCCGTGGGATCTTAACATCCACCTAAGATAGATTGGGAGACCATGTCGAGTCTGGAGGTGACAAAATCACGGATGGGGGTTTCAGTGCCAGATGGGCTGAGGTTGGGATGGAGGCGGGCGATGTTACAAAGGTGTAGGCGGATATGGAAGATTATCTCAGGGTTGAATAGGATGCTGAGGTCGCAAACAATTTGGTTTAGCCCGAGACAGTGATTGGGGAGGGGAATGGAGTTGATGGGAAAGTTTTAACGTTGTATGGTGAGGACTGAAGATTTTGGGCTGGACTTTCTGGGGGGTCAGCGGGCATTGATTGGTGGCGGGTCGGGTGGGAAAGTGTTTTTTTTCCCCAGCGGGTCTGGGACCAGCTGAGATCCCGCCCCCACGTGCCTTTCCCCGATGTTGGGTCTGTCAGCGCTGAGTAGACCTGACACGCAGCAATGGGTTCACAGCGGGGGACCCAATTCAGGTAATTAGTGGTTTGTTTAGAGCCACTTAAGAATGAATTTCAGCTCACCTTCTGCAGTTGACAGCTCGCCCACGGGGTCCACGCTAGTTGTGGACCACGTCTGTCAAACTGAGGCAGGAGGTCAGTGGCCATTGAATCAGCTGTTGCATTGACAGCTTCAAATGTACAGTAAAAGCTCCCACCTTACAGACATATCTTCCCTCAGCCACAAACTCTTCCTCACTGCATTTCCACAACAGATTCACCATGTTGCAAGTCTTTACACAAGTCTCCATTCAGTCTGACCTCATTACCATTGACAGATCGCTTCTGTTATCTCTACTTCACCTGTCATCTATTCCATTAGCATGGGTGCCCTTTATACTCTCTCACCTTGATCTTCAGAATCCCACCATGATCAGCCCCAACACCAGCAGCACCAGGCACACCAGCAGCACCAACAACAACACCAATCTTCTCCGCAATTACCTGATGCTGAACAGGACAGAGGGCATCAGCGCCCGACCACTTTGCTGCCCGGGAGGCCAGGGATGGCCTCATCATGGCCAGATTTACTTCAATTGATGCTGTACACCCTGGCTGCCACATGATGTGCCAGGTTGGCACCACCCCACACCAACACCATAAAGCATCCCTACAATGCCCAAGCCATTCCTTTCACACTCATCACCACTGCGGGTGGTATCGTTATGTCTCACCATTCACTGCAACTCACTAAGACACTTCCAAAGGTCTACACAAATCTGTCCAAGAACGCAAAGTGTTAAAAATAAAGGTTTCAATGTTTGACACCACATTAACAGAAATTTTACATGAACATTGCAAAAAACACTCAAGTGCCTACCCTTGTGTGTTGTTAGTTGGTATGATTGCACTAGGATGAGGGTGAGTGTAAAGGGTGGCTAGTGAGATGGAGATGTGATAATGTAGATAGAGAGGGATAGGTGGAGGTGCAAGGTAATTTGGTGTGAGTAAGAATGTGCAGGAGTAGGGTAGGGAAGGCAGAGTGATGGGGATGTGATGAGAGGCAACGCAGGATGAGGTTGAGTGTGGCTTTGTACTAACGTTTCGTGATCTACTGAGATCATTAAAATGTTTGCGGCACTGCACCCAGGTCCTCCTGACCACATCTCTGCTTGTGCCCTCCTCTGCAATGTGCAACCAGGCTGTGTTGATCTCCTGGGGAGGTCTCTTCCACCCATGGAAGGGGAGAGGACCTCCCTGCGTGCTGTGACTCCCTCCATAAGCATATGGAGGGAGTCATGGGAGAGCCTGGGTGCAGCCCTGCACCTCTGTGCAGTGCTTGTCAGTGTTTCCAGTACCTCAATGCTGTAGAACACTGACAGCACAACAGGCAAAATAAAGTTGGCCATGGTCCCTTTAAGGAAACCGGCTGGTGACGTGTCATCAAATTACGTCAACAGAACTGCTTCCTCTAATTGGCCGGGCAACGTGCTGGGTGGGCGTAACAAGCCCAATCTAGGGAAAGTCATACCAGAGGCAGGGATGGAGACAGCAGCGGGGTCGGGACCTGCCACCGACATTACCTGCCACGGACCCGCCGAGGTTAGTAAAATCGCGACTGATGTTTCAGTCTTCCTAGTGTTTAGTTGGAGGAAACTGCAGCTCATCCAAGACTGGATGTTGGACAAGCAGCCTGACAACACAGAGGGAGTGAAGGGGCCGAGAAAAGTGGTAAAGAGGTAGAGCTGGGTGTTGTCAGTGTACATGTGAATGCTAACCCGTGTCTATGGCTGATATCACCGAAAGGCAGCATGTAGATGAGGATGAGGAGGGGGCCAGGGCTGGAGCATTGAGAGACTCCAGAGGAAACAGTGCGAGGTCAGGAAGAAAAGCTGATGCTCTAGGTATATTTGGAACCAAGTGAGGGCAATCGCGTGGAGCTGGACAACAGAGGAGAGGCTTTGAAACATAGAAACATAGAAGATAGGAGCAGGAGTAGGCCATTCGGCCCCTCAAGCCTGTTCCGCCATTCAATGTGATCATTGCTGATCATCCAAATTCAGTACCCTGTCCCTGCTTTCTCCCCATATCCCTTGATCCCCTTAGCCTTAAGAAATATATCTAACCCCTTCTTGAATATATTTAATGAATTGGCCTCAACTGCCTTGTGTGGTAGAGAATTCCACAGGTTCACTACTCTCTGGGTGAAGAAATTCCTCCTCATCTCAGTCCTAAATGGCTTACCCCTTATCCTTAGACTGTGACCCCTGGTTCTGGACTCCCCCGCCATCGGGAACATCCTTCCTGCATCTAGTCTGTCTAGTCCTGTTAGAATTTTATAAGTTTCAATGAGATCCCCTCTCATTCTTCTAAACTCTGGTGAATACAAGCCCAATCGACCCAATCTCTCTTCATTCATCATTCCTGCCATCCCAGGTATCAGTCTGGTGAATCTTCGCTGCACTCCCTCCATGGCAAGAACATCCTTTCTCAGATAAGGCGACCAAAACTGCACACAATACTCAAGGTGTGGTCTCACCAAGGCATTGTACAACTGCAGCAAGACATCCTTGCTCCTGTACTCGAATCCACTCGCTATGAAGGCCAACATACCATTTGCCTTCTTAACCGCCTGCTGCACCTGCATGCTTACCTTCAACGACTGGTGCACAAGGACTCCCAGGTCTCGTTGCACTTCCCCTTTTCCCAATCTATTGCCATTCAGATAATAATCTGCCTTCCTGTTTTTGCCACCAAAGTGGATAACCTCGCATTTATCCACATTATACTGCATCTGCCATGCATCTGCCCAATCACCCAACCTGTCCAAATCATACTGGAGTTTCTCTGCATCCTCCTCACAGCACACACACCCACCCAGCTTTGTGTCATCTGCAAACTTGGAGATATTACATCTAGTTCCCTCGTCTAGATCATTAATATATATTGTGAATAGCTGGGGTCCTAGCACCGATCCCTGCGGTACCCCACTAGTCACTGCCTGCCACTCGGAAAAAGACTCATTTATTCCAACTCTTTGCTTCCTGTCTGCCAACCAGTTCTCTATCGAAGTCAGTACCTTACCCCCAATCCCATGTGCTTTAACTTTGCACGCTAATCTCTTATGCGGGACCTGATCGAAAGCCTTCTGAGAGTCCAAATACACCACATCCACTGGTTCTCCCTTATCTATTCTACCAGTTACATCCTCAAAAAATTCCAGTAGATAAGTCAAGCATGATTTACCTTTTGTAAATCCATGTTGACTTTGTCCGATCCTGTCACTGTTTTCCAAGTGCTCTGCTATTACATCTTTTATAATGGACTCTAGCATTTTTCCCACTACCGATGTCAAGCTTACCGGTCTATAATTCCCCGTTTTCTCTCTACCACCTTTTTTGAATAGTGGGGTTACATTAGCTACCCTCCAATCCATGGGAACTGTTCCAGAGTCTATAGAATTTTGGAAGATGACCAGCAATGCATCTACTATTTCTAGGGCCACTTCCTTAAGTACCCTAGGATGTAGATTATCAGGCCCTGGGGATTTATTGGCCTTCAATCCCATCAATTTCCCGAACACCATTTCCCTACAAATACTGATTTCATTCAGTTCCTCCCTCTCATTAGACCCTATGTTCCCCGACACCTCTGGGAGGTTATTTGTGTCCTCCTTTGTGAAGACAGAACCAAAGTATGTATTTAATTGGTCTGCCGTTTCTTTGTTCCCCATTATAAATTCCACTGATTCTGACTGCAAGGGTCCTACGCTTGACTTCACCAATCTTTTTCTCTTCACATATCTATAGAAGCTTTTACAGTCAGTTTTTATGTTCCCTGAAAGCTTACTCTCGTACTCTATTTCCCCCCTCTTAATTAATCCCTTTGTCCTCATTTGCTGAATCCTAAACTGCTCCCAATCCTCAGGTTTGCTGCTTTTTCTGGCCAATTTATATGTCCTCTCCTTGGATCTTATGCTATCCCTAATTTCCCTTGTTAGCCACGGTTGAGTCACCTTTTTTGTTTTATTTTTATGCCAAACAGGGATGAACAAATTCTGTAGTTTATCCATGAGATCTTTAAATGTTTGCCATTGCCTATCCACCGTCAACCCTTTAAGTAACGTTCCCCAATCCATCCTAGCCAACTCGTGCCTCATACCATCATAGTTTCCTTTATTAAAATTCAGGACCCAAGTCTCTGAGTCAAATACCTCACTCTCCATCTTAATGAAGAATTCTATCATATTATGATCGCTCCTCCCCAAGGGGCCTCGCACAACAAGATTGCCAATTAATCCTTTCTCATTACATAATACCCAGTCTAAGATGGCCTGATCTCTAGTTGGTTCCTCGACATATTGGTCCAGGAAACCATCCCGTATACACTCTAGGAATTCCTCCTCCACAGTATTGTTACTCATTTTTAGCCCAATCTATATGTAGATTAAAGTCACCCATGATAATTGCTGTGCCCTTATTGCACGCGTCTCTAATTGATTGATCATGTCAAAGTCTGTAGAGAGGTCACAGAGAGATAGTGCACCAGAGGCACAGTCACAGAGAATGCCATTTAGTGACTTTGGTTAGGGTCGTTTTGGTGAAGTGGCAAGTTTGAAAACCTGATTGGAGAGATTCAAATAGGGAGTTGCTGGTATGGTGGATTGTCTCATGATAAAAGCATCATTACAGCTTCTGGGTAGTGAGCATTAACATGCATGAAAAGCTGACGGGCATCACACAATAGCTGGATGTTTATTGAATGAAGGTCTTTCCTATTAATGAAATTGGACGGGGTGTTGTATTGGGGCTTTCAATGCCACATGTGTTCCATTAATTGTTCCCTTGTATCTGGTGGACCCCAGACAATGTATAAGATTGGACTGTTCCCTCTCTTTGTTTTGCAGGTTTTATAGACAAGGTAATAAATTGTGAGGCCCACCTGAATGAAGTGTCAGTGATCTTCATAAAATGGTCAGCTGCTGTCTGACTGTGTGGCAGAGGGTGACTGAGGCTGCCTGGAAGGAGCTCATGGCCAAAACCTTTCAGACAGTAGTCACTTTCATTGCTACAGTCAGTGATGATATCCTGGTCTTCATACAGCAGCTGGCATAACTCCCCATAGCCTTCTGGTGGAAGTGGAGCCTTCCGAGCCATTGACGAGCGGAGCGATGTAAATAAGGCCTTCTAGTTCTGTCAACCCTGTGGAGTGGGCATTGAGGTGTAGGAAACAAGGATACCTCACCCTAAGAGCCTTCAATTGAGTCTCCTCCACATCTTCAACCTCCTCCTCTTCATAGCACAGGAACAGAAAGATTCCCATTGGGAGATCCTTTTCGCCCGTCCAGAAATTTACTTTTTCAAATATAAAACCCGTCAGGGGAAGTCTTCAGAGAAATTGTTAAAAAGGCATATGGGTTCCTTGGCTTTATAAATAGGGAGGTCGCACAACACCAGGTTATAGTCCAACAGTTTTATTTGAAATCACAAGCTTTCGGAGCTATCGCTCCTTCCTCAGGTGAAGTAAATTGGCTCCGCATCATGACCGCTTTATAAATAGGAGCATAGGGGGTGAAACTGGGCGAGGGAGCGCCCATTTTTTGGTCGCTATAAGGTCCCTTAAGGATCCAAGGTGGCATCTGCGGTGTGTGCGCACGCTTCTGACGCGAAGTACGGCAGACGCCATATTGGTTAATGAGTTAACGCAGTGCACCCAGCGTCCGCCGGCAGCATGCAGAGTAGGCAGGTCATGACGTCAATCAGCGTGCAATGCTGATTTGATGTCAGCGCTGCCATGCAGGAGCTCCACACTCCAGCCTACACCATCCATTAACCTCCCACAGCTGAACACGTGTTCAACGGCATGAAGGACCCCTCACCAGCGCTATTTAAAGAGATCATCAACTACTTCCAGGTTAGTTGCTGGATTATTTCTTCTGGTTGTTGCTGTAATTCTACGAGTTTTGGGTGCTTTTCCATCCTTGTTAAAATTTTCAATAGTCTACAGGGAGCTGTCTGACTGGTGCTGAAGTAATTTTTTGGTGACTTAAAGGCTTGTGCACAAATCAGTTGCTTCCAGACATGGGTAGCCTAGTAGGGCTTCCTCTTTGTATTGAGCATGACTGGGAGAATGAGCGTCCCTTGGAACCGAGGACGACTTGCTTCCACACTAGAAATGAGTTCTCAGGTGACTGATGAGTCCAATGCGGGACCTACAGTCTCTGTCACAGGTGGGGCAGACGGTGGTTGAAGGGGCGGGTGGGTGGGGTGCTTGGGTTGACGTGCGCTTCTTCCGCTGTTTGCGCTTGGCTTCCGCTTGCTCCCGGCGAAGAGACTCGAGGTGTTTGGCGCCTTCCCGGATGCTTCTCCTCCACTTTGTGCGCTCTTGGGCCAGGGATTCCCAGGTGTCGGTGGGGATGTTGCACTTTTTCAAGGAGGCTTTGAGGGTGTCCTTGAAGCGTTTCCTTTGCCCACCTGGGGCTCTCTTGCCGTGTCGGAGCTCCGAGTCGAGCGCTTGCTTTGGGAGTCTCGTATCGGGCATGTGGACGATGTGGCCCATCCATCAGAGCTGATCGAGCGTGGTCAAAGCTTCGATGCTGGGGATGTTGGCCTGAGCGAGAACACTGGCGTTGGTGCGCCTATCTTGCAGAGCAGGATAAGCTGCGAGAAGAGGGAGGAGTAGGAGGGGGCGAAGGGCTCTCAGCAGGTGGCCATATCCGCAGTGAATCTTCAGGGAGCAGATCAGTTGGAGAACAGAATGCAGGAGTGTTGTGACGCCCTGGAAGCCCCTTTGCACATTGGTATCCTGAGCCATAACGGCAGCAGTCTGAGCTTCCACTGCAGCACTCAGATGTTGGGTGGAAGCTGCTTGTTCTGCACTGGAAGCTGAGATATTGGCCATCAGACGCTGCATCATGGTTGGCTCAACGTGTGCATTGATGGAGGTGGCCACCTATTCCATATTGCAAAGGATGGGTTCCAAGCTCTGTGCAAAGCCCTGTGCCGAGTTGGTGTCAGACTCCGAGCTCCTTGGCATCAAACGCAGGCTTTCTAGCGGGCTTCCCGATGCACAAAGTATTTGGGTGTATACACCCATCAGCCTTCTTCTGTAATAACAACCGAAAATGCTGGAAACACTCAGCAGGTCAGGCAGCATTGTGGAGAGAGAAACAGAGTTAACGTTTCAGGTCGATGGCCCTTCGTCAGAACTGGAAAAGGTGAGAGAAGTAACAGATTTTTAAGCAAGTGTAGGGGCAGGGAAAGGGAGGAGGGGAGGAAAGAACAAAGGGAAGGGCTGTGGTAGGCTGGAAGGCAGGAGAGATTAAAGGGATGATGGTGCAAGGCAAAAGGAGATGGTAATGGGACAAGTTAAGAAACAAAAGATGAGTCTAGATAAGGTGTAAATGGGAATGGCAGAATCATCAACAGCTGCCATGTGAGAGAAAAGAGAAAAGGGAAAAAATAAAAAAAATAAAAAAAATATATAGGGGCAGAGGTTATGGTCTGAAATTGTTGAACTCGATGTTGAGTCCAGAAGGCTGTAAAGTGCCTAATCGAAAGATGAGGTGCTGTTCCTCGAGCTTACATTGAGCTTCGTTGGAACAGTGTAATAGGCCGAGGACGGTGAGGTCAGAGTGGGACTGGAGCGGAGAATTAAAATGACAGGTGACCGGAAGCTCAGGGCCACGCTTACGGACAGAATGGAGGTGTTCCGCAAAGCGGTCACCCAATCTGCATTTGGTCTCCCCATGTAGAGGAGACCGCATTGTGAGCAGCGAATACAGTATACTAAATTGCAAGAAGTACAAGTAAATCGCTGTTTCACCTGGAAGGAGTGTTTGGGGCCCTGGACAATGGGAAGGGAGGAGGTAAAAGGGCAGGCGTTACATCTCCTGCGCTTACACGGGAAGGTGCTGTGGGAAAGGGAAGGGGTGTTGGGGGTGATAGAGAAGTGGACCAGGGTGTTGCAGAGGGAGCAGTCCCTTCAGAATGCTGAAAGGGGGGGGAGGAGGGGAAGATGTGTTTGGTGGTGGGATCACGCTGGAGGTGGCGGAAATGGTGGAGGATGATCCGTTGAATGTGCAGGTTGGTGGGGTGAAAGGTAAGGACAAGGGGAACCCTATCATGGTTCTGGGAGGGAGGGGAAGGGGTGAGAGCAGAAGTGCGGCAAATGGAACGGACACGGTCAAGGGCCGTGTCACGGTAGAGGGGAATCCTCGGTTGAGGAAAAAGCAAGACGTATCGGAAGCACTGGTATGGAAGGTGGCATCGTCAGAACAGATGCGGTGGAGACGGAGAAACTGGGAAAATGGAATAGAGTCCTTAAAGGAAGCGGGGTGGGAGGAAGTGCAGTCCAGCCTTCTTCTGTAGCCTGGCCCATCGAAGTCATCATCTGAGTCCTCTGCAGCAGAACTAGTGTGCAACCTCGCCCTCCGGCGAGCTGGCACTTGTGCTATCCTTGCCCCCTGCTCTGGCTGCAGCGCACTTGTGCCCGGTGTCTCCCCATGTGCAGATCCATCTCTATCCTATCCTCTAAATCACATGCAGTGTCAGTATCTGAGCTGGTGGCTGCGACTGTGAAATCGAGTGACGGTGTGTCTTCATCTTCACTGTCGTCTTGCTCTTCCTCCACAGTCTGGGCAGGTTGCAGTTCTTGGATATCTGAAAGGAAAAAGGGACAAGGGTAGGGTTGTGGTGAGGGGAGAGGAGAAAGTAAGAAGTGCGTGCGTACACCATCTGCAGCTTTTAAGTAAGAAGAGACTGTGGGATGAGGAAGAAATGAGATGTGAGAAGGAGGATTATGTATGCAGCTACCCTCAGCTTCAATGGCTTCAGCCACGCTGGTGACCACGGCCTCAGCAATGGCCCTTCCCATAATGGCCAGCACCGTCTCTTCCATGGGAGTTAGAACATGCAGGCGTGCCTCTCCCCCTCCGGTTAGTTCCTGCTGCCTTTGGTCGTGCACCACCTTCTCCTGCATGAGAGAGAGAAGTGTGTCAGTCAGTGTCGTGCAATCTATTTGTGTGATGTGGCTGTCATGGTTGAATAGCTGGCAGTGTGTGCAAGCTGTGAGATGTGGGTTTGAGGCTTGCAGTAGTGCTAAATGTGTGAGGGTGAGGTGAAGCATATGTTAGGTATGAGTCCTGATTAATGGAGGTTGTTGGTAGGTGAGTGATGGGAGTGTGGTGAATTGAACAGTGGCTGAGGCTAGTGGTGCAGTTGGTAGGATATGGTATTTGAAGATGCATTCACTTATCTTGACCACTTGTGTGAGATCATTAAACTTCATGCGGCACTGCATCCAAGTCCTTGGGGCTAAACTCCTGGCATTGACCTCCACGGCGATCTGCTCCCACTGCCTTCTCATAGAATCATAGAAGATAGGAGCAGGAGTAGGTCATTCGGCCCCTCTAGCCTGCTCCGCCATTCAATGCGATCATGGCTGATCATCCAAATTCAGTACCCTGTCCCTGCTTTCTCCCCATATCCCTTGATCCCTTTAGTCTTAAGAAATATATCCAACTCCTTCTTGAATCTATTTAATGAATTGGCCTCTACTGCCTTCTGTGGCAGAGAATTCCACAGGTTCACCACTCTCTGGGTGAAGAAATTCCTCCTCATTTCTGTCCTAAATGGCTTACCCCTTATCCTTAGACTGTGACCCCTGGTTCTGGACTCCCCGACCATCGGGAACATCCTTCCTGCATTTAGTTTGTCCTGTCCTGTCAGAATTTTATAAGTTTCAATGAGATCCCCTCTCATTCTTCTATACTCCAGCGAGTATAAGCCCAATCGACCCAATCTCTCTTCATACATCATTCCTGCCATCCCAGGTATCAGCCTTGTGAATCTTCGCTGAACTCCCTCCATGGCAAGAACATCCTTCCTCAGATAAGGCGACCAAAACTGCACACAATACTCAAGGTGTGGTCTCACCAAGGCCCTGTACAACTGCAGCAAGACATCCTTGTTCCTGTACTCAAACCCTCTCGCTATGAAGGCCAACATACTCATCGTGTGTCTGGAGCGCCTCCTGCCCCCCTGCGGATACAGGACATCTCTCCTCCTTTCCACCTCCTCCACCAAGACCACCAGTGCAGCGTCCGAAAACCTGGGTGCCCGCTCTCTCCCACGGTCAGCCATTCTTCACTCTTTCCCAGGTCAGATTCAGTTGCAGAATGACTCCCAGCACCTGCCCCAGCCAAAATGTACCTCCACTTTCAAAGGAGCAGGCTAGCTTTAAGTAATGCAAATTAGTAACGATTTTGATGCTGATGCGAGCAGCAATGAACAGCGCGGGGAGCGCTGGCTTCACACAGAAACCATTTATATGAGCAGGCAGCACCAAATTGGCATGCTGCCTGCATTCCGCGCAACGGGCGCGGGTTCATCACACATCACGATCCCTGCGCCCGTGTTCAGGGACTAACCAATTTAACCTCCATAGTGTACAAAATCAAGGAAGTTATGCTAAACCTTTATCAAACACTGGTTAGGCCCCAGTTGGAGAATTGTGGCCAATTCTGGGCACCGCACTTTAGGAAGGATGTCAAGGCCTTGGAGAGGGTGCAGAGGAGATTTACTAGAATGGTGCCAGGGGAGCAAGAACCAACTAAATACGACTTCTCAACTAAATATTGCCATGTAGCTGTGAGCTACAAAAGACCAAAATACAGGAAGTACAAAAAGGCTCTTCCTGCTTCCACAGGGAGGTTTCAACAAAAAGTTTTTGCCATGGGGTCCTTCAACAGGAAATAGGCTCCTAAGGAACATATGCAAGGGGCCTAATGCCTGCTTTAGGCCATCGCCTGGGACGCCTGAAAAACGGGCCCCGACGAACTTAGCAATGGGTCAAACGCCTGCACGGATTGGGCGCGGGCCGTCCCACTGCTAATTTGATCAGCGTCGTGCCCGCTTTGCACCCTAAAAACGGGCGTAATTTTCTACCCCATGGTGTGCTCAGAGGTCAGGCTGAGGGGCGATAATTGGGAGAAATGATGTGGCGGCCAAGGCCACGCCCACCCATGCGACAGACTCTGGGCGGGCAGCACTGCAGACTGGCGGGTTTCAAGTTTGATGATTTGGTGCGGGTTTTTTGGTACTGCTGGTACTGCGGCTGTTGGCCATACTGCCCCTTGTTACCGGATATAGTGCCCGAGCACCACCCACAAACCAGCAGGTAAAGGAGGGAAAATTCAAACCCCTACAGTTTAGATTATACTTTCCTTCACTGCGCTTTTCTCTGCATGGAACTAAACCCTACATAGACCTGCCCACCCTGCTCACGCTCTAGCTTCTCCTGCAATCTGTTTATTTCAGTGACAACGACTTACATTTATACAGCGTCTTTAACGTAGGTAAACGTCTCATAGAGGCCCAAGGCAACAAAAAACAGACCTTGAGGCAAAGGAGGAGATATTAGGAGGGATGATCAATTGCTTGGTCAAAAAGGTTGGCTTTAAAGAGGGTCTTAAAATAGGAGGGGCAAGTGGAGAGTTTAGGGAAGGAATTCCAGAACATGGGGCTAAAGTGGTGAAGGCGTGGCCTCCGGTGGTGGGGGGAAGAGGGGGACTCACAAGAGATCAGAGTCAGAGGAATGCTCTGGCGAGGGGAGGGCTGTAACAAGGTTACAGAGGTAGGAGGGTCGAGGCCATGGAGAGATTTAAACACAAGGATGAAAATTTTAAACATGAGGTGCTGCAAGCAGGAGCCATTACAAAGAAAGACTTGCATTTCTATAGCGCCTTTCATGACTTCAGGACATCCCAAAGCGCTTTCCAGCCAATGAAGTACTTTGGAAGTGTCGTCACTGTTGTAATGTGGGAAACACGGCACAGCAAGATCCCATAATTACCAGATAATCTGTTCTTAGTGATGTTGGTTGAGGGATAAATATTGGCCCAGGACACCGGGGATAACTCCCCTGCTCTTCGAATTGTGCCATGGCATCATTTACATCCGATAGCAAAATACTGCGGATGCTGGAAATTCCAGCGTTTTCTGTTGTTATTTCGGATTTCCAGCATCCGCAGTATTTTGCTATCATTTACATCCACCTGAGAGAGCAGATTGGGCCTCGGTTTAACATCTCAAACCAACAACTTGTGTTTATATGGAGCCTTTAACGTAATTAAAAAGTCCCAAGGCGCTTCACAGGGGATGTGCAAGAGGCAGCGATCTCAGATGGGTTGCATGGCTGGCGGTGGTAATAGAGATGTGGTGAAGCCACGGAGGGATTTGAAAACAAGAATGAGAATGTGATATTCGAGGCATTGCCAGAACGGGAGCCAAAGTAAGTCAGCGAGCAGAGGGGGTGATGGGTGAACAGGACATGGTGCAAGTTAGGATACGGGCAGCAGAGGTTTGGATGAGCTCAAGTTTACGGAAGGTGTAAAGTCAGAGACCATCCAGGAGAGCTTTAGTTTAGTCTCGTCCAGGGGTAACAAAGGCATGGAAGAGGGTTTTAGCCACACATGAGCTGGAGCAAGTCTGACAGTGCCGCATTCCCTCAACACTGTGACTTGGTGTCAAATTTTGTCCAATAACGCTCCTGTGAAGCGCCTGGGGACGCCTTTACTACGTTAACGGCGCTATATAAATGCAAGCAGTTGCTGTTTAATCTCATATGCCTTAATTTTCAGATCAGATTACGTGGCACCTTATCAGATGCCTTTTGAAAATCCCTACGCACAATCAGGTTTCCCTCTGCGATTTCCTCGAAACAGTGAACGAGATCTCTAAGTGGATGCTTTCAGGGTAGGAGGCCTGCGAGCAGGCTGTCTCTCTGTCCTGCTGGCTACAGACAATGCTGGGATCCATGAAGGGGGGAAGGGGAGCGATTAACGTAATAAAAACAGGATGTCCAGCTTCCTGTTTGAGGCCTTGATTTTCACCAGCCCAACCAGTTCTGGAAATTACTACCAGTTGACAGTTTTAGTACAGTGGCTAGTGATTTTAATAGCATTCGTTCAAACCTTCAGCATGCAATAAAAAAAAAATGTGGCCACTGCATTTCCGGCTCACGAAGAATCACAACAGATGGCTCTCATTCAGCCTATCTTCTGCCTCCTTTTATAAAAAGCACACAATCCTTCAGCAAAGCCTCTTCAATGATTCCAGAGGGTTTCTTTTCTCCTCTGCCCTATCCGGACTGTCATGTATTAATCACTCGGTGTGAAGAAGTGCTTCCTGGCATCGCTCCTGAACTGTTAGCAGTTTGTACCGGTGTCCCCTTGCTATTGCGGTCTTGGGTTTTCACTGTGAAATAGTGTTCAGGATTAACCCGTTCGACTTCATGCTCTCTATCAGATCCGCTCTCATTTGCCTCCTTGAAGAGGGGTAATTTTAACCTAATCCGCCCAGTGGCGATCTGACAGGATCGGATTGGCTCAGCCGCCCATATAACACCCATTAACAAAACCGGGCGGGGTGTACAACAGGCAGCTGATCCAATCCCGTCAGTTTTCCTCTGGGTGGGTTAGGTTAAATGGACGCCCTGTGCCTTTATCCATTACTCAGTCCCTCTGACACTAGTGATCGGTCTTGTGACCGTTCTCCGCGCTATCTCCAGCGCTTGGAACGTTTCCCTTCTATCTCGGTGGCTAGAACTGAACTCAGCACTCAGGGCATCACTTGTCCAATCACAGTTAAAACTGTCAACCAGCAACTGGTGACACTTTAAAAACTGGCCAGGTGGCAACTCTAGCTGCGGGTGTCAGCCTTGGCTCACTCTTGCCTCTGAGGCAGAAGGTTGTGGGTTCTTGCCCTACTCCAGTGACTTGAGCACCTAATCCACATCAGTGCAGTACTGAGGGAAAGCTGTACCGTTGGAGGTGTTGACTGCTCTCTCAGGTGGACGTAAAAGATCCCATGGCACTGTGTGAAGAAGAGGAGGGGAGTTCTTCCCCGGTGTCCTGGCCAATATTTATCCCTCAACCAACATCACTAAAACAGATTCTCTGGTCATTATCTCATTGCTGCTTGTGGGATCTTGCTGTGCGCAAAATGACTTCCTTGTTTCCCTACCTTACAACAGTGACTACATTTCAAAAGTACTTCATTGGCTGTGGAGCGCTTTGGGGCCTCCTGAGGTTGTGAAATGCAAGTCCTTTCTTTCTAATAGAGCAGAGTGAAGCTGACCCAGCTGTTAACTTTTTCGGTCTAATTATTTCAAGTGAACTCCAAACAACCACTAATGGAATTGTCCTGTCCTTGGCTATTTGGGTATTTGGCCATTAAATGGAATTAATTACCTATAATTACTGCTTAAATGTGGATGCATATATTTTCACTTTGTCATGCCTTTATTTCTTATATCTGGTAAATTATGCTATCCTATGCAACATTACAGATCTGTATTCGCTGCTCACGATATGGTCTCCTCTACATTGGGGAGACTAAACGCAGATTGGGTGATCGCTTTGCGGAACACCTCCGTTCAGTCCGTAAGGGTGACCCCGAGCTTCCGTTCGCTTGTCACTTTTATTCTCCGCTCCACTCCCACTCTGACCTCTCTGTCCTCGGCCTCTTACATTGTTCCACTGAAGCTCAACGTAAGCTCGAGGCACAGCACCTCATCTTTCGATCAGGCACTTTACAGCCTTCTGGACTCAACATTGAGTTCAACAATTTCAGACTATAAACCCCCCCATTTTTTCAGGCGGCAGGTGTTGATTATTCTTCCATCCCCATTTGCAACATTTTATCTCTCCTGCCTTTAATCCTAGCACAGACTGTCCCTTTAGTTCCTTCCACCCCTTCCACCCTGCTTTTCCCTGCCTCTGCACCTGCTTAAATCATCTCTAACTTTTACCAGTTCTGACGAAGGGTCACAGACCTGAAACGTTAACTCTGTTTCTCTCTCCTCGATGTTGCCTGGCCTGCTGAGTGTTTCCAGCATTTTCTGTTGTTATTTCAGATTTCCAGCATCCACAGTATTTTGCTATTGTATTACAGATCTGTTACTGCCCCCAAACTCCTCTATAATTGCATCAGTTTGAGAGCTTTATAATTCAGTTGCAGATGTACAACAGCGACTTGCATTTATTTGGCACCTTTCACATTGAGAAACGTCACAAGGGTCTCCACTAAGGCCTGAGGAAAAAATGGATGTCAAGCCAAAGAAGAAGAGAATAGGATGGGTGATTAAAAGCATAAAGAGGTTGGGGGAGGATTCCCATGCAGTGAGTTGCCAATGAGAAAAGATTTGTGTCCACCGGTGGTCTGGATACATGAGAGCTTCCTGGGTCAGCACATTAGCGTATCCACTGGAGTTGTGATTGGTGTAAATCCCGTGCAAAAAAGATGTAATCCACTGGGCTCCATAGAGTGGAGCCTTTAAAAGGATGGTTCTGGCTGAACAGTCTGTGGGGAGCAGGAGTTAAGAATGGAGAAGTGCTTGGCTAACACTCCTGACTGGCAGCTAGCTTGACTGCATGGGGTTGAATTTCCATGGGGATTCTCCTGATCGACTGCAATAACTTTGGTGGAAAGTCCGTGGAAATCCCAGAGAAATAATGTAAACCATGTTTATGCCCTGTTGCTGGATGGGCACTGGATTCAGAGAATGTCTCTTTGTTTGAAAGGGAGGGAGAGAAGGAGGTCGGGCGCTGGTGTCAAAGGTAGACTGTGATGCACAGAAGAGAAGACTTCAGTGATGAGATGTGCTCTGATGCCCCTTGTAGCAGTCACTGAGGAGGCCTCTGAGTGCAGGTCTTCACAATGCTCTCCTCCATGTAACTCAGGCTCCAATGAAGCTAGGGTCACCTCACCAGCAATGTCCAAGTCCAGCCCTTTATGAATGGAAGACTTGTGCAGGGCCCAGCATGCTACAAATATACAGAAATACGATCTGGAGCACACTGCAGAGCCCCTCCTGACCTGTCCAGGCAGCAAAAGTGTGTCTCTAAAATGGTCCTCTCAATGACCATTCTCATAGAGGTATGTGCCTCATTGTAGCACTCCTCAGCTGCTGTTCATGCTGCTCCTAGTGAGGTATTTAACCATGCATGGAGGGGGCAGTGTCTTTGGCACCCACAAGCCATCCATTGACCCGATTTTCTTTCCAAAGGTCCAAATTTGGAAGGATGAATGCATTAGTGACAACTTGTCGCTTATCTGGCATTGTCCTCTGCATGTTGTTGCACAATCTGCACAGCAACAGCAACTACTTGCATTTAGATAGCGCCTTTAACATAGTAAAATATCCCAAGGCGCTTCACAGGAGCGTTATTAGACAAGATTTGACACCGAGCCACATAAGGAGAAATTAGGGCCGTTGACCAAAAGCTTGGTCAAAGAGGTAGGTTTTAAGGATCGACTTAAAGGAGGAGAGAGAGGTAGCGAGGCGGAGAGGCTTAGGGAGGGAATTCCAGAGCTGAAGTCTTAGACAGCAGAAGGCACGGCCGCCAGTGGTGGAATGAAGGAAATCAGGGATGGGCAAGATGGGCAAAGAGTTGGGTAGATTGAGGGAGTGGACACCCTTTCACTTGAGGAAGTAGAGGGGTTTTCCTGTCAGAACTCATAAAGCAACGTGGGCACGATCGATTGCATTATGGACCTTCGGGTAGCCAACAGTCTCGTGAAACAGAATGGCCCTAATCTCATTGCTGCCTTTCAGTGAAGCCGAAGGGGATGAATTCGTCAGCCAGTCACCTGATGAATGCATGCTCGTACTGCAGCCTTGCTGATATTACAGAGTTCCTCTGTGGCTGCCTGAAATGAGCCTGTGCCACAAAGGTTGGGTGCGATGGTCACCTTCATAGCTACAGACAGAGCCATGCGGACAGATGACCGGGGCTGCAGGTCCTCGTTACATTAGTTGAGATGCCAAAGAGGTGGGATTTAAGGAGGGTCTTAAAGGAGCAGAGGGAGGTGGAGAGGCGGAGAGGTTTAGAGAGAGATTTCCAGAGCGTAGGACCTAGGCAGCTGAAAGCACAGCTGTCAATGGTGGAGCAGTGGGAGGTGGGGCTACACAAGATGCCAGAGTCATAGGAATGGGAGTTGGGGGTGGGGAGGGTTGTAGGGGTGGAGGAGGTTACAGGGATAGGGAGGGACAAGGTCATGAAGGGATTTAAACACAAATGTGTGAATTTTAAATGTGAGGTGTTGGGGGACCAATGTAGGGCAACGAGGGAAAGGGTGATTGGTAATCAGGACTTGGTGCGAGTTAGGACACGGGCAGCAGAGTTTTGGATGAGCTGAAGTTTATGGAATGTGGCCAATGGGAGGCCGGCCAGGAGAGCTTTGGAATAGTCGAGTCTGGAGGTGACAAAGGCAGGGATGTGGGTTTCAGCTGAGACGGGCGATGTTATGGAGATGGAAGCAAGCGGTCTTGGTTATGGAGAGGATATGGGCTCAGAAACTCAGTTCTGCATCAAATAGGAGGTTTAGGTTGTCAACAGTGTGGTTCAACCTGAGACAGTTGCCGGAGAGGGGGATGGAAACGGAGAGGGTGAAAACATACAATTAACGCTCTAAATTATGGAAAGTTATTGGTGGTCTTTTTAATGTGCTGTGCTTCTTAATAGTGGTTAAATCGTGATTTCTCTCTTGAGTGATATTGCATTACATCTACGTTTAACAGTGATAAATGTGGCTCAGTATTAATAACAGCAAAAATAATATTAACACCAAATAATAGTTTTCAGTGAATTGTAAAACATTACCACAGACCAATGGCCCCACCTTCGCCCATATAAGGACCTACTGAATGAATCCCTGGACACCCATACCACAGGCCTCTCAACAATATCCCCTTTGTGTTTCCTGCAAATGCAGGATTTAATACATTAACTAATGGAAATCACATTTACCTTCGCATGCAGGAATCTTGGAGCCCTTCCAAATGACCTTATTTAATTTAATGGAATGGCGGGATTAACTAAACATTATCTTCACAAAATCTGAGCAATGCTCGCCTCTATTGTAGGGAACTG
The DNA here is from genome assembly GCA_030390025.1 of Squalus acanthias. Lineage (NCBI taxonomy): Eukaryota > Metazoa > Chordata > Chondrichthyes > Squaliformes > Squalidae > Squalus > Squalus acanthias. The sequence continues at coordinate 33,214,189 of CM059446.1, read as the reverse complement.
TGGCATCTGTTAAAGGAGCCGTGTCATTTCAGATTGAAAATGCAGATTTCTTGAGCTTGTTAAAGAATGATTGCAACCGATTGAGCCTTTGAGTTACTGATTGGCAGGAACATGGACAATCTAACCGGTACTCGCTTTCCAGATTGGCGTTTGCAGCCAGCAATGAATGAGGATGGCTGCGACTGCATTATGTACAGTACACTGCATTCGGCAGTTGATGACAGCTCAACGGCGATCAAATGTGCTGCAAGGCAGCCATTAATTAAGATCCTGCATATGTGATTTACTGCAGAGCAAAGAATAATTTGCTGCTTTCAAAGGTGAGGCGTAGAAATATTAAGCTGAGGCAGATCAGCTCTTAGTCGTTACATGAGCGAGTTTGAGTCTGCACTGCAAGTTATATGTTTTCGGGGTGCTCATTCGGGAGAAGGAGGTCAGTGCTGGGAATTTGAGCTGTCCCTCACACCTATTGCATTCTATTTAGTGTGACGCATTTCTAGGGCAGATAGACGCAGGGTAAAAGTTGCCTTGAATATTAATGATGCTTAACCCTGAGCATTTGGGAGTGTCTTCAATCTCACCATTCTCAACAGCTGTCCATGTCTCTGAGTGTCTTTTTCCTGAATTAAGGTCAGTCATGGGTGTAGACTCATCAAAAACTGATCTGAAAGTGACCAGTTTAATTCAGTTATGATCTTTATCACAGTGTCAGTCGTGGCTCAGTGGGTAGCACTTCTCGTCTAGGAGTCTGAAGGTTGTGGGGTCATAGCCCCACTCCAGTAGACTTAAGCACATAATTCAGGCTGACACTCCAGTGCAGTGCTGAGGGAGTGCTGTACTGTCGGAGGTGCCATCTTTCTGATGAGATGTTAAACCTAGGCTCCGTCTGTCCTCTCAGGTAGATGTAAACGATTCCATGGTGCTAATTCGAAGAAGCGGAGATGCCGGTGTTGGACTGGGGTGGACAAAAATGAGAAGTCGCACAACACCGGGTTATAGTCCAACAGTTTTATTTGAAATTACGAGCTTTCGGAGCTGCTGCTCCTTCGTCAGGTATTCCCTCACTTCACCTGACGAAGGAGCAGTGCTCCGAAAGCTCGTAATTTCAAATAAAACTGTTGGACTATAACCTGGTGTTGTGCGACTTCTCATTTTAATTCGAAGAAGGTCAGGGAAGGTGTCCTGGCTAACATTTTTCCCTCAACCAACATCACTAAATAAAAACGGATTATCTGGTCATTATCACATTGCTGTTTGTGGGATCTTGCTGTCTGTTGGGCTCCTATTCATCCACTGGCTGTCTCCTGGTCTCTCAATCACCATCAGTCTGTCTCATGGGCTACCAGGTTTCCTACATTACAACAGTGACCTCACCAAAGTACTTCATTGACTGTAAAGCGCTTTGGGACATCCTGTGGTTGTGAGTTCTTTCTTTTTTTCCAATTAGCAGAGGAAGAAGACGTCTAGCAGTCTGAGGTGGATTCAACTTGTATATCTTAGAGGTGAAAGGATGGTGTTCTAATCATGGGGTCAATGTCCTTGAGGCTGCTCCCACTCTGCCACCGAAACCGCGGCAGATGTTCAACAGAAACCCCTGGTTATGTGCGAACTTCTGCTGAAGTTACAGTAAACGAGCGGGAGAAGGCTGGAAAAATTCACCCCACCCGCCCCCCCCACCCAGTCTCTTTGAATTAAAATGTTTCAGCTGCATATGGGGTGGTCTAAAGCAGAATGTAAACAATACTTTCCTTGGACTCTTCCTGCATTTTACTGCTCTGTGCCAAAGAAAATAAAGGGAGCTATTGTCAGAGGCAATCAAAATCGACTGAAAGTTTCAATAAAATCTTTGGGGCTTTGCATTCCTTTTCTGATCGGTAAGAAATCCAGAAATATCAATATATTCTTTTTTTTTATCAAAGAAACCAAGGCTCCCAGATGGCCTGGCGAGTTTAGGCAGTGAGTAGGAGTGTGATGGAATCCTCTCCACTTGCCTGGATGAATGCAGCTCCAACAGCACTCAAGAAGTTCGAAGCCATCCAGGACAAAGCAATCTATTTGATTGGCACCCCATCCACCACCTTAAACATTCACTGCCTCCACCACCGGCGTACCGTGGCTGTAGTGTGTACCGTCTACAAGATGCACTGCAGCAACTCGCCAAGGCTTCTTCGGTAGTACCTTCCAAACCCGCGACCTCTACCACTTAGAAGTTATGGGGCAGCAGATGCATGGGAACAGCATCGCCTCCAAGTTCCCCTCCAAGTCACACACCATCCCGACTTGGGCGTAATTTTTTCAATCTCTATGATCATTGAGTCAGCTGATCCCCAACTGAGGCATTAGTGGAGGTGCAACAATCGGCCAGGGCGCTTCACAGCTAATGAAGTACTATTGAGGTGGAGTCACTGTTGTAACCTAGGGAACATGGCAGCCATTTTGCCTACAGCCAGGTCCCACAAACAGCAATGAGATAAATGACCAGATAATCTGTTTTAGGTATTGGTTGAGGGATAAATGTTGGCCGGGATACCGGCAGAACTCCCCATCTCTACTTTGAATAGTGTCATGGGATCTCTTACATCCACTTGATAGGCAGATGAAGCCTCAGTTTAACGTCTCATCTGAAAGAGGGGAGGGTTACAATCATTCAGGGTACCAGCTGCTGATTATAATTCAGTGACTCACCCCCCTCCCTCCGTTCCCCCCTTCTAGAAGTGCACATGTCGGGTGATTGCAGGGTTGGGTTCTGATGTGATTGCTCCCGTGGTTGAATAGCCTGCTGACATTCAGGGCTGGATTTTCAATGACCCGTGGAGTCGGGTTTGGAGGCGTGTGGGGGGTTAAAGTTGCAGATTCGGGGGTCCCGACCCCATCCCGACTCCATTCCGCCTCCACGCAATTTTGACAAAATCGGTCGCGGGGTTCCCGACTCCGTCCCGCCTCCAAGAGGCGGGAGAGGCCATTAAAGCCCTTAACAAGCCCTAAATTGGCTCTGTAATGCCATTTTGAAACGTTTTAGCTAGTTTAACCCTTTTCCCACGTGAAGTACACCTGATGTGAAACACGCCAGTGAAACCTGGCGGGAGCACAAGTGGATAGCTGACTATCGGCTGCAGGTCCACTATTACAATGGAGATGTGATGAAGGTAGTAGTAGTATTGGGTCTGAAAGTCGCCTCTGATGCTGCTGCATTGAATGTCTTCCTGGGAGGACTCGGTTGCAAAAAAAACTCTCTCTCTCTCTCTCTCTCTCTGAGATGCTGCTCATTTTGCATCCAGGTCCTCTCACAGCAAAGGCCAGGCAATCTCTGAGACCAGGCAGTCAGTCTCTGACCTGCAATGATGACATCATCAGAGGCGACTTTCAGATTTAAACCACTAATTGGTTCATGGGTTCCCACATGCTGGAACTCAATTGCCCAATTAAGTGAAAATTGATTCATCCACATTAATCTGGAGTCGGGGGGGAAACATGAAATGCGGATGACACGACCCCAACCCGACCCCAAGACAAAATCCAGCCCTCAGTGTGAAGGTGCACACATGAACCAGACAGCCGATGTATGGGTATCTCATGGAATCACAGCTCAACTAGGAGCGAACGCCTCAGGAGAGCAGGGATGGGGAGAAAAGTGGCAAGGAACAAAGCCCACAAAGCAAGCCTAGCTTTTGGAGACAAATGTTGCAAACATTCGATGAAGGGAGACAATAATCCTACAGCACAGAAGGAGGCCATTCGGCCCATCGTGCCTGTGCCGGCTCTTTTAAAGAGCAACCCTGTTAGTCCCACTCCCGCTACTCTTTCCCCATCGCCCTGCAAGTTGTTCCTTTTCAAGTATTTATCCAATTCACATTTGAAAGTTATTACTGAATCTACTTCAGCATCCTTAGGAGGAATCAAATTAATTTGCTTTCTGTTACTTCCTTCTTGAGTTGAACACGAGACAATTCAAATATTCATTGGTCCAACAACAACAACAACTTGTATTTATACAGCGCCTTTAATGTAGTAAAACGTCCCAAGGCGCTTCACAGGAGCGTTATAAAACAAAATTTGACACCGAGCCACCTAAAGAGAAATTAAGGCAGTTGACAAAGAGGTAGGTTTTAAGGAGCGTCTTAAAGGAGGAAAGAGAGGTAGAGAGGCGGAGAGGTTTAGGGAGGGAATTCCAGAGCTTAGGGCCTTGGCAACAGAAGGCACGGCCACCAATGGTGGAGCGATTAAAATCGGGGATGCATAAGAGACCAGAATTGGAGGAGCGCAGAGGTCTCGGGGTGGGGGGGTTGTAGGGCTGGAGGAGATTACAAAGATAGGGAGGGATGAGGCCTTGGAGGGATTTGAAAACAAGGATGAGAATTTTGAAATTGAGGCGTTGCTTAACAGGGAGCCAATTTGAGTCAGCGAGCACAGGGATGATGGGTGAACGGGACTTGGTGCGTGTTCGGACACGGGCAGCAGAGTTTTGGATGGCCTCAAGTTTACGGATGGTGGAAGATGGGAGGCCGACCAGGAGTGTTTTGGAATAGTCAAGTCTAGAGGTAACAAAGGCCTGGTGAGGGTTTCAGCAGTGGATGCACTGAGGCAGTTGCAGTGGTTACGGAGGTGGAAATAGGCGGTCTTAGTGATGGCGTGGATATGTGGTCGGAAGCTCACCTCGGGTTTAAATACCCAGTTAATGACAGATGGTGTATTTCAACTGAGACTTTAAACCGAGGCCCAGTCGGCCCTCTCGGGTGGACATAAAAGATCCCACGGCCACTATTCGACGAGCAGCTGGGGAGTTCTCCCCCTGGTGGCCTGGTCAATATTTATCCCTCGAACCAACATCACTAAAGCAGATGATCTGTTTGTGGGATCTTGCTGTGCGCAAATTGGCTGCCGCGTTTCCTACATTACAACAGTGGCTACACTTCAAAAGGACTTCATTGGCTGTAAAGCGCTTTGGGACGTCCGGTGGTTGTGAAAGGCGCTATAGAAATGCAAATTCTTTTGAAAATAGCCAGCGAGAAACCACAGAGACTGCAGAGGCACTGTGAGTAATAAGGGTGATTGGCACATTCATTTCATTTTTACTTTCAAGTGTCGCTGGGACGTGTGTTGGTAAATTCAGTAATACAATAACGACAGTACAACCGCAAGAGCTTTTATTTTTTCGCTGTCGGTAAACACAACTGGCGCCGACCTCACTTCTGGATCCCCCTCCCCATCCGTCCTACTGGGCATGTTTGTGCTTATAAAAGGACCGGACTACTTCTGGAAGTAAGATAATCCCAGTATTAATGGGCAGTGCTGTCTGTCATATCTGAGTAATTCCACAGGAACTGTCATTTCAGATCTGTGTTTGCAACTAGATACAATTCGAAGTAAAAAATCTCAGTTCACTGTTTCTTTTTTACACAATCTTGGGATTTGCCTAATTCATTGGAAATAATAATCAATGATGTCTAAATCTCAAACTCATTGACCAATAATGTTTAATTATTTATCTGTATATTCCCGGTGACATTGCCCGTTGACGAAGGTAAGTATTTTTTTTATTTAAAGGATGGCAATGAATTTGGGTGGGAAGCTGCAGAAACTCTCTCCACAGAGCCACCGACTGGTGATAGCCTGCAACTTCATTGTGACAGTTGACATAGCAAAATTGAATGGGGAATGTTAGCAAAAAAAAAACGTGACAATGGGAAGTAATACTTGTCGACAGCAAATGTGCATTACGCAAAATATTTAATGATATATATCTATATAGATATAGATATATATCCTTTACATAACAGAGCAATCTGCATAAGTCAGTTAAGAAGCTGGTTTCTGGCACAAACGTGTTGTCATTTAGTCCATTTACAGTAGAGTCCCACTGAGATCGAATTAGCTTTAAATTAAAATGTCCCTGGATCGAACATGATTCCTAAAATTTATACAACAATTACCTGATTCAGTTTGTGTGGCAGGCATTATTATATCACTTGGCTGAGGTACACGGAGTTCCTGCAGTTGGAACTGTGCATTAATACTTACACTGGCACAGTGTCAATCTCCTCTTTCAGAGGCAAACTAACCATGACCCTGAGTAGGAGCATTTATTCCTGGCAAGTTATTCCCCAACCATTTCTACCTGACCGTGTTTAAATGTTAATTCACAACAAACAATGAATTTGCAGCTCTGTTATAAACACGACTGAGGGGGGAATTTTAACCCCCCCCCCCCCCACCGCGCAGCAGAAACCTGGCAGAGGAGCAGTTAAAAATGAGTGGGTTAATTAACGCTCTGCTGGGATTTTAACACCGCTGTTTTTGGCGATGGGTGAGGCATCGCCTGAATCAGGCAGGAGCCTTAGACGTGTGTGTGAATCAGTGAGAGCTGCTCCGAAGACTGAAGCAGTCACAAGCGGTAAGTGTTACATTTTCCTTTGTGGAGGCAAGAGTGCTCTTCCTGGCCCGACAGGAAAATCCTCGGCCTTTGCTGCTCTAGGCTCCCCCCTCTCTCCCACCTCCACACCCACAACACCCTGACGAAACCCCCTCCCCCTCCACTTACCGTCCAGCGAGAGGACAGCCTATGCGCCCCTGTCAGCTGTCTTTAACCGCCTGTTGGGGGCGGGCAGCTGGCCGGCGGGATATGAAGGAGGCCCTGGAGTTAAAATAGCCTGGGCCTCAAATTAATGGCGTCAGTGGGGGAGGGGGCACTGACTGGCCCCCAACGCCTGCCCGAAACCTGCTCCAGTTAAAATCTACCCCCTGCCTGGAATACCAATTCACGTCCATCTTAGTTTCAAAAGACGACATTTGATGTTGTAGTTGGGTTTCATGAATTGGGCATGTCCTCATGTGGAATCTAGTCATGCAGTTTGAACAGGAAAGATACAAGGCCGATACTATGGGATTTGGATAGTCCAATGGCTTCAAACCAATCTTTCAAGTGTGGACCCTAGGTTCAAATCTAGTGCAGACCCATTGGATGAAAGCCCTGCTGGCTGTAAATGTCCTATCGGTAATGAATACTTCCTTTGGCATCATTTCTGCTTATGCTTTTCTGTCAATATTTACCATTGCAAATTTAACTATGCCAACTTTCAGGATGTAGTTTTTTTTATGGTTACAGCACAGAAGGAGGTCATTCAGCCCATCGAGCCCATGCCGGCTCTCTGCAAGAGCACTTCAGCTAGTCCCACTGCCCTGCCCTTTCCCCATAGCCCTGCAAATTTTTTTCTTTCAGGTACTTATTCAATTCCCTTTTGAAAGCCGGGATTGAGTCTGCCTCCACCACCCTTTCAGGCAGTGCATTCCAGATCCTAACCACTCGCTGCGTAAACAAGTTTTTTCTCATGTCGCCTTTGGTTCTTTTGCCAATCACCTTAAATCTGTGTCCTCTGGTTCTCGACCCTTCTGCCAATGGGAATAGTTTCTCTCTACTCTGTCTAGACCCCTCATGATTTTGAACACCTCTGTCAAATCTCCTCTCAACCTTCCCTGCTCTAAGGAGAACAACCCCAGCTTCTCCAGTCTATCCACGCAACTGAAGTCCCTCATCCCTGGAATCATTCTCGTAAATTGTTTTTCACCCTCTCTAAGGCCTTCACATCCTTCCTAAAGTGCGGTGCCCAGAATTGGACACAATACTCCAGTTGAGGCTGAACCAGTGTTTTATAAAGGTTCATCATAACTTCCTTGCTTTTGTACCCTATGGACTGGATTTTACCAGCCCTGAGGAGGTGGGTTTGGAGGCGGGACTGCTGGGAAAGTGAAAAAGAATGGGAGCGGGTCCCAAACCCGCTCCCAACCCGCCTCCAACCAATCCTCCCGGGAGTCGGGTCCCCGATTTGCGCAGGGACCCGACTCCTAGCGCCGGGAAGAGGATTATAGCCACTTAACTGCCTGATAACAGGTAGTTAACAGGCAGTTGAGAGGCTTTTTCCAATTTTTAGACTTCTGCTGCGGGCTTCCCGACGTCGGGGAACCCCGCCAGGGTAAGTGAGGCGTGCTGTGGGTCTGTTGTTATGTTTGTGTATAGATGACAGCTGTAGAAGTTGTGTGAAGGATGCGAAGGGACACTGGTGAGTATCAGAGGTAAGGAAATGTTGGGAAAGTCATTCTTAATGTGTTTACATTTTTCTGTAGGTGACAAGCTTTGAAGTGTTTGTGTGGCCTCACCTCAATGGCTTCTGTACCCTCACCTGCAGCTGCCATCTGTTTCATCCTAAGGAGAGAGTCACTGGAGAGCCTGGGTGCAAGGGCTCACCTGTGTACAGTGATTGTCAGTGTTTGACAGCACCTCAATGCTGTCAAACACTGTCAAATCATCGTGTCAAAAAGTTATGGTTCATGTGCCTTTAAGAAAACCGGCAGATGAAGCCATCAACTGATGTCATCTGACACTGGCTTTCTCTTAATTGGCCAGGAAGCCCGCAGGGCGGGCTTAACAAGGCCAATCAGGGGAAAATAGCGTCTGTGCGTCGGACGTCGCTGGGGGCGGGACTAGAACCCGGAAGGCAGCAGTCCCGCCCCCAACGCGTCTCGGTGAGTAAAATCCAGCCCGTAGTCTCTATTTATGAAGCCCAGGGTCCCGTATGCTTTTTTAACCGCTTTCTCAACCTGTCCTGCCATGTTCAATGATTTGTGCACATATAGCCCCCAGGTCTCTCTGTTCATGCACCCCCTTTAGGATTACACCCTTTAGTTTATATTGCCTCTCCTCATTCTACCTACCAAAATGTATCACTTCGCATTCTTCTACGTTAAATTTCATCTGCCACGTGTCTGCCCATTTCACCAGCCTGTCTATGTCCTCTTGAAGTCTATCACTATCCTCCTCACTGTTCACTATACTTCCAAGTTTTGTGTCATCTGTAAATTTTGAAATAGTGCCCTGTACACCCAAGTCCAAGTCATTAATATATATCAAGAAAACCAGTGGTCCTAGTACCGACCCCTGGGTAACACCACTGTGCACTTTCCTCCAGTCCGAAAAACAACCGTTCACCACTACTCTGTTTCCTGTCACTTAGCCAATTTTGTATCCATGCTGCCACTGTCTCTTTTATTCCATGGGCTTCAACTTTGCTGGCAAGCCTATTATGTGACACTTTATCAAACGTCTTTTGGAAGTCCATATACACCATGTCAACCGCATTGCCCTCATCAACCTTCTCTGCTACCTCATCAAAAAACTGAATCAAGTTAGTTAAACACAGTTTGCCTTTAACAAATCCGTGCTGGCTTTCCTTAATTAATCCACACTTGTCCAAGTGACTGTTAACTTTGTCCCCGATTATCGTTTCTTAAAGCTTCCACACTACCGAGGTTAAACTGACTGGCCTAAAGTTGCTGGGTTTCTCCTTACACTCTTTTTTGAACAAGGGTGTAAAATTTGCAATTTTCCAGTCCTCTGGCAACACCCCCGTATCTAAGGAGGATTGGAAGATTATGGCCAGCACCTAGGCAATTTCCTCCTTAACGTCCCTCAGCGTCCTAGGATGCATCCCATTCGCTCCTGGTGACTTATCAACTTTAAGTACAGCCAGCCTTTCTAGTACCTCCTCTTTATCAATTTTTATCCCATCCAGTATCTCAACTACCTCCTCTTTCACGATGACTTTGGCAGCATCTTCTTCCTTGGTGAATACAGATGCAAAGTACTCATTTAGCACCTCAGCCATACCCTCTGCCTCCATGCGTAGTTCTCCTTTTTGGTCCCTAATCGGCCCCACCCCTCCTCTTACTACCCATTTACCATTTATATGCCGATAGAAGACTTTTGAATTCCCTTTTATGTTAGCTGCCAATCTATTCTTATACTCTCTCTTTTCCCCTCTTATTTTCTTTTTCACTTCCCCTCTGAACCTTCTATATTCAGCCTGATTCTCACTTGTATTCTCAACCTGACATCTGTCATTTTTCTGCTTCATCTTACTCTCTATCTCTTTTGTCATACAGGGAGCTCTGGCTTTAGTCGCCCTACCTTTCCCCCTAGTGGGAATGTACCTCAACTGTAACCGAACCATCTCCCCTTTAAAGTCAGCCCATTGTTCCATTACAGTTTTGCCTGCCAATCTTTGATTCCAATTTACACGGGCCAGATCCGTTCTCTGAAATTGGCCTTCCTCCAATTAAGTATTTTTACTCTAGATTGCTCCCTGTCCTATTCCATGGCTAGTCTAAACCTTATGATACTATGATCGCTGTTCCCTAAATGTTCTCCTACTGACACTTGCACCACTTGACCCACCTCATTCTCCAGAACCCGATCCAGCAATGTCTCCTTCCTCGTTGGACCAGAAACGTACTGATCAAGAAAGTTCTCCTGAACACACTTCAGAAATTCTTCCCCCTCTCTGCCCTTTACACTATTACTATCCCAGTCTATATTAGGATAATTGAAGTTCCCCATTATTACTACTCTATAGTTCTTGCACCTCTCTGTAATTTCACTGCAAATTTGCTTCTCTATATCTTTCCCACTAGTTGGTGGCCTATAGAATACACCTAGTTGTGTAATGGCACCTCTATTGTTTCTTAACTCTAACCAAATAGATTGTGTCCTTGACCCCACCAGAGCATCCTCTCTCTCCAGCACTGTAATATTTTCCTTAATCAATCCACCCCACCTCTTTTCTTTCATTCCCCATCTTTCCTGAACACTTTGGGGTAAAAATTAGGTCGCGCCCCATTTGGGGCGCAAATATCGTCTGGACGCAAATATTAGCGCCTGGCGCTAATTATCGGCACTGACTGGAAACTTCACTTTTACCGCCCCGGGAGGTGAGTGGAGCGCTAAATCAGGCGCTGCACACCTGTCTTAAGGCGCAAAGGCCAAGGAGTGAGGCGCTAACTCAGAGCGCTGGCGAAGCTCATGTAATGTCAGTCAGCAATGGAACACACACACAATGGCACGGGCCAGTTCTTAAAGGGGATGGTTAATCTTGCTTTCCATCCACATCCTGTTCATTGCAGCCTTGAATCTCGGCCTGGAGAGACTTGCACATCAAATGTGCTGGAAAGAACAATGGAGAGTACCAGGCAAAGAGCTCAGAGTGCAGCTCCCACAGTCTCTGCTAAATCGATACAAGGAATGGCAAATCAAAATGAACCTGCAAAGTGCTGCTCAGTACCCAAAACTCCTTCACACAACGTTGAATCTCTCCAGAAGTCTCTCCCTCTCTCTCTCAGAATGCGTAGTTCAAAAATGCCACCAACAATAAAAGACAGGAAGAGGCCCCCTTTAAATAGCGCCCCCCCCAGCCCCACAGCGATTGATAGCGTTCCAGTCTTCTGGTCGTTGCTAGCGTCAGGCGGTAAGGCAGGGGGCGCCACTCAATTTCCGCTCCGGGGCGCCACAAGGGCGTTGCACCATGGAATGACGTCACAATCTGCGCGTGCAGGTGGTCGCAGCGGTAAAGTTTAGCGCCGCCGCACAATGTCTAGTTAAGTTCCCGAGCGGCGCAAACATCGCTGCACCCGGGCGTTAGCGGCTTTGCGCCCCATTAGCGCCCTCTTAAGGCGCTAACGGGAGGCGCAACCAACTGAATTTTTACCCCTTTATATCCAGGCATATTGAGTACCCAATCCTGCCCTTTTTTGAGCCAGGTCTGTTATCGCCACGACATCATATTCCCATGTGGCTATTTGCACCTGCAGCTCACCAACCTTATTTACCACACTTTGTGCATTTACACACATGCCACTGTAAACCTGTCTTAGACCTTCTTGTATTCGCACTTAGTCTGACCCCATCTAATACCTTACTATTTTTTACTCTAGTGCTATCTGCCTCTCCCCATCCTTTGTGCACTTTAGGCGCGATCTTGCCAGCCCTGGGGAGGCGGGTATGGAGGCGGGACTGCCGGGAAAATGGCAGAATTTGGGGGTGGGTGCCCATCCCGCCCCCAACCCACCTCCGTGCCATCTTGCCAGGAGGCGGGTAGCTGACCCACGCCGGGTCCCGTCTCCTTGGAGGGGGGAAGGGGATTACAGCCACTTAACTACCTGTTAGCAGGTAGTTAACAAGCAGATAAGAGGATTATCCCCATTTTACACACATAAGTGCGGGCTTCCCGAAGGCTCCGAACCCCGCCAGGGTCACTGAGGCGAGCAGTGGGTCTGCGGGGGTCAGAGAGGTGCAAAAGTGTGCTGTGAAGGTAAGTGATGGATGCAAGTGTGGAGAGGTGAGTATGTGAGGTAAGTGGAAAGTGTTAGAAAAAGTTTACTTACCTTTGTTTCTTCCTGCAGGCTTCAAGAGTTGGGTATGTGGAGAGACTCGCACCTCCGCGGCAGAGATGACAGATGGCCGTTTCATTCTCCAATGCAACAACCATCTAATTTCTGCAAAAGAAAGAGGTTTGATGAGTCTTGAATTCAAGAACTCATCAAACTACAGAGAATGTCAGTGTTTGACAGCTTCACGTTCTCTGTAACCGGCTTTCCCTTAATTGGCCTGCTAAGCCCTCTGGGTGGGTTTAACAAGGTCAATCAAGGGAAAATAGCGTGGGTTGGCCAGAAGTTGATGGAGGCGGGACTGAAACCCGACAAGTGGGAGTCCCGCCTCCAAAAGCTCCCCATTGGCAAAATCCAGCCCTTTGTTTCTCCTTTTTAATGCGACATCCTGGTGCCCATCCCCCTGCCAAATTAGTTTAAACCCTCCCCAACAGCACTAGCAAACTCCCCCACGAGGATATTGGTTCCGGCTCTGTTGAGGTGCAACCCGTCTGGCCTGTACAGATCCCACCTCCCCCAGAACTGGTCCCAATGTCCCAGGAATCTGAAGTCCTCCTCCCTGCACCATCTCTCCAGCCATGCATTCATCTGCTCTATCCTCCTATTTCTATACTCACTAGCTCGTGACACAGGGAGTAATCCAGAGATTACTATCTTTGAGGTCCTGCTTTTGATTCTCTTTCCTAGGTCCCTAAAATCTGCCTGCAGGACCTCATCCCTTTTTCTACCTATATTGTTGGTACTGATATGGACCACGACCTCTGGCTGTTCACCCTCCCCGCTCAGAATGTTGCAGCTTGTGATCACTACATGGCTCTGTGGAGTGAGTTTCTAAAGTCGCTGTCCCACCTCCATCTGAAAAAGAAACCCTTATATTCAGTTTCCAATGGACAGAAGGCCCTCATCATAAAAGTTCCCTGAATTCAGACTAATTGGCAATATCGTTCAGAGAGCACAAATGATACTTGGTGTGGGAAATGGAATTTGTGACATTGGTACAGTAGGAAGTGCGTGTCTGAGTGTGGACATGGAAAATATTGGGCCAGAAATTCGGCTCTCCGGCTTCCCGCGGGTGCAAGGATCGCGCGCGTACTTACCTACCGCGCCTGCCATTGTGCTTCGGGCCCGCGTGGACTTCGGCTCCTGGGCCTCCTGCAGCTGCCGGCGCGCAGTGCTTGCGTATCCCAGGGGCGCAGTTAGTTCGAAGCGTCCCCTGGGATCACGTGGGCCATGGAGAGCCAATCAGAGCAGGGAATCTCCATTCATAGATTTTGACAGGAAGACCTGTCAAATCTATGAATAGAGATCACCCCCAAAACCTCACTAAAACTTCAAATAAATTTAAAAAAAAATCACATTTTTAAAATAACTATAAATTACATAAATTAACTACTGCCTTTCCTCCTTTAAGATGCTCGTTAAAACCTACCTCTTTGACCAAGCTTTTGGTCACCTGCCCTAATTTATCCTTATGTGGATCAGTGTCAAATTTTGTCTTTTAATACTCCTGTGAAGCGCCTTGAGACGTCTTACAACATTAAATACAAGTTGTTGTTGTTGTTGTTGAGAAGGTGGTGGTGGGTCTTCTTCTTGAATCATTGACAGTGTTTCTTTGATACAACTGAGTGACTTGCTAGGCCACTTGAGAGCCATTTAAGGGTCAACTACATTGCTGTGGGTCTGGAGTCACATATAGGCCAGACCGGGTAAGGACGGCAGGTTTCCTTCCCTAAAGGACATTAGTGAACCGACTGGGCTTTCAGGACAATTCGATAGATTCATGGTCCTTCTTACTGATGCCAGCTTTTCATTTCTAGACTTTCATTTAACTGAATCCAGTTTCTCAAACTGCCCACGATGTACTCACGTTCTCTGGATTACTGGTCCAGTAACATAATCACTACACCGCTCTACCCAGCTGTTGACGGACCTACTGTGAATTTCCAGTATTTTCCCTTTATTATTTCAAACATTCCCTTTCATTTTTGAGAGCCAGGAACTAATGTTTAATAAAAATGTTCGTTGGCTGATATGCTGACTACAAGACTTTTTGAAATGGGAAACATCTGATATCAGTGAAAAGATCTTAAATAATAATAAATGAAATGTGATATTCTACCACAACTAATAATTATTTCTCCACATGTGACTGACTTTCGTTTTTCTCTCCAGTGTAGGTTCTTCAGATTTGCTTACATGTCTTAAAGCAGGGCTGTCCAACCACATCTGTCCGAGGACTACATGTAACTTTGGCAATGTGGCCCTTAAACCCTGGCAACTCATTTTGTGTGCGTGTTTTTCATTTACTGGATTTTCCTTTTTGATTTGTGTGTGGCTGGAGGTTTGGAAAGGGCTGTTTAAAGCACTGATACCACATTGGCGGATTCAAGCAGCTCACAAAGACAAAATCTTGGACTCCCCAACCGTAAAACTTTGGAACATCCAAACACACAAAAATGGCAGACAAGAAAAGACCCTCGGGTCCGTCCATCCAGCCTGCCCCGTGCAACTTGTGCATCACGAAACAGAAACTACTCACCCTACTCGAAACCGCGTGATCTCCCGGGAGAGGCCAAAGACCAGATAAAAACCCAGGCCAATTAGAGAAAAGAAATCTGGAAAATTCCTCTCCGACCCCTTTCGCCGATCGAAACCAGTCCAAGAGATCACATTGACCCTGACTTATATCATCTCTTTTATGAAGTGATCTCCGCCCCAGCCAGAAACAGGTCCCGCTCTGTCTACAGCGAGTCAGCGTTCACCGCACGAGCTGGCAGCCTGTTCCACAGGTCCACTCTTCTCTGGGAAAAGAAGAACCTCCTAACATCTAACCTAGTTCTGCACTTACGTAACTTTTAATCGTGACCCTGGTCCTCCCTAACCTATCTAGTTGAACGTGACTCGACATCGTTGTCTGTCTTTCCAGTTTTAAAAAAAAACACCAAAAAAAACCAACCAAAAAAACACCCCCCCAAAAAGTTAAAAGCTCAACTGCAGACGGCAACATTTGACACGTTGGACCCCCTGTGACCCACCTCATTGTCTTGGCTGTGCTCTGATGTGTCTTTGATGTAGTGCCTTCCTGACGGATTGTATGTCTGCAGACAAGTCGCTCTCTGTGTATATATACTGTGTATTAGATTCCCTCACTGTACCTCTACCTGACGAAGGAGCAGCAGCTCCGAAAGCTCGTAATTTTACATAAAACTGTTGGACTATAACCTGGTGTTGTGCGACTTCTCATTTTTATCCAGTTGAAATAATTTGTCCATAAACACAACCTAGCCCCTTCATTATTTTATAAACCTCGATCAAATCGCCCCCGAGTCTACGCTTCCCTAAAGTGTAGAGACCCAGAAACTGGGAATGAATTTTACAGCCCTCCTCTGCACCCTTTGCACAGGGTCAATATCCTCCCCCCAGCACTGTGTGAGGAGACCAACACTGAACACAGTATTCTAAGTGAGGCCTAACAAGGACAAAATGGCATGCTTAATTTTATAGTGAATTGTCCCGGGAATACAACCTATAACCCTGTTTACTTTAGATATAAATTCAGGACATTGGTCATAAACTTTTAGAGAGTGATGCACTAAAACACTGCTTTTAGTTCTACTCCCTGTAGGGTGTAAGTATACTCGACATTTGATCTGCCCATGTGCATAACACTGCACTTAAATGCATAACATCACTGTAAGTACCTGCTTTAGTAGCTGAATTGGAACACCCTAGAGTTGCTGGATTTCTATGAGGCAGTCTTTGGGTTCAGTGTGAGGACTTGCTTAAGCCAAGAACCATTTAGAGCCTTTCCACCATCTACAAGGCACAAGTCAGGAGTGTGATGGAATACTCTCCACTTGCCTGGATGAGTGCAGCTCCAACAACACTCAAGAAGCTCGATACCATCCAGGACAAAGCAGTTTGCTTGATCCACCACCCTAAACATTCACTCCCTCCACCAGAGGCGTACCGTGGCTGCAGTGTGTGCCATCTACAAGATGCACTGCAGCAACTCACCAAGGCTTCTTCGACAGCGCCTCCCAAACCCGCGACCTCGTCCACCGAGAAGGACAAGGGCAGCAGGCGCATGGGAACACCACCACCTCCAAGTTCCCCTCCAAGTCACACACCATCCTGACTTAGAAGTATATCGCCGATCCTTCATCATTGTTGGGCCAAAATCTTGGAACTCCCTCCCTAACAGCACTGTGGGAGTACCTTCACCACACGGACTGCAGCGGTTCAAGAAGGTGGCTCACCACCACCTTCTCGAGGGCAATTAGGGATGGGCAATAAATGCTGGCCTTGCCAGCGACGCCCACATCCCATGAATGAATTAAAAAAAGAACCTTGTCCACCATGCACTAGGATTAGAGAGGACACAGGTCCCTTGAGTGTGATAACCAATCCGTATCCATTTGTGTTGTACAATTTGTTTCCTCTCTATTCTCAAAATGCACCAGATATCGACAGTACTGACACAGTAAAAGCAATCGTCAAAAGACAACGGGTTAAGTGTTTGTCCCTTTCTCGATTGTTTGTTCGAAAGTACATGGGCAATCCTTTCACATCATTTAGGAACTAAAATTACCTATTGTGAAAGAGACAAATAGAAAAGATAGACACTGAAGAAAGTGTAGGCTGACCAGAGCTAAATGCATTCCGTTGTAGTTTTACTGGCATTACCTGAGAAAATATTAATTCTAGCAAGTCAATAGCTCTTCAGTCTGCTTAAGAAATGTTTTTTGAAATTCTTCCAAAGAAAGAAAGATTTGCTTTTCTATAGCATCTTTCACGACCTCAGGATGTCTCAAAACGCTTCACAGCCAATGAAGTGCTTTTTCTTTGAAGTGTAGTCACTGTTGTAATGTAGGAAGCGCGGCAGCCAAACTGCGCACAGCAAGGTCCCACAAACAGCAACATGATAATGACCAGATAATCTGTTTTTGTGATGTTGATTGAGGGATAAATATTGGCCCCAGGACACCAGGGATAACTCCCCTGCTCTTCTTCGAAATAGTGCCCTGGGATCTGTTATATCAACCTGAGAGAGCAGACGGGGCCTCTGTTTAACGTCTCATCTGAAAGATGGCACCTCTGACAGTGCAGCACTCCCTCAGCACTGCACTGGAGTGTCAGCCTAGATATTTGTGCTCAAGTCTCTGGAGTGGGACTTGAACTCACAACCTTCTGACTCAGAGGTGAGAGGGCTACCAACTGAGCCATGGCTGACATAATGGTGAGAAAGTACATTCAAAGGAACACAGAAACAATTCCTTGCGATTCATGCCCAGTACACTAAGACGGAGCTGACAGAAAGCCTCTGACATCACTATCTGCTAAATTCTTCAATACCCGTGTATCAGGGAACTGCGCACCCCCAGCCTGTCACTTTATGTTCAGACACTGGGCGGGCTGGGAGGGGGCAGAATTTCCTGACACTCAGCCGGCGTTAGTGAAATATCTCCCCTTCTGTGCCATGTGTACTTTGGGAAGCTAACTAAAGTGATGCACGGGCACCTCCTTCCAAGCACTCTGTGCCACTTGCCCGAGCACACAATGCCAAGACCGCCAAACAATGCCGCCCTCCTCCGGCCATATTTGCTTTGGTCACATCCTTACAGAAGCGACCCCAAAATCTCCAGGCTTGGGGTACCGCACCACTTGTGCCAGCCTTTGTTCTGCATGTGAAATCCAGTCGCCCTGATTTTAACCCAGCCCCACCCTCGCGTGAAGGGGGCGGGCGGGTAGTTTAAATGATGGGGAGGGCTCGCGCAGTGTAGCTGACATGCTTCCGCCCCGCGCCATTTTAACTGGTGGGATTCGGGCGGTGCGGACGCCGTCCACCTGGGGCCTGATTGAAAATGGAAAAGTCGCGGAACGATGACATCATTGGCACCGACATTTTAACTCCCGGGATCAGGAGGCCCGCACGGCTCCGAACCTGCCGGCAAAAAGCTGGCGGCAATCAGCATCGGCCCAGAAGAGGCCCAGTTACGGCTCCTTGTGGCCCAGGAAGAGCAGGAGTGCATCTCCCCTCTGAACCAGGAAACCGGCTGCCTCCTCCACCCCGGTCTCTCCCTCCCGCCTCCCTGCCTTCCCCAGATCCCCCCACCCTGACTTGACCTTGCCCGGGGACCATGTGCTTGGGATTTCTCACTCCCGCTGCCACCGGCTCTTGCGTCATTCCCACCGGCTTCGGGTGGGAGGCATTCCTGAGAAATGTAGTTCAGGCCCTGGGGTTTAAATGGCCTGCAGAGTCCGTGGGGGTTTCGCTCCCACTTCGCAACCTGCCCTACCTGAGTTAAAATTGGCGCTAATGTATTCGAAATTTTGCTGGCAATAAAACACACCTTCCATTTAAGCTGCTGCTGCTGCAAGCCTTTAGACTTAAAGTGGCACTGGAATTCCTGCCCACCACCACCACCCACCCTCACCAAATAGCCAGTTCCCAATGGCAGATGGATGTCCTGGGAGCTGTATAACATTGTGCTAATTCGGCTGACCCCAGGGTCAGGGAGGTGCAAAGCCCACCCCATCCGTCTCCCTCCTCCCACCAGCCCAGCAGTCTCCATCCCACTGGAAAATCAATGCTAAAAAGTTTATATAAAACTATCTATAGAGTGCACAGAACGTTTCCCTAACCACTCACCTAACAGCAAGTACAAGCCTTCTTCCCAAACATAGATTTTTGTGTAGAATTTCATCGAATCTACAGCACAGAAACAGGCCATTCGGCCCAACTGGTAACAATTGATCATAAACTCAGTGATCCCACATACATTTTAAAAGACCACAGGACTTTAAATGATCGATAATTCCATCTGATAAAGACAAGGGGGGTGAAGTTTGTCCACCCCCACAGACCTCAATGGAAAAGAAACTCGATGTAAAACTGACTGATGATTCGCTCCGAGTCCGTTTTGTGCTACTGTCAAAGAACAATTTCACCCCCAAGGTTTTACATTTACTTTGCCATTATCTTTCTCCCATTTACCATTTCCGTAAAAGATTGGCAGAAACTGAGAATTAGGTCCACTCAGCCTCAGTCTCATCCTGCCTCACCCTGACGGTGGAACTGAAATCGAGAAGGGAACAACAACTACTTGCATTTATATAGCACCTTAAACGTAGCAAAACACCCCAGGGTGCTTCGCAGGTGCGTTATCAGACACAATTTGACACCGAGCCACAAAAAGAGATATTAGGACAGGTGATCACAGAGGTAGGTTGTAAGGAGTGTCTTAAAGGAGGAAAGAGAGGTGGAGAGGTTTAGGAATGGAATTCCAGAGCTTAGGGCCTTGGCTGCTGAAGGCACGGCCACCAATTGGGGAGCGATTAAAATCGGAGATGCGCAAGAGGCCAGAATTGGAGGAGCGCAGAGATCTCGGAGGGCTGTGGGGCTGGAGGAGGTTATACAGATAGGGAGGGATGAGGCTATGGAGGGATTTGAACATGAGGATGAGAATTTTAAAATTGAGGCGTTGCTGGGCCGGGAGCCAATGTAGGTCAGCGAGCACAGAGGCGCCGAACGCCTCGAGTCTCTTCGCCGGGAGCAAGCGGAAGCCAAGCGCAAACAGCGGAAGGAACGTACGTCAACCCAAGCACCCCACCCACCGTCTGCCCCACCTGTGACAGAGACTGTAGGTCCCGCATTGGACTCATCAGTCACCTGAGAACTCATTTTTAATGTGGAAGCAAGTCATCCTCGGTTCCGAGGGACTGTCTAGGAAGAAGTAGATGGGTGAACGGGACTTGGTACGAGTCAGGATACGGGCAGCAGAGTGAGAAGGGAAGAGTGAGCGAGGGAGGGAGGCCTGTCTCCTCAGTCTTTGGTTTCACTGAGTCGCAGAGCTGCCTTGGTACCAGAGCTGCGATTGAGTCTGAGCGGCCTTGTCTTAGATAAAAGTTGAAATTGTTACTTTTCTGGATAACCTCTGTTTGGATTTAGGGATTTCCTGATATCGAGTGTACTGTTCATTTACCTCTCCAAGCTGCGACCGTCGTGTACATCAGTTATTACACAAAGAAAGTATTGTTATTTGTGAAGAGCAGTCTGTTATGTTGCTTGTCGGCAGTTTGACTGTTTGAATGGAGCCATTATAATTTGCTGCCTATTGAATTAGACTCAATTACATTTACTTAGACTATAGGAACGAGATGCAATCTAATGTTACAAGTTAGCTTTTCAGTTCCACATAGTTTGTGCTAACGTGTGGCTTTAATAATAGAATGGTGGGTACTGAGAGTGCTTATGCATGAGGTTTGAGAAAAGGTCTTTAATCCTTTACCTTCATTCAGACCCTTCTTTTTTTTTTTGTTTTTCTTTTGTAACCAAAAGCCAGATGTATTTAAAATCTGGAACGGATTCAACTCCAGAGTAAAAATAGCAACCGTCCAAAGAAATATGGGATTAATAAAATATTCTTTGTTGTAATTACGAGGTGGAATAGGGTCAGATCATTCTGTGGTGCATATGGTGCTGTTTGAATCCTTCATATTTGTATCTGAGATGTACTTATACTATTCCAGGGGATAGAACATGTCCAGGGAATTATAGACCAGTCAGCTTAACATCGGTGGTAGGAAAAATAATGGAATCCCTACTAAAGGAGAAAATAGAAGAACATCTAGAAACCAAAAATACAATAATGAATAGTCAGCATGGATTTCAAAAGGGAAAGTCTTGCTTCACCAACCTTATTGAATTTTTTGAAGAGGTAACAGAGAGAGTAGACAATGGTAATGCAGTAGATGTAATTTATCTGGATTTTCAAAAGGCCTTCGCTAAGGTACCCCATAATATAGACTGATGAACAAGGTCAAAGAATGCGGAGTCAGGGGACAAGTAGCAGAATGGATTACTGGCTGGCTTCAGGACAGAATTGAGAGGTCGCACAACACCAGGTTATAGTCCAACAGTTTTATTTGAAATCACAAGCTTTCGGAGCTATCGATTGCTCCTTCCTCAGGTGAAGTAAATTGGATATCCAATTTACTTCACCTGAGGAAGGAGCAATCGATAGCTCCGAAAGCTTGTGATTTCAAATAAAACTGTTGGACTATAACCTGGTGTTGTGCGACCTCTCAATTTTGTCCACCCCAGTCCAACACCGGCATCTCCGCTTCAGGACAGAAAGCAGAGAGTAGGAGTAAAGGATAGCTGTTCATAGTGGCAGAAGGTGGGTAGTGATGTTCCACAAGGATCAGTGCTGGGACCACTGCTGTTCACAATTTACATTAACGATTTAGACTTTGGAATCAAATTTTTTTTTCTAAATTTGCGGATGACATCACCTGGACATGTTCTATCCCCCTTCTTAAATATCGGTATTACGTTAGCTATCTGCCAGTCATCTGGCACTATATATTTTTCTAACGAAGTATTAAATATGTGTAGTAATGCCTCTGCTATCTCTTCCCTAGATTCTTTTAAAATGCGTGGATGCAATCCATCCGGACCAGGGGTTTTATCCTCTTTGAGTTTGATTAATTAATTTAATATATCCCCTTTTTTTATTTTAAATGCACTTATCTCATTACTAATCTCATCATCCAATGTCATGACCACCTGTTCTATCTCCCTGGTAAATACTGAAGTAAAATAATTATTTAATATTTCTGCCATCTCTCTATCGTTACCTGTGGTATTATCCTGACTATTCCCATCCCAAACTTCCTTTTTTTATTGATGTGCCTATAAAATATTTTACTATTTTGTTTTATGTTCCTTGATAATTTAATTTCATAGTTCCTCTTTGCCTCCCTAATTGTTTTTTTGACTTCTCTCCTAATCTTTTCGTATTCTCTCTTATCAAGCACTCCCCTGCTGTCTGTGTACTTAACGTATGCCTCTTTCCTTACACTCAATTTTTCCCTTATGGCTTTATTCATCCATGGAGTCTTATTATTGTTTAGTTTGTTCTTTCCTTTTATTGGAATATATTTTTCCTGCACTCTGTTGAACACTGAGCAGGACGGCAACAAATTATAGGAGGACATTAATAAACTTGCAGAATGGGCATATAATTGGCAAATCAAGTTCAACACAGATAAATGTGAGGTATTACATTTTGGTAGGAAGAATAGGGAGGTCAATTATCACTTGGAGGGTGCGAGTCTAGGTGGGGCAGAGGAACAAAGGGATCTCGGAGTACAAATACACAAATCACTAAAAGTTGCAACACAGTTGCAAGGCCATAAAAAAAGCAAACCAAGCACTAGGGTTTATTTCTAGAGGAATACAATTGAAAAGTAGGGAAGTTATGCTAAACCTGTATCGAACCTCAGTTAGACCACACTTAGAGTACTGCGTACAGTTCTGGTCGCCATATTATAAAAAGGATATAGAGGCACTGGAGGGGTGCAGATTTACAAGGATGATACCAGAAATGCGAGGGTATACATATCAGGAAATGATGAACAGGCTGGGTCTCTTTTCTCTTGAAAAAATAAGTCTGGGTGACCTAATAGAGGTCTTTGAAATTATGAAAAATTGCTTTGACAACAACTTACAACACACAGGGAGAGCCCTTGGTCTTGGGACCTCACTCCATCTTTGTGTCCTTCTAAGCATCTATGCTATGGATTCTCTACACTCACTCCTTCATTCTCACTCAAACTCCACTTGTGTCCCTCATTGCAGGAAAAGAGAGCCCACAATAAGAGGGAAAGGGCAAAGACAGGAGGAGGGCCACCCTCAATAGCCTAGCTCACCAGCACAGAGGAGGCGGCCCTGGAGATCGTGGGAGTCGAGGAGGATGCGCAAGTGGGGGACGGACAGACGGGCACATCAGAGCAAGTTGGTGACAGAATAGTTTTTCATCTCTCTCATTGACATTGCATGAGTGACTGACATTGATTCTGATGCTCTAACAGATTGACTTATGATCATCTGCACAATTCCATGTGCATGCAACGTTTATCTCACATGTCTTACTCTTTCCTTTACTCCCCCACAGGACCATCGACAGCCCCCCTCCCCACTGTCCAGGAGGAACAGCCTGAGCCACAAGACTCCTCAGAGGAAGCTGCAACCTCTAAGGGCGCAGCGTCACCAGAATTAAGCGCACCCAGCACCAGTGCAGACACTCACACCTCGGTGGGACCTTCGGGACATAGAGTAGTGTTGTCACCTGGTGTATCACAGCTCACAAGTGAGCATCAGCAGATGGTGGAGACAGGGACAGCAGTGGGGAGTCCTCGTCGGAGGGCGCAGGGTGCTCCCAGCTTGGCTCAGCTGCATGTCGACCCTGTGCCTCCGGGTCCATCCAGAAGGAGAGCGGTGCTGGAACTCCAGGAACAGGTGCAGGAGTCTCCGGCAGGTTTTGTCTCCAGGGTCACTGCGAGTGTGAAGCGGATGGAGGAGTCCATTGCTAACGTGAGCAGAGCCTTTGTGGAGGCATTGGCACATGAACGCATCACCACGGAAAGGATGGCAACCTCCGTGGAAAGGATGACTACCTCCGTGGTAAGGCTGGCTACCGTAGAGGAGAGGATGGCTACGGTAGAGGAGAGGATGGCTACAGCCATGGAGGAGCTAAGTTGCCAGAGTGTTGAAAACATGGTCATTGTTCAGAATAGACTGACATCTCTGGAGGAGCGATGGTCCGCTATTGAGTAGAGAAACCACAGCTTCATGGAAGTCCTCTGGAGTAGGACTGCCAGTGCAGAAACGGGTCCTCATGGCCCCCCTGAAGTGCAGCAGGGTGCTGTCAAGCCACTTGCTAGCTCTGAAGTGGGGCTGACCCATGAGAGGGATGTTGTTGGCAGACGACAAGGAAGTGGTGGTTCCTCTCCAAGCGCTCACACGACCATGCCACCGTAGAGCCCTCGGTCAGAGCCCCACCAGAGTCTTCACCCAACTGAGATCAGCGTCTCAGCACCTGCACAGCCACAGGAGCAGCAGACTGTTGGCAAGCCCTCAAAGGCTCGCAACCCCAGAGGATGCTCGCCAAAGGTGTCGAGGCAGGAGCAGCATGAAAGTGAACAAGGGGCCTCCACATCTGCTGAAACCACAGGGGAAGCACCACGTAGGAGCACGAATACGAGGAAGATAAAGCACAAGTAGTTACAAGGGTAGTCACTTGGGTGTTCTGTTGTGTTTAATTGTGAAATGCCATCCGTGAATTAATGTTATAAAATGGCTTGATGGCAAACTGTTGAAGTTGTGTGCTGTGTCATTTCGTAAATGGGACTTCCACATTGAGGGCTCAGGGCGACTTGGATTTGTCAGTATGGTGGTCAGAGTGATAGGAAGCCGCAGGTTCTTGTCCATTGTCGATGGTGTGGTAAGAAGATGCAAGCCAAATGTGTTTGATTGGGCAGCCTAAGCAAATCTGGCCAAGATGAGTGCATCCCTTGCATCCCAGGCAGCAATGTTCTCGCGTGCTGCTGCTGCTGGTTGATACGCCTCTGCAAGCTGTTCGTGGTCGCTCTCCTCCTCCTCCTCCTCATCCTCATCTGAGGAGGCTATGCGATGAGCCACTTGTACCTCAGGCAGCTGCAAGCCACGATGCTGTGCCATGTTGTGAAGTGCACAGCAGACCATGACCATTCTGGAGACCCTGGCTGCTGAGTATTGCAGGGCTCCACCTGATCTATCAAGGCATCTGAATTGCATCTTCAGCAAGCCGATGGTTTGCTCGACAATGGATCTGGTGGAAATGTGGCTGGAGTTGTAGCGCTCCTCAGCTTCGTTGGATGGGCTCCTCAACGGCGTCATTAGCCATGTCTTCAGGGGATAGCCCTTGTCTCCAAGTAGCCATCCGCAAAGTTGGTCTGGCAGACTGAAGAGCGGAGGCACACTAGACTGCCGCAGGGTGAAGGAGTCATGGCAACTGCCAGGGTACTTGGCGCAAACATGCAAAATTTCCTTCTTGTGGTCACACACCAGCTTTACGTTGAGGGAGTGGAAGCCCTTGCGGTTGACAAAAATACCTGGATTGTGATGGGGTGCCTTAAGGGCCACATGTGTGCAGTCAATGACGCCCTGCACCCTTGGAAAGCCTGCCAGATTGTCAAACCCAACCACACGCGCGGTTACACTTGCTTGGTCCTTGGAGAAGTTGATGTAATTGTGCGCGTTGGCAAAGAGGGCATTGGTTACCTGCATGATGCAAGTGTGTGCGGCTGCCTGGGAGATGTCGCTGATGTCTGCTGTTGATCCCTGGAATGAGCCTGAAGCAAAAAAGTTGAGTGCGGTGGTGACTTTGACAGCCACTGGTAAGGGGTGTCCACCCGCTCCTCTGGGCTCCAGGTGTTGCTGCAGCATTGCGCAGATGTCAGCGATTACCTCTGGCGAAAGTCTCAGCCACCTTTGGCACTGCTGCTCAGTCATGTTGAGGAAGCTCATCCTCTGTCTGTAAACCCTGTTTTGGGGGTGTCTCCTGCGGCGACGTGCTTCCATGCGCTGGCGCCTTCTGGCCTGTGCAGCTTCAGGAGGGTGAGCAGCAGGTTGGCGCTCCTGTTGTTGCTCCTGCTGTTGGTGCTGCTGTTGTTCCAGGTTCTACTGCTGCCGCGGCTGGTCTTCATCTGAATCTGAGGTCCAGGAGGAAAGGAAATAAATGGTTCCCATGCTGCTGCTATATACCTCAGTTGAGGAAGCGCTCAGTCAAAGTGGGGAGAGGGGTTTCCCAGGAGGTTACAGTGGAGATGGATCTCAGCTTCAAAACTTCCAAAATCAGTAGACCTGCAAAAAGTTCTCACAGACCTGAGAAAAGAAAGTTCTGCCACCTGCAAATGATCATTGTGGAAAACTCCTTTTTTATGGTGGAGCTGCAGCTGTTAGTAAGCCATCCACTTGTGAGCCCGCCAGGATTAACTGGCGTGTTCCAGAGGAGACGTGCAGGACACGGAAATGTGTTAAACTCTGAAAGGCATCTCAAAATGGCATTATAGAGGCACCTTAGTGCTTGTTAAGGGCCTTAAGGGCCCATCCTGCTTCTTGCAAGCCCGCATCTGGGAAAGTTGCTCAGAGGCAGGTCGGAGCCCGACGCCATTTTTGGCAATTTTCCCACCTGACCCGCCTTCAAACCCGCCGCCTCGGGCCTGGCAAAATCCAGCCCAAAGTTTCCACTTGTGGGGAGGAGCATAACTAGAGGCCATCAATATAAGATAGACACCAAGAAATCCAATAGGGCATTCAGAATAAACTTCTTTACCCAGAGAGTGGTGAGAATGTGGAACTCGCTACCACAGGGAGTGGTTGAAGCGAATAGTATAGATGCATTTAAGGGGAGGTTAGACAAGCATATGAGGGAAAAGGGAATCGAGGGTTATGCTGATAGAGTTAGATGAGGAAAGGCAGGAGGAGGCTCGAGTGGAGCATAAACGCCGGCATGGACTGGTTGGGCCGAATGGCCTGTTTCTGTGCCGTATATCCTATGTTGGTATGTATGATATTAAGTGCCATATGGTGTCAGCCATGGCTCAGTTGGTAGCACTCTCGCCGCTGAGTCAGAAGGTTGTGGGTTCATGTCCCACTCCAGGGGCTTGTACACAAAAATTCAGGCTGATACTGCAGTGCTGAGGGAGTGCTGTACCATCTGAGGTTCTGTCTTTCGGATGAGATGTCAAACTAAGGCCCCGTCTGCACTCTCAGGTGGACGTAAAAGATCCCATGGTGCTTTTTCGAGGAAGAGCAGGGGAGTTCTCCCTGTGTTCTGGCCAATATTTATCCCTCAACCAACATCACTAAAACAGATTATCTGGTCATTATCACATTGCTGTTTGTGGGAGCTTGCTGTGCAAAAATTGGCTGTCTCATTTCCTACATTACAACAGTGACTCCACTTCAAAAAGTATTTATTGGCCGTAAAGCGCTTTGGGACATTCTGAGGTCGTTAAAGGCGCTATAGAAATGCAAGTCTTTCTTTTTATGGATTCGTCGACATTAAAATGTGGCTCCTACAAGGAAAGGCATCTAATTGACACCTCGGTGAAGTCATTGCTGATGAGGAAGGGATATAATTGCATCGAATCCTCTTGAAATGCTTTACCTGTATGTTGTTTAATGATTGAACTGGCAGGGACTTGAAGGAAATATTGAAACCAGTGAACATTGCTCAATGGAT
The DNA here is from genome assembly GCA_030390025.1 of Squalus acanthias. Taxonomy (NCBI): domain Eukaryota; kingdom Metazoa; phylum Chordata; class Chondrichthyes; order Squaliformes; family Squalidae; genus Squalus; species Squalus acanthias. The sequence continues at coordinate 33,186,905 of CM059446.1, read as the reverse complement.
TCTGATCATTTTTCAGCAAGGAATTCACTTCTAAAAGTTAATGCATTTTCCACTCTCTATTGGAAATCTTTGCAACATTAAATAACAACAAACAGAATTGAACAATAATACATGAATATTGCAGGAATTTCCTCTTCTATATACACCAAAGCCCATTTAGCAGAAAGAAACTGACTGATGATAAATAATAAGAGGTCTCCAGTGAATAAAATGTGGCACTTATACATCTACACATGCATTCCGAGTCCCAGATGACATGCAAGAGCTTTCAGAGATGAGGTAATACAATGAGTTACAGCTCACTGTATATACAGAGACTACACCGTGATACGATCACCAGACAGGCTGAGGTGATATATTCTGCTAAAATGCACAAAGAAAATTAAAATATTCTTCTGAGTTACAAATGTACTTGAAGCACATTTTTATATATTTAGCTCCAGTGGAAGTACTTGGGGGAGGACTGAAAGTTTACCCGTCACAGTAATGAAACTCGGGGCCACAATTTTTGATGTTCTTTGCTTTTGTATACCCTCAAAGGATTCCAAACGGCAGCCGTCATTCTGAAGCCAACGTCAAGCTAAAGTGACGCTCAGGCCAGGCACTCGGCGATCGCTAACAGTGAAGAACTGAGTCACCAGGGTTAGTTTTAGCTTAAGCGCCAACGTTGGAAAAGTGCCTTTGTTGTTTTTGATCATTTTGAGGAGAATAGTAACGTCTGCATTTACGGTAAATCTACTGTTGGTTTATTTGTTTACTCTTCAATAAATCTTCAATAAATAGATTCTAACCTAAGTCACGGCCTGATGGAGTGCTCATTCTTCCACCTACGGCGGTTAAGGAAATCAAGTGAGGGGCAAGTGCCATATCCAGCAAACTAGAATGCACCTCATCTTTCGTTTAGGCACCTACAGCCCTCTGGACTCAATATCGAGTTCAACAATTTTAGATCATAACCTCAGCCCCTAACACATTTATATTTTATTTTTTCATCCACCCTTTTGTTTGGCCCCCCCCCCTTTTTTTTCCTCCTAGAAGCTGGCAGCTGTCCTTCATTCTGCCAGTGCATCTCACACTTCTTTTAGCCTCAACCTGTCACATTAACACCACCTCTTGCCTTGATCATCTCTTAATGTCTCTCAATGTCTCTTAATCTCTCCTTTTGTTCTTTCATCCCCTCCCCCTTTTCCCAGCTTTATCCTTGCTTTAAATCGATTTCATTTCCTGCTTTTTCCAGTTCTGACGAAAGGTCTTCGACCTGAAACGTTAACTCTGTTTCTCTCTCCACGGATGCTGCCTGGCCTGCTGAGTTTTTACAGCGTTTTCTGTTGTTATTTCGGATTTCCAGCATCCGCAGTATTTTGCTATCAAACTAGAATACAATCCTTCGTTCGACCCCTGGGTTCTCTACATTCACCTAGGCATTGGGCAAGTAGAGATACAGGTCGTATGGAGTGCGTATAAACCAAATATGTAACAACGTGCAGTAGCCAATTTGTCGTGGTCTCTCTGGGCTGGACCTTTAAACGACAACAACTTGCATTTATATAGCGCCTTTAACATAGTAAAACATCTCAAGGCGCTTCACAGGAACGTTATCAATCAACATCGGACAAAGAGGTAGGTTTTAAGGAGCATCGTAAAGGAAGGGAGAGAGAGGTACCGAATCAGAAAGGTTCAGAGAGGGAATTCCAGAGCTTAGGGCCTCGGTAGCTGAAGGCACGGCCGCCAATGATGGGGCGAAGGATATCGGGGATGCGCAAGAGTCCAGAATTGGAGCATTGCAGAATTCTCAGAGGGTCGTGGGGCTGGAGGAGGTTCCAGAGATAGGGAGGGGTGAAGCCACGGAGGGATTTGAAAACAAGGATGAGAATTTTAAACTCGAAGTGTTGCTGGACTGGGAGCCACCACTCGCTCAACGTCTAAAATAGAAAAGGCGCTTGTAATAAATGGGGGAATGTTTTACTAATGGCCGTACTGTTTGATTGAGTGAACTCTATGCTGGAACCGAGAGCTTTAAGGTGATTATCATCATTTCATGTTTTAATAAGCCCTTTTCACTATCCCAGTGTAGAGACTACTTACCATGTCATTGAGTCTTATTAAGGAAATGTCAGTGCTGCACAGCCTGTACCAAAGCAGCCTAACCTAAAGACTTGGGGGTGATGTTAACCCCACCCGTCCCGTGGATTTGGGTCAATATTCCGTTTGCCTATTTATGAAGTCTAATTTCTCACTTCAGTAACTTGGTGACACTTCACTAGATTTTAACTGATCATCTAACTGTCCTCTACTTCAATGGGCATCAGGTTTCCTTTGAAAACGGGCCTGCTTTGAATCATCCATGCATTTGGGTAGCAATGATTTGGTACATTAACTTAAGAGAATTCTCTCAGAAGGCTTTGTGTGCACTTCCTGGTGTGGTAGTGAGTCATACAGACTGGGAAAGTCCCAGGATTCAATTCCCATTCTACGCAACAACAACAACAACAACTTGCATAAGTTGCATTCATATAGCGCCTTTAATGTAGTAAAACATCCCAACGCGCTTCACAAGAGCGTTATCAAACAAAGTTTGACACCGAGCCACATCAGGAGATAATTAGGACAGGTCAAAGTGGTAAGTTTTAAGCAGCCTCTTAAAGGAGGACAGAGAGGCGGAGAGGTTTAGGGAGGGAATTTCAGAGTTTAGGGCCGGCCGACCAGGAGAACTTTGGAATAGTCGAGCATGAATGGGTAGCCAAGCTGGTGATGGAATCAGAGCAGGGGGCAGGCGGTATTGGTGAAAGTCAAACAAGATGCCTTCTGTCTTGTTGACGTTGAACTGCAAGATGTTTCAGCTGATTCAAAACTTGATAGAAGAGCAACAGTGGTGAAGTCAGTGATGATGCTGGAGACATACAGTTGGGTGTCATCAGTGCATCAGCTGACATCAGTTGGTCTTTATCTCAAGGGGACTGGAATACAAAAGGGAGGTAGTTATATTACAACTGTACAGAGCTTGGGTTAGACCCCATCTGGACACTGCATTCAATTCTGGGCCCCGCACCTCAGGAAGGCTATATTGGCCTTGGAGTGGGTGCAGCGCAGCTTCATCAGAATGATACCGGGGAAAAATAGGGTTGAATTATGAGGACAGGCTGCAGAGACTAGGCTTGTATTCCCTTGAGTATAGAAGATTAAGAGGTGATCTAATTGAGGTGTTTAAGATGATTAAAGGAGCTCTATAGGGTAGATAGGGAGAAACTATTTCCTCTGGTGGGAGAGTCCAGAACAAGGGGGCATAACCTTAAAATTAGAGCTAAGCCATTCAGAGGTGATATCTGGAATCACTTCTTCACACAAGTGGTAGCGGAAATTTAGAACTCTCTTCCCCCAAAAAACTCGCCACTAAGGGCTAATTGAAAATTCCAAAATTGAGATTGCTAGATTTTTGTTGGGCAAAGGTATTAAGGGATATGGAACCAAGGCGGATGGATGGAGTTAAAATCCAGATCAGCCATGATCTAATTGAATAGTGGAACAGGCTTGAGGGGCTGAATAGCCTATTCCTGTCCCTATAGTCCTATGACATCCCTGTGGGGGGCAGCACGTGGATAAAGAATAGGAGGGGCCTGCGCCGTATCCTAACTGGAGGACGAATTGTGGCCTGGAGCGATTTAAAAGGCGAGCCATTACTTTTGATGACAGCCCTCTGGATTCCATCTTATCAGGAGCATTAAAATAAAGAGGCAAAACATCCGCTAAAATGGAGGAGAGAGAATGGTCACCAGAACAAGCTCAGTGTTTGTCCGCTAATAGACAAGCAACAACTTGTCTAGAAAAGTTGTTGCTAAAAAAGCCTAAAAAAGAGGAAGAGAAAAGTGTGACCTGTGATCAGATACTAGGTCCACTAGATACATTAAGTTGACAGAAGGTTTCGTTTGTGCGAGATGTTAAACTTAGGCCATATTAAAAAAAATGGCCGAACATCTGAAATTAGTAAAATACGCACTTTCAAAAGTAGCTCGCAAGCGCCAGGAACACTTTACCGATGGGGCATTGCTAGTTTCCTATTTACAGGGACATTTGCCTCTCTGCCTGTATTTTCTGATGACATTTTGATTGCGTTGTGAATGTTTCTAGTCTAGATGGGGAGATGTTTGTGAGCAATGCTCTCTAGTAATTATTTACCACCTGTCCTCCTGGTTTAATTTCCTCCAAATATCACTGCTGGAGCTACTTCTGGTTCTGTTAAAGAGTGAGAAAGGTGTCGAGTAAAAAAAGAAAGACTTGCATTTATACAGCGCCTTTCATGACCTCAAGACGTCTCAAAGCGCTTTACAGCCAATGAAGTACTTTTTGAAGAGGAGTCACTGTTGTAATGTGGGAAACGGGGCAGCCAATTTGTGCACAGCAAGCTCCCACAAACAGCAATGTGATCATGACCAGATAATCTGTTTCAGTGATGTTGGTTGAGGGATAAATGTTGGCCAGGACACCGGGGAGAACTCCCTTGCTCTTCTTCGAATAGTGTCGTGGGATCTTTTACGTCCACCTGAGATGGCAGACGGGGCCTCGGTTTAACGTCTCATCCGAAAGAGTATTTAAACTTGCGAGTAATGTGATTCAGAGCAGTTTGATTTGCAGCAAACCAACACTCTCACTTGTTTATCCCTCTGTGCAGTTAGTGCATGAAGCACCAGCACCATTAGCTGTAAAACAGATTCTCTTTTTCTCTGAGAGGTGTACCATCCCCTCACTCCAGCGACTATTAATGCAATTACTGTGCCAGCTTGGCTGAGCTCATTTCAGCACAAGCCACGTTTCAGAGCTGAGCTTTTAGGTAGAGTGGGGCTAATTAATACACAGCCAAAGGTTCCTAATTACAATCTTAAAACAGGAAGCTACTGCTGATTGAACATGATTTACTCGAGCCTCGCTACATATCATAGATAGTCACAGCAAGTTAACAAACAACATCAGCTTTGATAGGAATTACATAGACTTATGAATGGGAAAAACCAGATAACAGATCAGGATTTCCAAGACACTTTGAGATGCAAAGTATTATTTAAGATAATTATCTTGATGTGGGCAGTGGCCCATGCTGTTTGCTATAGTTGTCTGCTCCCATGTTACATCATTCTATCAACGCCAGTGATTTTTCTTTTCAGTGTTGTTGTGTTCTTAACGAGAATTTCTGATATAAATCGCGAGAGATCGAAATCTTTCACTGTTTTCTGAATTGATGGGCATGTGGAGATGAGGAGGATTAAGTGTAATGGAGAGAATATTTTCTGTAATGTTTTTTGATATAGAAGTTGACCCACAATGGTGAAAAAAAGCTCTCCTTAAAGGTCACTCACTATTGTCAGAACGTTGTGAAAGGAGACTGTTCAATTGTAGATCATAGACAATCCCCATGTGATGTGTAGGTAGCCTGAGGTGTTGAAAGATCCTTCAGACTGATTCAACCAGAATCACATGCCCTTCACCAATATTGTGTAAATCTTGGTACATATGTTTGACACATTAAGCAGACATGGGTGTATATGTTGAAAGGGGAAATTTTTCATCAAAAATATGAAGGAACTGACCTTGATTTGAACGTGCTATGCTTGTTAATGTACGCAGCTATTAAACTACCAGCCTCAGGCTTTTAGCTGTAAAGTGTGATACACTGCCACAGACTTGCATTTATATAGCACCTTTCATGACCTCGGGATGTCCCAAAGTGCTTTACAACCAATGAAGTACTTTTGGAGTGTAGTCACTGCTGTAATGTAGGAAATTGTATGGATGTTATGGCCCATCATGGATTGCGGAACACGCACAGGCATTGACTCATGTACAACCACCAGACGCAGAGTAAAACCTTGGTATAAAATTGTAACAGCACATCTATAAACAATTACAGAGTGGTGGCAGTGTGGCACAGGGAGTCAGTGCTTCAGTCTCCTGTGACACAGAAAACCAGACTGTTCCCAACCTCTCTGTGCCATTTGTAAAGGTGCCAAGAGTAGGCCTGGTTCTCCACAAAGAGAGGACATATTTTTATTTGTTCTTGGGATGTGGGCATTGCTGGCCAACATTTATTGCCCATCCCTAATTGCCCTTGAGAAGGTGGTGGTGAGTCGTGTTCTTGAACCGCTGCAGTCCGTGTGGTGAAGGTACTCCCACAGTGCTGTTAGGGAGGGAGTTCCAGGATTTTGACCCAGCGACGATGAAGGAACGGCCGCTATATTTCCAAGTCAGGATGGTGTGTGACTTGGAGGGGAACTTGGAGGTGGTGGTGTTCCCATGTGCCTGCTGCCCTTGTCCTTCTGGGTGGTAGAGGTCGCGGGTTTGTGAGGTGCTGTCGAAGAACCCTTGGTGAGTTACTGCAGTGCACCTTGTAGATGGTACACACTGCAGCCACGGTACGCCGATGGTGGAGGGAGTGAATGTTTAAGGTGGTGGATGGGGTGCCAATTAAATGGGCTGCTTTGTCCTGGATGGTGTCGAGCTTCTTCACAGAATCCCCACAGTGCAGATAGAGGCCATTTCGGCCCATCGAGCCTGCACCGACACATATCCCACCCTATCCCCGTAACCCCACGTATTTAATCCCCCTAACACTAAGGGTCAATTTATCATAGCCAAATCAACCTAACCCGCACATCTTTGGACTGTGGGAGGAAACCGGAGCACCCGGAGGAAACCCACGCAGACACGGGGAGAATGTGCAAACTCCACACAGACAGTCACCCGAGGCCGGATTCGAACCCGGGTCCCTGGCACTGTGAGGCAACAGTGCTAACCACTATGCCACCATGTTGAGTGTTGTTGAAGCTGCACTTCTCCAGGCAAGTGGCATGTATTCCATCACACTCCTTACTTGTGCCTTGTAGATGATAGAAAGGCTTTGGGGAGTCAGGAGGTGAGACACTCACTGCAGAATACCCAGCCTCTGACCTACTCTTGTTGCCACAGTATTTATGTGGCTGGTCCAGTTAAGTTTCTGGTCAATGGTGACCCCCCCCAGGATGTTGATGTTGGGGGATTCGGTAATGGTAATGCCGTTGAATATCAAGAGGCAGTGGTTAGACTCTCGCTTGTTGGAGATAGTCAGTGCCTGGACTTGTGTGGCGCAAATGTTACTTGTCACTTATCAGCTCAAACCTGACTGTTGTTCAGGCCTTGCTGCATGAGGGCATGGACTGCTTCATTATCTGAGGAGTTGCAAATGGAACTGAGCACTGTGCAGTCATCAGTGAACATCCCCACTTCTGACTTTATGTTGATGGAAAGGTCATTGATGAAGAACCTGAAGATGGTTGGGCCTAGGACACTGCCCTGAGGAACTCCTGCAGCGATGTCCTGGGGCTGTGATGATTGACCTTCAACCACCACAACCATCTTCCTTTGTGCTAGGTATGACTCCAGCCAGTGGAGAGTTTTCCCCCTGATTCCCATTTTACTAGGGCTCCTTGATGCCACACTCGGTCAAATGCTGCCTTGATGTGAAGGGCAGTTACTCTAATCCATCTCTGGAATTCTGCTCTTTTGTCCATGTTTGGACCAAGGCTGTAATGAGGTCTGGAGCTGAGTGGTCCTGGCGGAACCCAAACTGAGCATCGCTGAGCATGTTATTGGGGAGAAAGTGCCGCTTGATAGCACTGTCGACGACAGTTGTCCACCACCATTCACGACAGGATGTGACAGGCCTGCAGAGCTTTGATCTGATCCGTTGATTGTGGGATCGCTTAGCTCTGCCTATAGTATGCTACTTCCGCTTTAGCATGCATGTAGTCCTGTGTTGCACCTTCCCAGGATGGCACCTCATTTTTAGGTATGCCTGGTGCTACTCCAGGCATGCTCTTCTGCACTCCTCATTGAACCAGAGTTGGTACCCTGGCTTGATGGTAATGGTAGAGTGAGGGATATGCCAGGCCATGGGTTTACAGAATGTGGTGTAATACAATTCTGCTGCTGCTGATGGCCCACAGTGCCTCATGGATGCCCAGTTTTTGGCTGCTAGATCTGTTCTGAATCTATCCCATTTAGCACGGTGGTAGTGCCACACAACACGATGGAGGGTGTCCTCAATGTGAAGACGGGACTTCATCTCCACAAGAACTGTGCGGTGGTCACTGCTACCAATACTGTCATTGACAGATGCATCTGCAACAGGTAGATTGGTGAGGATGAGGTCAAGTAGGTTTTTCTCTTGTGTTGGTTCTCTCACCACCTGCCGCAGGCCCAGTCTAGCAGCTATGTCCTTCAGGACTCAGCCAGCTCGGTCAGTAGTGGTGCCAAGCCACTCTTGGTGATGGACATTGAAGTTCCCCACCCAGAATATATTCCATGCCCTTGCTACTCTCAGTGCTTCTTCCAAGTGGTGTTCAACATGAAGGAGTACTGATTCATCAGCTGAGGGAGGGTGGTAGGTGGTAATTAGCAGGAGGTCTCCTTGCCCATGCTTGACCTGAAACCATGAGACTTCATGGGGTCCGGAGTCAAATGTTGAGGATTCCCAGGGTCACTCCTTCCCGACTGTATACCACTGTGCCGCCACCTCTGGTGGGTCTGTACTGCCGGTGGGACAGGACATACCCAGGGATGGTGATGGAGGCGTCTGGGACATTGGCTGAAAGGCATGATTCTGTGAGTATGACTATGTCAGGCTGTTGCTTGACTAGTTTGTGGGACAGCTCCGGCACAAGTCCCCAGGTGTCAGTGAGGAGGACTTTGCAGGGTCGACTGGGCTGGGTGTGAGGTTGTCGTGTCTGAAGGCGGTGCCTAGGTCGATTGTCCGGTTTTAATCTTATTATTGTTTTCCGTAGCAGTTTTGTACAAATGAGTGGTTTGCTAGGCCATTTCAGAGGGCAGTTAAGAGTCAACTACATTGCTGTGGGTCTGGAGTCACATATAGGCCAGACCAGGTAAGGACAGCAGATTTCCTTCCCTAAAGGACATTAGTGAACCAGATGGGTTTTTACAACAATCTGATAGTTTCATGGTCACCATTACTGATACTAGCTTTTTAATTCCAGATTATTTACTTAACTGAATTTAAATTCCCCAGCTGCCGTGGTAGGATTTGAACTCACATCTCTGGATCATTAGTCCAGGATCTCTGGATTACTAGCCCAGTAACATTACCATGACGCTACCGTATCCCATAATTAATAAGCCCTTCTCATTGGCTTGGTTTAAAAATAGCTAGGGTTAAAATGGAGACTGAAGAGTCCTCAGCGCTCTTCCTAATGCCAATACCACTGAGCCAAAGGAACATTTAGAAAGAACAGGGGACTTTCTAAATGGTGAAAAGCTAAAAACAGTGGAGGTCCAAAGAGACTTGGGGGTCCAGGTATATAGATCATTAAAATGTCATGAACAGGTACAGAAAATAATCAAAAATGCTAATGGAATGCTGGCCTTTATATCGAGAGGACTAGAATACAAGGGGGTAGAAGTTATGCTGCAGCTATACAAAGCCCTGGTTAGACCACACCTGGAGTACTGTGAGCAGTTCTGGGCACCACACCTTAGGAAAGATATATTGGAGGGAGTGCAGCGTAGGTTTACCAGAATGATACCCGGACTTCAAGGGTTAAATTACGAGGCGAGATTACACAAATTAGGATTGTATTCCCTAGAATTTAAAAGGTTAAGGGGTGATCTGTTCGAAGTTTTCAAGATATTAAGGGGAACAGATAGGGTAGATAGAGAGAAACTATTTCCGCTGGTTGGGGAATCTAGGACTAGGGGGCATAGTCTAAAAATTAGAGCCAGACCTTTCAGGAGTGAAATTAGGAAACACTTCTACACACAAAGGGTGGTAGAAGTTTGGAACTCTCTTCCACAAATGGTAATTGATGCTAGATCAATTGTTAATTTTAAATCGGAGATTGATAGCTTTTTGTTAACTAAAGGTATTAAGGGATATGGGCCAAAGGCGGGTATATGGAGTTAGGTCACAGATCAGCCATGATCTCATTGAATGGGGAGACAGGCTCCAGGGGCTGAATGGCCTCCTCCTGTTCCTATGAACCTATAGTGTCAGGAGTGTGGCAGGAATTTTGCTGTTACTGGGTTCTGAGTATAGCTGTCCATTACTTCAGGTAACATCATTCATCCCGATACCTTCTGTAAGGCTCGAGTACCATTGAAAGGGACAGATCTAAAAAAAAATCGCCACAGTACTCAACCGAACTCCTGTTCAAATATTTGGACAAAAGTGAAACTGTGTGCGATTTTAACCCTACTCGGTGAGCAGAAACCTGGCAGGTGGGCAGTTAAAACCGCCCTGGCTCGTACCTGTCCAAAAGCCGCCATGATCGCAACATCTGCAATTTTAATCTGCTTCCTGAGCAGGCAGCAAGGACACACGCCCAGAGCCAACAGGGTCCTTCTTTAGCACAAAAGCAAAACACTGCGGATGCTGGAAATCTGAAATGAAAACAGAAAATGCTGGAAATACTCAGCAGGTCAGGCAGCATCTGTGGAGAGAGAAACAGAGTCAACGTTTCAGGTCGAAACCCTTCGTCAGAATTGGAAAAAGTTGGATATGTAACAAAAGAACAAAAGGGAAGTTCTGTGATGGGATGGAAGGCAGGAGAGATTAAAAAACAAAAGGGATGATGGTGCAAGGCAAAAGGAGATGGTAATGTGACAAGTTAAGAAACAAAAGATGAGTCTAGATGAGATGTAAATGGCAATGGCAGGATGATCAACAGCTGCCATGTGAGAGAGAAGAAAAAAAAATTGGGGCCGAGTTTTATGGTCTGAAATTGTTGAACTCGATGTTGAGTCCAGAAGGCTGTAAAGTGCCTAATCGAGCTTATGTTGTAAGAGGCCGAGGACGGAGAGGTCAAAGTGGGAGTGGAGCGGAGAATTAAAGTGACAGGCGACCGGAAGCTCGGGGTCACCCTTACGGACTGAACGGAGGTGTTCTGCAAAGCAGTCACCCAATCTGCATTCTTTATATGTGCAGGTTGCGGCCCAATAACTTCATTGAGACCCGACTGTAATTTTAACTCAGGCCTGAGCGGAGAATCTGCCTGGAGTTAAAATCGGGGATAAAATAGGAATTTGTGACTTTGATTTTGTCTTGGTTTAAAAATAGCTTGGGTTAAAATGGAGGCCATTCTTCTTCACTAAGTTTCAAGATGGAAGACAGGAGATGGTCACTCTTCAAGCGAGGAGCAAGTGCATTTATTCAATTAAGATTAATGATACTTTGATGGCCGATGAACACAGAATGTTGTTCCCAGTTACTGGCAAGTTACAGTTATGAGCCATCTCCATTTTGTTTGTCAAAGTGTGAAGACTACGAACACTTTGATTGCTTCACTACTTCAGAAGAAATGCTTTGCATCAAGGATTAATGTCCCGAACTCTCTTGCTCCATGGTGGTGCTTATAACCCGTGGGGTTCGTTTTGAGGGAACCCTCCTCTGCCCCAAATCTCGAACTCTCGGCCCCACAAAGCTGTTGAGGCTGGGGGGGTCAAGAGGACATTTCAAAACTGAGATTGATAGATTTTAGTTAGGCAAGGGTATTAAGGGTTACGGAACTAAAGCGGGTAGATGGAGTTAAGATACAGATCAGCCATGATCTAACTGAGTGGTGGAGCAGGCTCGAGGGGCTGAATGGCCTCCTCCTGTTACTATGGGCTGGATTTTCATTGACCCGTGGAGGCGGGTTTGGAGGCGTGTGGGGGGTTAAAATTGCGAAAACTGGCGGGCGGGCACAAGTCCGCCTCCATCCCGCCTCCACGCAATTTTCATTAAATCGTGTCTGCTGGTCCCGACTCCGTCCCGCCTCTAAGAGACGGGATAGGCTGTTAAGGCCCTTAACAAGCACTAAATTGGCTCTATAATGCCATTTTGAAAGGCCTTTGTGATTTTAACCCTTGTTCTACGTGAAGCACGCCTGTTCTGAACCACGATTGTGAAACCTGGCGGGAGCACATTTCGAAAGCTGACTATCAGCTGCAGGTCCACTATTACAATGGAGTAGTAGTAGGAGGAAAAATATCTGGGAGCAGACCGAGGGCTGCTGCTGCTCATTTTGCCTTCAGGTGTGTGTGTGTTCTCTCTCTCTCTCTCTCTCTCTCTCTCTAATATCTGGGAACAGACTTCCATCCAGGTCCTCTCACAGCAAAGGCCAGACAGTCTCTCAAGACATTCAATGCAGCAGCAATGATGACATCATCAGAGGCGACTTTCAGACTCAAAACACTAATTGGTTCATGGGCTCCCACATGCTGAAACTCAATTGCCCAATTAGGTGAAAATTGCATCAATCTCCCACATCCAATTGCAGTCGGGTGGATAACACGAAAAGTGGATAACACGACCCCAACCCGCCCCAGTATCAAAATCCAGCCCATAATGTCTCTGTGCCACTGATGCCTCGTGTGCAGCGGATGGGATTGGAAGATTATGGACAGCATGCCCACGATTTTGCGACCCTTGCCTGGTGTGTGCTCGGCCCTGCCAGTGCAAAAAGGCCTCACAAAACTTGTGCAAAGTCTCATCCTGAAGGATCATACACTGATCAGCTGATCTATTCCGAGAAATTGTAACAGGCTTGGCTTTCTGAGAAGGGCTTATTAATCTCCTGTGGATTCTTTCCAATTCTCTCATTTAATATTTGATGTGTAGGGATCTTGCTTTTTTTTCGCTTAGATACATTGGCCGGGATTTTACTTACCTGGGCGGGTCCGGTGTGGGAGATGTCCGTGGCGGGTCGCGGCCCCACTGCTGGCTCCATCCTGCTGTCCAAATTTAACTTGCGTTATTAGGGCTTGTTAAGCCCGCCCAGCGCGTTTCCCGGTCCAATTAGAGGAAGCGGGTCTGGTGACGTCATTCATGACACGTCATCAGCCAGTTTCCTTAAAGGGACCATGGCCACATTTCTTTTGACGTTTATGCTGTCAGTGTTCTACAACATTGAAGTGCTGGAAACACTGACAAGCACTGCACAGAGGCGGAGGGCTGCACCCAGGCTCTCCCATGACTCCCTCCATATGCTTATGGAGGGAGTCAGAGCATGCAGGGAGGTCCTCTTCCCTTCCAATGGGTGGAAGAGAGCTTACCAGGAGACCAACAGCCTGGTTGGAGATTGCAGAGGAGGTCACAAGCAGGGATGTGGTCAGGAGAACCTGGGTGCAGTGCCGCAAACATTTCAATTATCTCATTAGATTACGAAACGTTAGTACAAAGCCACATTCAACCTCATCCTGCTGTGCCTCTCATCACATCCCCATCTCTCTGCCTTCCCTACCCTACTCCTGCACATTCTTACTCACACCAACTTTGTTTGCACCTCCACTCATTTCTCTCTATCTACATTATAACATCCCCATCTCACTAGCCGCCCCTCACACTCACCCTCATCCTAGTGCAATCATATCAACTAACAATACACAAGGGTAGACACTTGGATGTTTTATCCAATGTTTATGTAAAGTTTCTATTAATGGGGGCGATTTTCTGACGTCGGAGGAGGTGGGTTTGGAGGCGGGAAAGGCGGGAAAATCAGAATCGAAGAGGTCGGGTTCGGAACCCGCCTCCAACCCGCCTCCGCGGGATTTTGCCGGTGCCGGTTTTGGAGGTCGGGAAACGCTCCCGCCTCCAGCTGGCCATTGCGCTATTAAAGATCCTTAAATGCTCGTTAAGGGCCTCTCTAAGCCTATTTTGAGAGGCTCTCGTTATTTTTCCAGCTTTTCGGCGTGATCCACGCACCTCCTGAACCACACCAGGTAAACCTGGCGGGTTGACTCGTGGGTGGCCTCCTCACAGCTGCAGGTCCAACAAGACATCGTTTATTGCAGCAAGGATTACTTGCAGGTGCCAGACCTTGGCTTGAAAAGGTCTCTGAGCACTTTTAGAAGGCCTTCCGAAGTCGGAGGTGCTGCAGCTTGACTCTATCAACTGTGGGACCTCCTTGGAAGACCCTCTCCCCGCTTGCAATGAGCGCTTCCCCAAAGGAGGCATCTACAAGCAGCATGGGAACCATTCGTTTTCTTTCTACATGGACCTCAGATGAGGATGAGGAGGAGGAGGAGGATCTGGAGCAGGAGGAGGAGGAGGAGGTCAGAGCGCCGGTGTATCGACTAGCGGCAGCGACAGCACGCGAGCACATGGCTGCCCGGGATGCAAGGGATAAACTTAACATGGCCAGATTTGCATAGGTTGCCCAAGTTGGCACATGTCCTTGGCTCCATTCTAGGACATAATTGACAATGGACATGATCTCTGGCCTCCTTTCACTCAGGCCACCAACCTGACAGCGCAAGTGTGGCGGTGCCCGCAATGTGGAGCTGCCTAAGGTGAAAGAACAGATGCCATAACGGCAACATTTTGGCTTCAAATCATTTTAATGCTTTCCAACAGGGATGGCATTTCATCAATACACAGAAACAGTGTTCCAATCTGCACACAGATCTGGAGGTTATATCCCTTACCAGCTGGACCCACACAGCCTTGGTTTCTTTGGCAGGCCTCTTCCTCCGAGATGAGTGGAAGAGCACCTCCATGCTAGCTATCACCCCCTCCAACAACATTTGCAGCGCCTCATCCGAGAGCCTCGGGTAGGCCCTTGCTTTGGAATTGGACATAGTCGTTCCTCAAAAGATGTTGGAGGTGGTGCAGGAGACGCAGAAATGCTGTGGAATGAGCCAAGGTAGCAAGAAGCCATAAAATCAGACTGGAAAAGTGCTGTCAACAGAGGCGAGTTTCAGTCCCAAAACACTAATTGAGCAAGGGCACCCCACACCTCTGAAATCAAGTGGCCAATCATAGGTTTCATAAATTTGTGATTTTCCCATCGGTGGAGGCGAGTTTCAAACCCACCCAAACTGAAACCCGCCTCCATCTCGCCTCCAGTGGGAAAAACATTGAAATCTTTATTTTCAGCACTTTCTGGTCTTGGACAGATTTGTGTGCACCTTTGGAAGTGGCTTAGTGAGTCGCAGTGAATGGTGAGACATAACGGTACACCCCGCAATGGTCATGAGTGTGAAAGGAATGGGTTGGTCATTGTCGGGATGCTTTATGGTGCTGGTGTGGGGTGGTGCCAACTTGGCGCATCATGTGGCAGCCAGGGTGTACAACGTCAAGTGAAGTAAATCTGGTCATGATGAGGCCATCCCTGGCCTCCAGGACAGCAATGTGTTCGGGTGCTGATGCCCTCTGTCCTGTTCAGCCCCAGGTGATTGCCGAGAAGGTTGGTGGTGTTGTTGTTGGTGCTGCTGGTGTGCCTGGTACTGCTGGTGTTGGGGCTCACCGTGGTCTGATTCTGAAGGCCAAGGTGAGACAGTATAAAGGGCACCCATGCCGATGGAATAGATGGCAGGTGAAGTACAGGTGACAGAAGCGATCTGTCAATGGTGAGAGAGGTAATGATGTGAGACTGGATGGGGACTTTGCTGGAAACACTTGCAGCATCCTGAATCTGTGCTGGAAATGCAGTGAGGAGCAGCTTGTGGCTGGGGAAAATGATCATCAGTCAGGTGGGAGCTTTTACTGTACATTTGAAGCTGTCAAGGAATCAGCTGGAGCAATGGCCACTGAACTCCCGCCTCAGGTTGACGGACATGGTCCCCGAACAGCGTGGTTCCCGTGGCCATGAAGTTAAAGTTAAAAAGTAAGTTAAGAAAAGCCTGTTAAGGGTCTGCTAAGTACATTATAATGAGTTTAATTGGGTCGCCCACCGCTGCCTGTCGGATATGCTCAGCGCTGACAGACCCGACGTTGGGAAAGGCACGTTGCAGCGGGATGACAGTGGGTTCTCGACCCGCTGTCAAAAAAAAACACTTTCCCACCTAACCCGCCACCGATCCCACCCGCTGACACCCCGGAAAATTCCGCCCATTGTTTTACTTATGAATCATTCTAGAACGCTTGCTCCAACTGTAGGCAATGCGCTAGTATTGTGGCACGTTCTACTATCTGAGGTGACAGAAGAACATGATGGTTATCCTATGGGTTCACCGGTGAACAATTTTTTTTTATTGTCGCGATATGGGCGCCACTGGTAAGATGGGCAACACGGTGGCATAGTGGTTAGCACTGGTGCCTCACAGCGCCAGGGACCCGGGTTCGAATCTGGCCTCGGATGACTGTCTGTGTGGAGTTTGCACATTCTCCCCGTGTCTGCGTGGGTTTCCTCCGGGTGCTCCGGTTTCCTCCCACAGTCCAAAAATGTGCGGGTTAGGTTGATTTGGCTATGATAAATTGACCCTTAGTGTTAGGGGGGGATTAAATATGTGGGGTTACGGGGATAGGATAGGAAGGGATATGTTAGGGGGAATTAAAATACGTGGGGTTACGGGGATAGGGTGGGATATGTGTCGGTGCAGGCTCGATGGGGATTCTGTGTGAGAAAGCAGGGACAGGGTACTGGATTTGGATGATCAGCCATGATCGTATTGAATGGTGGAGCAGGCTCGACGGGCCGAAAGGCCTACTCCTGCTCCTAGTTTCTATGTTTCTATCTATGTTTCTATGGCATCTTGCCGTTGGTCTCGTTTGGCGTCATCCAATTTCTAATCCAATGTATCAAAATTTGCTGGTGAAACTAAATTGAGGGCCTGGCATATTCTGAGTTTAGACCAAATGCACCTCATTCTCCCCCCTCTTCCACCCCACCATTCGCAGCCACTCTTTCCGTCTCTGGCCCTGCCCTCTGGAATTCCATCCTTGAACACCTCCAGCTTATCATCCCCTTCCTGCTTTCAAAACTGCCTAAAGGTCTTTCTCTTCAACTGTATGCTCACCCCCTCCCTTTCGGTTTCCTGCTCCATCCCTCTTGCTTGTCATCCATTTTTTGTAATCCATTGTGTAAAATGATCGGCATTCACCCTCAAATTTAGCATTGGTATGAAAGTGGCTTCGATTTTGCAACGCTAAACTTGTGTAATGCAATTCGGCTGTCAAGGCCCAAATGGCTCTGGAGCAAAGTAGCCTGAGACCCCCCCCCCCCCCCCCCCCCCACCAAGGAATCTGATTCTGCTTCATTCCAGTATCAGGCCGTGACTCCAGATTCAGATTGCATTTACACCTGTCACTTTCGGCGGCAAGTCAGAGGTCCTAAAAAATGGGCGGGGCCTTGCAGAATGGTTCCTGGCCTGGCAGAATGCTTTCCGGCCAGGCGGAAAGGTTCCTGGGCCTAGCGGAATGGTTCCTGGCCTGGTGGAATGGTTCCTGATCTGGATGAATGTTTTCCCAGTTCTGGCCTGGCTTGGCCTGGTCCATTTCTAACCACGGCACACCACCCCAGTTCTGCCCAGAAATCAATGGAGGAAGGATGAAAAATCCCGGTTTTAGTTGTTCCTCCACATCCTCCTTTGCTATTCCTTAAGTAATCTGTGCCAGCTCTTCATTCTGTACCGTAAGACTGCCTTCATTTACTTTTAGTACTCCCCTCCTTCTTTGATCATCCTCTTGCATTTGATATAGAACGAAAGAATGAACTTGCATTTATATCGAACCTTGCCCAAGTTCAGGACATCCCAAAGCAATTTTATTGATCCTAGTTAAGGGATAGATGTTAGGCAGGATACCGGGGAGAACTCCCCTGCTCTTCTTCGAAATAGTGCCACGGGATCTTTTACATCCACCTGAGAGAGCAGACGGGGCCTCGGTTTGACATCTCATCTGAAAGGCGGCACCTCCGACAGTGCAGCACTCCCTCAGCACCGCACTGAAATGGCAGCCGAGATTGTGTGCTCAAGTCTTCGGAGTGGGACTCGAACCCACAACCAGAGGTGAGAGTGCTGCCACTGAGCCGGTTGTGATACATATGCGATAAAACTGTTGCGATTACACTTTATGTGGGCTGCTAATCTTTTCTCATACTCTGATTCTCCCTATTTGCTTCACTACACTTCTTTTGCTATTTCTGCTGGTTATGCCTATTGTATTACTGGTTTCATTTTGCCTCTTTCTTCGACTTAATCTGCTTCTTCATCCATGAAGCTTTGACCCTTTCTGCACTCCTTCTGCTGCTGGGTGCAAGGCTTTCGGTTTGTACCATGCCCACTTGCTAATTAAATATTTCCCACAGCTGGTCGACTGTTTCATCTGTCAGTTCTCTTTTATCCAATTAATCTGGGGCTGGCTCCCCTCTGAACCCGCCAAACGTCCTTTTTGTTTCCCAATCCAACACCTTTGTTTTTGACTTTGATTTTTCTTCATCCAAGTTGACTGCAAATCTAATTAGTTATAATCACTGGCCCCGAAATATTCACCTCTCCTTCAGGTCACTTGCCTCAATTCATTACCGAGAACCGCGTACTCCATCTCTCCTCATCGCACAAACAATGTATTGATTTAGAAAAAAAAGTCCTAATGTATTTTCTGCTGCCCTCCCCATGACTCCCAACGTTAATGTTCCCTTAGGCTGCCTCTGGAGTTCTCCATTATTTCAGTCCCTTTTACTATTCCGATGCTCCCCTGGCCGGCCTCCCACATTGCATCCTCTGTAAATTTGAGCTCATCCAAAACTCTGCAGCCCGCATCCTATCTCGCACCCAAGTCACGATCATCCATCACCCCTGGTCTCGTTGACCTACATAGGCTCCCGGTTCAGCAACAGCTCGTTTTTAACATTTTCATCCTTGTTTTCAAATCCCTCCAGGGCCTCGCTCCTCCCTATCTCTGTAATCTCCTCCAGCTCTACAACCCCCCCCCCCCCCCCCGAGATCTCTGCGCTCCTCTAGTTCTGGCCTCTAGCGCATCCTTGATTTTAATCGCTCCACCATTGGCGGCCGTGCCTTCAGCTGCCTGGGCCCTAAGCTCTCAAATTCCCTCCCTAAACCTCTCCGGCTCTCTACCTCTCTCTCCTCCTTTAAGATGCTCCTTAAAACCTACCTCTTAAACCAAGCTTTCGGTCACTTGTCCTAATATCGCCTTACGTGGCTTGATGTCAAATTCTGACTGATAACGCTCCTGTGAAGCACCTTGTGGCATTTTACTATATTAAAGGCACTATATAAATGCAAGTTGTTGTTGTTGTAAACCTCTTTGTCTACAAAGCTCTTCTCTTTCCCATTATTTGGTGCTCTAATGTTAACGTTGATGCTTAAACTGGTATTTTTAGTTAAAGAATCAGGCATATCATTGCTCCACATGGTCTGAATCAGACACAAATCAGGTTGATCCTTTAGATTTACACTCAACCCTGTAGGGGGTGGTGGTTTGTGTCAGCTTCACCTCTGACTTCTGAGCGGTTTGAATCGCTCCCACACCCTTGGTTCTAGACCTTGGACTTATTTGGGGGTTGTGATAAAAAGTGCAGCAGACAACTGGTTTTGATGCAAGAACTTTGATCTTTATTTAAGAAAGTAAATCACAACACAAACACTCTTAACACTCTAAAAGTGGGGAACACTTCGGTACAAGCGAGGGAAATAACATTGAAAGAATACTTCACCTCTCCCAATCCCACTTCACTAGCTAGGTTGGACTCCAGAGGACCAGGGATGATACTCACCAGAATCCTTGACAGTTTGGTTAGTTCGCGGTTTTGGGGTTCACTCTATATGTTGGTTGGTGTCTGCCGTACCCCGTACGTGGTAGAGGACTTCAACTGCGTATCTGGTCAGTCTTCGCGAGTCCGCTGATGCGGTAGGGTGCGTATTGGATTTATCAGGTGAGTACCCACTTTCTTTAGTTTAGAAGTAGGGTTTAGAGTTTTTTAAGGGAAAATCTTACCCAGGGGTAAGTCAGGAGTAGATTGTAGAGTGGAAACTTTGCGATTCTTCGGTTTTTCTTCGAGTTGGTTTTCTTTGGTCGCGGTGGCCCGAATACTGGTACTTGGTGTTTGTTTGGTTGTTTCTTGAGGGCCTTGTTGCCGCGAGGTGTCCGGTGGTCACTGAGGCGGTCATTCTGGGTTCTTCTCGTGTCAGCCTACTTTGTTGGATGGTCTGGCCTTCGAGCTGTCGATCTCCTGGCTGGACACAGAATGCTGAACGGTGTTGGTTTTAGAACTGTGTTGCGGAGAATGCCTCCGTTGATGTCTTCTTGTTCTTCCTCCCTCTTCTTCTTTTTCAGGTTGAGAACGGGCCTTCAATTATACTCATTGAAGGTTCCTTATCTGCGCGCCAAATCAGGTCCTGGTCTTTGTTAGTTTTGGCGGGCTCGTTAACGGTAACGATTTTAGTCATGTGTTAATTGGTTTAAAACAGGCCTTCAATCTTACCCATTGAGCATGGCCTTATCTGCGCGTAAAATCTTGTCCTGCTCTTTGTGAGGTTTTGGCGGGCTCGTTACCAGTAACTGTTCTGTAAGTGTCAAATGGCTTTTGGGATGGCTTGCATCCTGTCGATCTCCTCGGTTCATTACAGGTGATTGGTTTTGTGTTTGGTTTTCTTGGTTGGGCCTGTAATTTCTATAGGGTAAGCCGAAGTAATTTGTTTTATGCATGTCTTAATGGGCTCTGTAGCTTGGGGTGGAGACTGTTCTCCTCGGGTTTATTGTTAGGATGCTAATGTCTGATAGGTGCCAATTTAAACTTCCAGCGAGATCATGCAGTTCCCCAGACAGTTCCCATTAGCTCCAATACCCAAACTGGTTTTACAGAGGTTGATCCCACCTTCCTTCACAGCCTTTTCTCCCTTACAAGTCCAGACATGTCTTTTAAAATCCCAAATCTTGGTTTTTGCTCGAAAGGTCCTTCGGTTTAGGCCCAATGCACTTCACCACCCTGTAATAGCTAGGAAAGAGTCCAAAAATCTTTTTCCTTAGGGTTTTCTTAGAGTTAGGGGGATCTGTGAATTTTGAGAATCTTACAACCCCAATGCTGAGTGAGAAGGAACTGCAAACTGATTAAAATACTCAACTGTTGCCAGAGTAGCAGTGCAATTTTATTTAACTGTAGGGAAAAGAAAGCAAAAAGAATAGTTGTATGTTTTTGATGGTGTTAAATTTTACATGGTAGATTTCTCACAATTAATATATATCCTTTCTTATCCTAACAATGGGACACTGAGGACTTATGCCAGCTATTTGGTTTTAAAAAAAGGAAGACTTGCATTTATATAGCGCCTTTCACCACCTCAGGACATCCCAAAGCGCTTCACAGTCAGTGAAGTACTTTTGGCGTGTAATCAATGTTGTAATGTAGGAAACGCAGCAACCAATTTGCGCACAGCAAACTCCCACAAACAGCAATGGGATAATGACTGCATAATCTGGTTTTTTTTTGTGATGTTGATTGGGGGATAAATATTGGCCAGGACACCGGGGAGAACTCCCCCTGCTCTTCTTCGAAATAGTGGCCGTGGGATCTTTAACATCCACCTGAGAGAGCAGACGGGGCCTCGGTTTAACGTCTCGTCCGAAAGACGGCACCTCCGACGGCACTAGAGTGTCAGCTGAGACTTATGTGCTCAAGTCTCTGGATGAGCTTCTGACTCAGAGGTAAGAGTGCGACCACTGAGCCACAGTTGAAAGGAGTTCAGCGAAGATTCACAAGGCTGATACCTGGGATGGCAGGAATGACATATGAGGAGAAATTGGGTCGATTGGGCTTATACTCACTGGAGTATAGAAGAATGAGAGGGGATCTCATCGAAACATATAAAATTCTGACAGGTCTGGACAAACTAGATGCAGGAAGAATGTTCCTGATGGTCGGAGAGTCCAGAACCAGGGGTCATAATCTAAGGATAAGGGGTAAGCCATTTAGGACAGAAATGAGGAGGAATTTCTTCACCCAGAGAGTGGTGAACCTGTGGAATTCTCTACCACAGAAGGTAGTTGAGGCCAAGTCATTAAATATATTCAAGAATGAGTTAGATATATTTCTTAAAGCTAAAGGTATCAAGGGATATGGGGAGAAGGCAGGTACAGGGTACTGAGTTTGGATGATCAGCCATGATCTCATCGAATGGCGGAGCAGGCTCGAGGGGCCGAATGGCCTACTCCGGCTCCTATCTTCTATGTTTCTATTAACCGATCTCCGGCAGTGCTGCCCACAGTGAGTTGGAGGTTATGCTGCTGCTAGCGCATCTCTCTATTTCTCCCTCACAACTTTGCGCAGGAGTCAGCTGGGGACAATATAACAATTGCTTTCATTCAGCTGGGGAAGTGGTTTCATTGAGGCCAGCCCTCCACAGCCAGCGACAATACCAAACCATCAAAAAGACCAAGATGTAAGACATTTATCTGGCTTGCATTACACAAACTAAAGCAGACAAGCTGGCTCGCAGCTCCATATTTCAAACAACACAATATCTAAGCACAGCTTTAAAAATTAATATTTTACCTGACAGTTCCTTCCATATTTCCTTCATGGCCAGAGGTACAAAATACAACTTTTCAATAAAAGTAATATAAATTATATAATCCCTTTCTAAAGCAGTCCTTCCGTACATTAACAAATAGGCTGCTTGTCACATGTGCTCAGGATGCATGTTTTTAGTGAGGTCCAAAAAATATAAAGCTGGATAAAAAATTAAACTAATTTGTATCTTTTCTTTTTTTTATCAAATTCTTCTATCACAGTACTCGGTGTTACTCTGCATTTGATAAAATATGTTTGAATTTAGGATTTAGGACTCCCTGCAAATTTGGAGGAAAAAAAGGTATCGAATGTCCAGAACTTGCCATGCTTTCTGAAATAACAACAGAAAATGCTGGAAATACTCAGCAGGTCAGGCAGCATCTGTGGAGAGAGAAACAGAGTTAACGTTTCAGGTCGATGACCCTTTGACAGAACTGGAAAAAGTTAGAGATGTAACAGGTTTTAAGCAAGTGTAGGGGTAGGGAGGGGGGGGAGGAGAGGAAAGAACAAAAGGGAAGGTCTGTGATAGGATGTAAGGCAGGAGAGATTAAATGACAAAAGGGATGATGGTGCAAGGCAAAAGGAGATGGTAATGGGACAAGTTAAGAAACAAAAGATGAGTCTAGATGAGGTGTAAATGGGAATGGCAGAATGAAAGACAGCTGCCATCTGAAAAAAAATATAGGGGCCGAGGTTATGGTCTGAAATTGTTGAACTCGATGTTGAGTCCAGAAGGCTGTAAAGTGCCTAATCGGAAGATGACATGCTGTTCCTCGAGCTTACATTGAGCTTCGTTGGAACAGTGTAAGAGGCCGAGGATGGAGAGATCAGAGTGGGAGTGGAGTGGAGAATTAAAGTGACAGGCAACCGGAAGCTCAGGGTCACGCTTACAGACTGAATGGAGGTGTTCCGCAAAGCGGTCACCCAATCTGTGTTTGGTCTCCCCAATGTAGAGGAGACCACATCGTGAGCAGCGAATACAGTATACTAAATTGCATGAAGTACAAGTAAATTGCTGTTTCACCTGGAAGGAGTGTTTGAGGCCCTGGGACAGTGGGAAGGGAGGAGGTAAAAGGGCAGGTGTTGCATCTCCTGCGCTTGCACGGGAAGGTGCCGTGGGAAGGGGAGGGAGTGTTGGGGGTGATAGAGGAGTGGACCAGGGTGTCACGGAGGGAGCGGCCCCTTCGGAATGCTGAAAGGGGAGGGGAGGGGAAGATGTGTTGCCATGCTTTCTGTTGGTTGTGAGCTGACTCCAAGAAACGCTTCAATAAAAGAAAAAACAAGAAAGACTTGCATTTCTACAGCACCTTTCACGACCTCAGGATGTCCCAAAGTGCTTTGCAGCCAATGAAGTACTTTTTTTGAAATGTAGTCACTGTTGTAATGTAGGAAACACAGCAGCCAATTTGTACACAGCAAGGTCCCACAAACAGCAATGTAATAATGACCAGATAACCTGTTTTAGTGATGTTGATTGAGGGATAAATATTGGTCAGGACACTGGGGATAACTCCCCTGCTCTTCTTCGAAATAGTGCCTTGGGATCACTTACGTCCACCTGGGAGGGCAGACGGGGCCTCGGTTTAACGTCTCATCTGAAAGACGGCACTTCTGACAGTGCAGCACTCCCTCAGTACTGCACTGGACGTGTCAGCCTAGAGTTTTGTGGCCAAGAAAATAAATGCAACTGTTCTTATCACTTAGAATGCACCTTTTTATAACGTGATAGATAAGTTGATAGTGATTTTGTAACAGAACCATCTGAAAGGGCACCTTGTTAGACGAGACTGTATACATGTTAAAAAATTGTGAAAAATGTTTTGTGCCCAGGTGCAAATAAGGATTAGAAATTACATAAAATATTTATCATCAACAGTGCCACTGGAGTGTTAAATTGGTTTAAGTACCTTTAACTACAGCGTATTAAAATGACTGGCACATCGAAGCTGGAAATTACTGTTTAATACGTTTGTGTAATGCTCCTGTAACATTCTAAAGGTAGAACATAGCACTTTACTGTAAAGCTCATTCATGCTTCTGTTAAAATACTGGACAGAGGAATGCTCTACGAGTAATATGTGTTTGTAACAGTGACAGTAACACGCCTCATTTCAAAATATAATGGAAATCACATAATCTTCCCATAGCAGAAACCTATTTGTAATATGATGGGGTTATACGTTCAGCTGCCACATAGCAGGGTTAATTAAACATGTCTGTTCATATTTAGCTGATGGTTGGCGTAGACTGGGAGCTGCTAATACTGACCATACAGAGAGACACAGACTTCAGCCAGCCAGCAATTCTGATGAAGGTGGCGGATCGAACGATTCAGCTGGGATACAGCCTTGTCAATAGCTTGCATTGTGTCTCATTGAGTCCTGTGACATTTCCTCACAGCATCTGGTCATGTTTGTAAACATGGTTGTGTAGTTCAGTGGGGACGGGACTTTTAAAGCATTAGTCGTGAACAATAGCAGCTTAGCCCATTTATATACCTTAAATAAATGCTGTGTAATGGGAAGAAATTGCTGGGGGGAAGCACCATTGTAGTGTCACTTTGTTTACAGTCTGGTACATATTCCACCACAGTGGTAATACTTTTCCTTCTGATTCAGAAGGATTTGGGTTCAAGCCCCACTCCAACAACATAATCTAGGCTGATATTTCAGTGCAAAAACTGAGGGAAAACATTGTCAGACGTGCTAGCACGTCTATCAGTTGAGATGTTAATCTGTGGCCCTGTCTATCAGTTTAGGTCGATGTAGAAGATCCCTTGACACTATTTAAAGAAGAGCAGGGAGTTCTGGGCCAACATTGGTCCCTAAGTCAACAACAATAACAACTTGTATTTATATAGCACCTTTAACGTAGTAAAACATCCCAAGGCGCTGCACAGGCGCGTTATCAAACAAAATTTGACACCGAGCCACATAAGGAGATATTAGGACAGTTGACCAAAAGAGGTAGGTTTTATGGAGTGTCTTAAAGGAGGAGAGAGAGTTAGAGAGGTGGAGAGGTTTAGGGAGCGAATTCCAAAGCTTAGGGCCCAGGCAGCTGAAGGCACAGACGCCAATGCTGGAGAGATGAAAATGAGGGATGCCCAAGAGGTCAGAATTGGAGGAGCGCAGATCTCTCTGAGGGTTGTAGGGCTGGAGGAGGTAACAGAGATAGGGAGGGGCGAGACCATGGAGGGATTTGAACACGAGGATGAGAATTTTTAAATCGAGGCGTTGCCGGACCGGGAGCCAATGTAGGTCAGGGTGATGAAATGCCTGTTTCCATGCATCTACTGACCACAGTTAGCTTTACTTTCCCTGCACCAGCTCTGATTCCACAGCCATCTCTGTTCCATCAGTCCACGTGCCTGACATTCCACCAGAGATTCTGCACCCTCCCCCACCCCAAATTCTTGGCTCCTCGGTCAAGCTGAACCACATCACGAGTAACCTCAGTGTCCTGTTTGACCTGGAGCTGAGTTTCAAGCCCCATCTGCCATCCATCACTGACTTCAATCTCTGCGAGAAGTCGCACAACACCAGGTTATAGTCCAACAGTTTTATTTGAAATCACAAGCTTTCGGAGCGGCTGCCTCCTTCGTCAGGTGAAGTGAAGAAATACAAATGGGCACAGCATATATAGACAGAGAACAATGCCTGTGCAGAGAACAATGCCAGATGACTACAGTTAATCTTTCTAACTGCCCTTTATCACACCTCGGCAGAGAGACAATCACGGCAATCAAATCCAACCAGGTCAGTCAGGAAGACATTACATCAAAGACGATAGCAAAATACAACAAAGACAATGGACTGGGGTCACAAGGGGTCTAATGTGGCAGAGGCTGCAGTCTGTATGGAAAACCAAAAACTTTAAACTTTTTTACTTTTTTTACTGGAAATCACATCTGTGAACAAGCCAACGACGACTCGAGTCTGGATGACTCTACGTCAGGTGGGGTTACATGTAGCGTGACATGAACCCAAGATCCCGGTCGAGGCCGTCCTCATGGGTGCGGAACTTGGCTATCAGTTTCTGCTCGATGATTTTGCGTTGTCGTGTGTCTCAAAGGCCGCCTTGGAGAACGCTTACCCGAAGATCCGAGGCTGAATGTCCTTGACTGCTGAAGTGTTCCCCGACTGGGAGGTAACACTCCTGCCTGGTGATTGTTGCGTGGTGTCCGTTCATACATTGTCGCAGTGTCTGCATGGTCTCGCCGATGTACCATGCTCCGGGGCATCCTTTCCTGCAACGTATGAGGTAGACAACGTTGGCCGAGTCACATGAGTATGTACCATGTACCTGGTGGGTAGTGTCCTCACGTGTGATGATGGTATCTGTGTTGATGATCTGGCATGTCTTGCAGAGGTTGCCGTGGCAGGGTTGTGTGGTGTCGTGGTCGCTGTTCTCCTGAAGGCTGGGTAATTTGCTGCGAATGATGGTACTTTTGAGGTTAGGCGGCTGTTTGAAGGCTAGTAGTGGAGGCGTGGGGATGGCCTTAGCGATGTGTTCGTCGTCATCGATGACATGTTGAAGGCTGCGAAGAACATGGCATAGTTTCTCTGCTCCGGGGAAGTACTGGACGACGTAGGGTACTCTGTTGGTTGTGTCCTGTGTTCGTCTTCTGAGGAGGTCTATGTGATCGACGAGTTGAGCGTCATATCCCGTTCTTACAAGGGCGTCTTTCAGTGTCCGTAGGTGTCCATCGCGTTCCTCCTCGTCTGAGCAGATCCTGTGTATTCGCAGGGCTTGTCCATAGGGGATGGCTTCTTTAACGTGGTTAGGGTGGAAGCTGGAGAAGAGGAGCATCGTGACGTTGTCCGTGGGCTTGCAGTAGAGTGAAGTGCTGAGGTGTCCGTCTTTGATGGAGATTCGTGTGTCCAAGAATGAAACAGATTCTGAGGAGTAGTCCATGGTGAGTTTGATGGTGGGATGGAACCTGTTGATGTTATCGTGTAGTCCTTTCAGTGATCCTTCGCCGTGGGTCCAAAGGAAGAAAATGTCGTCGATGTATCTGGTGTACACGAGGGAACTGGAAGAGTGGTAGTGGGTGAGGACATGCCAACTTCCCAGTGGAGGCGGAGGAGAAAGCTGCCAATGGCTTCAGACTTGTGGAACCCAGAACTCTTGGGTACTCGCCTGAAAAGGATGTTTGAGGAACAGCGTACATACGTGCCGGCACCAAGGTCAATCCCCGAGGATATCTGGCAACTGACAGGTGTGGCTCGTGAGTCTACAACACGGGAGCTTCCTCTTCCTTGCAGGCACCCACGGAGCGAGTGGTAGCTTCACTGCGATCTGCAGCAGATCTCCTGCTAAGATGCAGCCATGGACCAACTGGATGCGTCCACCTCCATGGAAGCACAGACTGCAGCCCCAGAGGCAATGGGGACGGATTAGAGCGCACCGTGAATTGTGCCTCCAGACCATGGCGACTGCTGTATCTCAAGACATTCAGAATCTGATAGTTGCCACAAGACCAGCCGTGTCACTGATCAGTGGGGCCACAGATCCTAGGCCCAGTGGAATGGCGGCAACTGGAGTCCACCCGCCCGATATTGCTGTCTCTCAGGACAGTAGCACATGCCAGGCCTCTGGCCTTCCCTCTCACAGCCTCATGCCAGTAGAACATGGAAGCTAAGAGCAGGCTGCTCGGGGCACCATCCAGAGGTGCAGCCTGCAGCGACTCCATGCCAGGAGACATCTGCCTTGAGACAAGGACCTCCTCAGTCCCACGATCCTCCTGTACAGCATGAGGAACCAATCACCTGCCACGATCCAGTCCCCCAGGTGGCACCCAAGGAGCATGAGATAGAAAGGCACTTGTCGGCACCCAGAGGAAGAATGGTGTTAGGAAAGAGTAGGGTGATCGTTCGTATAGCACTTTGCAATTATTGTATTCTAACATGAGAAGTCGCACAACACCAGGTTATAGTCCAACAGTTTTATTTGAAATCACAAGCTTTCAGAGCGCTGCTCCTTCGTCAGCTGAAGTGAAGAGATACACGGTGGCATAGTGGTTAGCACTGGTGCCTCACAGCGCCAGGGACCCGGGTTCGAATCTGACCTCGGGTGACTGTCTGTGTGGAGTTTGCACATTCTCCCCGTGTCTGCGTGGGTTTCCTCCGGGTGCTCCGGTTTCCTCCCACAGTCCAAAAATGTGTGGGTTAGGTTGATTTGGCTATGATAAATTGACCCTTAGTGTTAGTGGGGGATTAAATATGTGGGGTTATGGGGATAGGATGGGATATGTTAGGGGTAATTAAATACGTGGGGTTACGGGGGTAGGGTGGGATATGTGTACTGTGGGGATTAAAGCAGGGACAGGGTACTGGATTTGGATGATCAGCCATGATCGTATTGAATGGTGGAGCAGGCTCGACGTGCCGAATGGCCTACTCCTGCTCCTAGATTCTATGTTTCTATGTTTCTATATAGGCACAGCATATATAGTCAGAGATACATATAGGCACATATGCTGTGCCTATATGTATCTCTTCACTTCACCTGACGAAGGAGCAGCGCTCCGAAAGCTTGTGATTTCAAATAAAACTGTTGGACTATAACCTGGTGTTGTGCGACTTCTCACTTTTGTCCACCCCAGTCCAACACCGGCATCTCCACATCATGTATTCTAATAGACTGTGCACTGACATGGAGCTTTGTTATTCATGGAGGTTGCAACCAATTAGGAAAGACTGCACTCATTTGGTGTTGACTTATTCACTCAGGTGATGATTAGCGTCATGCTCATATTGGGCAAAGAGAGCTGATGTGATAGGGTGGGTAGTGGATTGAATGGGGAGAAGGAGGTTAGGCTGTGCTGTCCAAGGTAGACTGAGTTAGACAAAGGAGAAGACTTCCGAGATGACCTGTCCTCTGATGCCCCTTGCGGCAGTCAGCGAGGACTCCTCTGAGTGCACGTCGCCCTGATGGTCTACTCCATGTAATTCTTTATCTATTGTTGCCAGGGCCTCCACCTCAGCCGTGTCAAGGTGAACCCTTCCTGAATGGCAATGTTGTGAAGGGCACAGGAGGCTATCACTATTGTGGAACCTGATCTGGAGCAGAATGCTGATCCTCTCAGACGTGGCTCAGTGGGCAGCACTCTCGCTTCTAGAGTCAGAAGGATTGTGGGTTCAAATCCCACTCCAGAGACTTGAGCACAAATTTCTGGGCTGACACTTCAACGCAGTACTGAGGGAATGTTGCACTGTCAGAAGTGCCGTCTTTCAGATGAGATCAGATGAGATGTTAAACCAAGGCCCGTCTGCTCTCTCAGGTGAAGGTAAAAGATTCCATGGCACTGTATTGAAGAAACACAGGGGAGTTATCCCCAGTGTCCTGGCCAATATTTATCCCTCAATCAGCATCTCTAAAACAGATTATCTGGTCATTATCACATTGCTGTTTGTGGGAACTTGTGAGCAAATTGGCTACAACAGTGACTACACTTCAAAAGTTCTTCATTGGCTGTAAAGTGCTTTGGGACGTCCTGAGGTTGTGAAAGGCGCTATATAAATGCAAGTCTTTCTTTTTTCTTTTCTCTCCTCACCTGTCCAGGCAGATAAAGCATGTTTTCATCACCCTGATGGTCCTCTCGATGACCAGCCTGGTAGAAGTATGTGCCTCATTGTAGTACTCCTCTGTGCTGTTCGGGGCACTCTGATTGGAGTCATCAGCCATGGGACCATGTGGTGGGGATTTGGAGAGATGCAGTTGTTTTCACTGGTCACATCTGGAGAACTTTGATCAGTCTTCAGCTTCAGGAACACCTGAGTCTTAGTTACAACTTCCGTAAAGACGCAATTTCCCATTCCTGCCAAATACCAACATTAGACAGTGTTAAACATCACTAACCTTTGAGTAATGCTGCAACTCGTGTGCCCTGAAGACTTGTAACAATCCTGACCTGATCTTGCAACACACACCGGTCTGTAAACACCACGTGAAGTGTGTGCTGTGTATGGTTAGCATGTCGTCTGCTGTTCAGGAACTTCATTGAGTATGAAAAATCGAGAAAGAACTCCAATGTGTTACGCAAAATAATTATTTCCTTAGGGGAAAAAGCTCTAACCAGAATACAGCAAAAAAAAGTAATCATTTCCTGACTTGACTAAAATGTTGTGAAGAAACTCAAATCTTTGTGAGCAGCAATCGAACCAACCAAAGTACGTTTGGTTATAAGATCTCAATCGCCAGTTCACCTTTGTACATCAGTAAAGGAAAGATCGATACTGGATCCCTCAACACATGCACTTGACCTGTTTCTCAGGAAGTCTCATCTGATGATCTGATTATTGTCTTTTGTCTGATGCTGTGCAATTAGTGGGCGGGATTAAGCTTCCTGTCTGGGTGACTGTGGTTTGGAGGGAACAGAAGAATGATTTCACATCGGAAACATTTCTTTCTTCATCGTAACCATTATATTAAGCGTGGGGAAGTGGACAACACTTTGATTAATCAATATCCTAGTGGAACAAAGCAATACTTCTGGAAATATACTGCAAAATGAAAATATCCAGTTTCTCTGCACCCATCCCAGCTATTGGGCAAAGTGCACACGAAATCACTTCAAACAAAATGACGCAAATCGGGTTTGGTTTGAAACATTTATTCCATTCATTATTATATATTAATCTGACTGATAGGGGCGGTTTTTAACTTCTGGTTAAAACGGGCATAAAGTCGGCCCCCTCAAAGCCAGAATCGGGAGGCCCCGACCATTGTCAGGTTCGGATTTCAGCAGTGATGACTCGGGTGACTCGAACGGCCGGGCGCTCAGTGACAGCCAAGGTGGAAGTCAGCAGTAAAAGGGGGGGGAGGGGCACTGTGGGGGGGGGCACT
Organism: Squalus acanthias; assembly: GCA_030390025.1. Classification (NCBI taxonomy): domain Eukaryota; kingdom Metazoa; phylum Chordata; class Chondrichthyes; order Squaliformes; family Squalidae; genus Squalus; species Squalus acanthias. The sequence continues at coordinate 33,155,796 of CM059446.1, read as the reverse complement.
GTGGGGGAGGGGCACTGTGGGGGGGGGGCACTGTGGGGGGGTCACTGTGGGGGGGCACTGTGGGGGGCACTGTGGGGGGGCACTGTGGGGGAGGGGCACTGTGGGGGGGCACTGTGTGGGGGGGCACTGTGGGGGGGGCACTGTGTGGGAGGGGCACTGTGGGGGGGCACTGTGGGGGGGCACTGTGGGGGGGTCACTGTGGGGGGGGGGCACTGTGGGGGGGGGCACTGTGGGGGAGGGGCACTGTGGGGGGCACTGTGTGGGGGGGCACTGTGGGGGGGTACTGTGGGGGTGGCACTGTGGGGGGGTCACTGTGGGGGGGGCACTGTGGGGGGGCACTGTGGGGGGTCACTGTGGGGGGGGCACTGTGGGGGGGGCACTGTGGGGGGGGTCACTGTGGGGGGTCACTGTGGGGGGCACTGTGGGGGGGGTCACTGTGGGGGAGGGGCACTGTGGGGCAGAGCAGAGCTTGGAGAGGGCTGTGCTCTCCGTCGCAGACGCTCCGCAGCTGTCCCTGCCACTGCCATCTGCTCGTGCGCACTTGTGACATGTGAGACACCAGGTGAAAACCCAAGTATCTGTTTAACTGGTCCCACTGAAGTGCAAGTATCTGAGCTGGTGCTTGGTGTGCATGAGTCCTGTGATGGTGCACCCTCAGAACGAATCAGCTCCTCTGAGGATTCGTCATCCGCGACCTCCATCAACTCCTGCTGCATATGTGAAGGCCCTGGCGGAGAGAAAAGTTATGAATTCGTACTGGCAAGGTAAGTATGTTGTAACTTATCATTATGAAGATGATCATATTTCACATCTCCGATGATGAGGGAACAGAAACGCCACTGATCTCCAGCGCTTCCTCCTTACAATTATTAGTTGGGAAATCTGTGGAAGTCCACCTCCGGTTCTCTCCCTCTCCCTCGTGTTCTGTGTTCTCTTCTGCAATGGGGGAAAGAACAGATCAATGACTGAATGTAGTGGTATGTGTTCACCCGATGGATGCAGTGCATTTGATGATGGTAACTAGCAAGGAGGCACAGAATTGCATCAGGATGAGGGTGAGTGGGAGTGGTGGATGGATAGATGGGGATGCGAGGAAGTGCATAGAAAGAGAAGGATGGATGCGCTTGCAAGGTAAGTGGGTGTGAGGAGTGATGTGATGGAGTGGGCTTGACAAGGCAGAGTGAGAGGGTGGGGTGATGCACACAGTAGGGTGTAGGTGAGTGTGCCACTGTTCTTACCTTTCCTGACCTGGTTAGGTCATTAAAGCGTTTCCTGCACTGGATCCAGGAGAGTGGCACAATGCTCCTGCTGCTGACCGCCTGGGACACCTCCAGCCACACCTTCTTGGTGTCAGCAGCAGGTTCCTTCCTCCCATTACTGGGGAAGAGTATCTCTCTCTGGCTTCTCACTGCTCCCAGCGGTATTTCAAGGGAGCCAGCATTGAAACGCAGCGCATCCTTTGAGCGTCCTGAATCCATTGTCAAAGTTCTTCCTCTCTTGCTTCCAACTCCAAACTCTATCTTTGGATGGGCCCTTTAATGACTAGAATCGAGATCGCATCATGGGGGTCCTCATCACACCCACTGCCGCGCAATCGACGCCAAACCCGGAAGCAAAATGATAATGAACTGACTGCGTTAAAACGCCACTGACAGACACGCTGAACTTACTTCCTGGTTTCCCACGCCACATCGGACCCCCCCCGCCCCCCCCCCCGCTCCCAATGCACTTCCGAGTTAATATCGGGGCCAGTGTTGTGGGATCTTTTATGTCCACCTGAAGAGGCAGACATCTTATGCAAAGACTGCACCTCCGACAGTGCGGCACTCCCTCAGTACTGCACTGGAGTGTCAGCTGCGATTTTGTGCTCAAGTCCCTGGAGTGGGATGTCACACAAATGGGTTAAATCTTCATCTACTAATCGCGGGCCAGCTGCTAAAGAGTCAGGTGTTGTCTGTGTGACTAGGAGCAGTGGTGCTGGAGATTATTTGGCTCAATGCTGGACGCGGTGGGGGGAGAAGTTGAACCTATTTTGCGGTTTGTTTTGAGCACCGATTGAAGGTCGGGGTGACCAATTTCAGGTCCCGATCTCTTGCACCCAGTCTGCACCAGAAGTGCGCCGGCTTGCAAATTGGATACAGGCGACTTATAGGTGTGCCTGACACAGGTGTTAGATGCCCTGCATGTGCAAATCGAGGTCCTAACTCCGGTTGTAGGACCCCCATGGAAATTGGTGTACAAATGGGTGGAGCTTGTGCCACCTATTCTCCACCCTGTTGTACCAAGTCTTCAGTGGCCGAACCAACGGCTCTCAAAGGGGCGACTAATTGCTCCTCAAAAAAACCAGCCGGAACACTTTTTAAAAGTTCCATTTCTGTGCAGCCAGAAGGAGCAGGTGGGCTCCTCCTAGCTCCACGAAAATATTACAGGCGGCTGCCAGCCCAGGCTTATTCCTCCCCCTCCCTCCACTTCGATGGTCGCGCAATACGAGCGGTAGCGAATTGCCGGCCCATTTAACGCTCCACCCAATTTACTTTTCCGTTGACTTCAAATGTTTGCAACCAAGAGTGTAAATAAACGGCCTCATTAGGCTTTTCCTGCCACTGTTATTTTTAACTCAAATTTGTACACAATTCTCCCCTACTTATTTTGAATAACCACTTCAACTGATCTAACTTGTTTGGGGAACCATACTTATACAAGAAGCAATTGAAAAATGTTTTAAAGTCATAGGGGTAAAAATTTTTAGCGCCCCGAAAAAATTAGCGGCCCCGCGCCGGAACTTCAGTGGTTGCGCCCCAAGAGGGAAGCGGGGCGCAACTGGAAGCACCCCGCATCCCTCTTGGGGCGCTGCGAGTGAATATCCTGGCGCTACGTGCCGCAGCGCCACGCGCTGCGGCACGTCGCGCCGCGGTATTGCAGGCCTTCCTCCCCTTCTTAAAGGGGAGGGGCCTTGCGCAGCGCGAACCGGGGCCCAGCTGGGCTCCCAGGGATCGGGAGTGCCGGCAAAAGAGCCCGGCACTCAAGAGAAGTGCCGGGCTCTTGGAGCGCAGCCGGCACTTCACGCTGGGGGGGCTTCACGGGGGCCGGGGACAGCAACGGGGGCAGGTGCTGGCAGGCGGCCAGCAACAAAAATGGCTGCCTGCCACCTCCCCTTTAAATATCGCCGCCCCGGCCGCACGTACGCCCCCCTGAACCCGTCGGACATAGCGTCTGGCGGTAAATCAGGGGGCGCGACTGAAGATCACGGCCGGGGCGCGAGCGGGGCGCTGCGCACGGCGATGACGTCATCGCCGGCGGCGCAGCGCCACAGGGCGCTACCGGCTGCCGCCGCCGCTAACCTCCCACTAAATTTTTCGGGAGGCGTGGGCGGCGCTGCGCCCGGGCGTTAGCTGCTTTACGCCCCATTAGCGCCCTCTTAAGGCGCTAACGGGAGGCGCAAGCCAGCTGAATTTTTCCCCCATAGAATCATAGAATGGTTACAGCACAGAAGGAGGCCATTTGGCCCGTCCAGTCCGTGCCGGCTCTTTGCAAGAGCACTTATTCTAGTCCCAGTCCCCCCGCCCTTTCCCCGTAGCCCTGCAAATTCACTTTAGTGTTAAAAATTCTTTCTGTGTTAGGGCTAAGTGTGTATTAATTTAAGTGTAGATATGATATTGCTGATATGAGTGGACAAACACTTTATGGGCCGACCTCTGACATTGTGTAAAAGGGACAATATCGGAATGGTCAACCAGTCAGGGTGTATAACGAGCGGCCGTTCTGATATCGTCCATTTTATGCCCCACCAAAGTTGAAAGTGACGGCGAATGTGTTTGACAATCCTTTGACCGAATGCTTCCATTTGCAAGTCCTCCTCCTGCTATGAGCTGAAACACGAGCAGTATATGGGAGAGAATGCCACAATGAACCCTTATCCGGTTGAAATATATGGAGGAAATAGTTTGACTTGCCTACCGTGTCCTCCAGGTAAACTATCCCTCCTCGTCCTTCTCGACCTGTCTACAGCCTTTGACACGGTTGACCACTCCATCCTCCTCCAACACCTCTCCACCGTTGTCCAGCTGGGTGGGACTGCACTCGCCTGGTTTCATTCTTATCTATCTAATCGTAGCCAGAGAATCACCTGCAATGGCTTCTCTACCTGCTCCCACATCGTTACCCCAAGGATCTATGCTTGGCCCCCTCCTATTTCTCATCTATATGCTGCCCCTTGGTGACATCATCCGAAAACACAGCGTCATGTACATGTACGCTGACGACACCCAGCTCTACCTCACCACCTCTTCTCTCGACCCCTCCACAGTCTCTAAATTGTCAGACTGTTTGTCTGACATCAGTACTGGATGAGCAGAAATTTTCTCCAATTAAATATTAGGAAGACCGAAACCATTGTCTCCGTTCCCTATCCACTGACTCCATCCCTCTCCCTAACATCTGTCTGAGTCTGAACCACATTGTTTGCAACCTTGGTGTCATATTTGACCCTGAAATGAGCTTCTGACCACATATCCGCACCATAACGAAGACCGCCTATTTCCACCTCCGTAACATCGCCTGTCTGCACCCCTTGCCTCAGCTCATCCACTGCTGAAACCCTCATCCATGCCTTTGTTACCTCTAGACTTGACTATTTCAACGCACTCCCGGCTGGCCTTCCACACTCTACCCTATGTAAACTTGAAGTCATCCAAATCTTGGCTGCCCGTGTCCTAACTCGCACCGTAACGTTCGCCCATCGCCCCTGCGCTCGATGACTTACATTGGCTCCCGGTTAAGTAACGCCTCGATTTTAAAATTCTCATCCTGGTTTTCAAATCCCTCCATGACTCGCCCCTCCCTATCTCTGTAATCTCCTCCAGCCCCACAACCCGCCGAGATATCTGCACTCCTCCAATTCTGCCCTCCTGAGCATCCCTGATTAGAATCGCTCAACCATTGGCGGCCGTGCTTTCAGCTGCCGAGGCTCTAAGCTCTGGAATTCCCTCCCTAAACCTCTCCGCCTCTCTTTCCTCCTTTAAGACGCTCCTTAAAACCTACCTCTTTGACCAAGCTTTTAGTCATTTACCCTAATTTTTCCTTATGTGGCTCGGTGTCAAATTATTTTTTTTGTCTCATAGCACTCCTGTCCACCACCTTGGGACGTTTTACTATGTTAAAAGCGCTATATAAATACAACTTGTTGTTGTTGTTGTCTTGGAATTGGTAGAAATTGACAGACCACCTCGCTCAGGTTAAACTACTAATTCAAATGTTTCTGTAGGAAGTAAAATTATAAATAAGTAAGTGAAAGAGCAGCAGAAAAAAAATTCCCTGTTAGTTCCATCAGTTTCCAATACAGTTACAGCGGGAAACTGGTAACATGGAATTCCAGCCCTAATAAGTGTAACATTTAACTTTACACCATCTGTTGCAAAATAATAAAAGTACCAGAGTCTTGAAATTCCCTTGAGTAATTTCTGTACAAAAGTCCACAATGGAAAGCTTTATGTGAGACATGAACCCCATGGAGCTCCTATTAGCCCCATCTTGTATAACAGCATAGCAAACCGGAGGAATACACAGCACCAGCCGAGTTATGTGCCTCGTCTTTGAAGTCTACGATGGCACAATGGAAGATAAAAAGGCCTTCTTCAAACGTGATCAAAGCTCTCCTACTTTGAAATACTTCTTGGAGTGACAAAGCAAAATGAACTGCAGATGTGAATGCCTTCAACAAATGTAGTCTGGCCAAACAGGATTTGACTTAATTAGAATTGGATCCTCCTGGGAGGATGGCCAGTACAGATAATGACTCCCACTCTTTCTTGCAGTAGCAAGCTCACATACATTGTTGGAGGAAACAATCAAACCATTTTTGTCCTGACAAGGAACTATTTACATAATCAATATAAAGAGCAGAGTCATCTTCTTTTGACAAAAGTGAGAAGTCGCACAACACCAGGTTATAGTCCAACAGTTTTATTTGAAATCACAAGCTTTCGGAGCGCTGCTCCTTCGTCAGGTGAAGTGAAGAATACTTCACCAGAATAGTCTTCACTTCACCTGATGAAGGAGCAGCGCTCCGAAAGCTTGTGATTTCAAATAAAACTGTTGGACTATAACCTGGTGTTGTGCGACTTCTCACTTTTGTCCACCCCAGTCCAACACCGGCATCTCCGCATCATCTTCTTTTGAAGTTCGCACCTACATTGCAGTCAAGCTTTGTGTATTTTTCACCTCCCCTTCAGATGAAGCTAGGCAGCTACAAATACATATAAAAACAAAATACAGAATTTTATTTTACGAATTGCAACGTAATGGATCCCACTGTCGCCATTTGCCTGCTGTGGTTCTGCCTGTGATTCAGTTGCCTTAGTTGGTGGCGGCCACAAATTGTCCATCCTAGGTGCCAGGAATAGCCCGTCCTGTTCTGCCTGTGGGGGCCTGCATACTTTCAGGGTTTCTCCAGTCACGTGTCCGGAGGCAGCTGTGGAGAAAGGGACTGGTGGCCATTTGAGACCCACCCACCTGTTCCTGTGCTTCAAGCCACATGTCAATGCTGGGCGTCCAGTCCTCAAGTAGGCTACTGCTCTGTTCGTGCATGGAGTCTTGCACTGCCACCAAATATCTGAATGCCACATTCATGCTTCACTGGAGTCTGTCTCCAAGCTCATGGAGGCAATGCAAGTTGTTGCTGTTGTTGAAGCTGGCCGTTATCATGCCTTGGAGTGCGGACTTCATTGCCTCAGTAGCATTCAGGAGAGATGCTCCCCACCTCTGTGCCTGCAAATGCCAGCCACGCTGCACGACAGCCCCCAGCAAAGCGCCAATGGATTGCATCATGCTCCGCAAAGAGTAAAAGGACATGCCACCTCTTCGGGCCTCTGCAGTATCGCCCGTTCCACAGCTAGCTCCATGAAATTGGAATTCTGAAGCTACTAAGCATGGTGATGTTGCGCCTACTCCCCAGCGGTCGTCACTGCATCTTCAGACATCACTTGTGATCCTTCCACATCTGTCGGGCGAGGCACTGGCGAATACTTCATGTGGTGATGATGTTGACTCCCGTGGTGAAGCTCGATTTTCCAGCTCTGACTTGCTGCTCCTGGGGCTCTGCCCTATCTGTAACAAAGAGAAATGGGCACTTTACAAGTTCACAAGATAATTACAAGGCAGGCCATTCTTAATTGATCCATCCAGAGACCCTAACACTCCCCCATTGTAGCATTGAATTGTTTCTTAAATGACTCCAAGGTTTTTGCCTCCACTCCTATATCTGGATGTCTATTCCACATGTTGATCACTTTTTGTATGAAGAAGAATTTCCTGATGTCAGTCCTAACTTTACCTTTTGCGAATTTGAACCTGTTTCCCCTAGATCTACTCCCACAGTTTAATTTGAAATAATATTCCAGGTTAACATTTATACCCTTAACATATCCTTCAAAAAGATCACCTCTCAGACACCTCCTTTCTAAGCTGAAAAGCCCAAGTCTATGCAATCTTTCCTCATAACCCAGTTCCCTGAAACTGGGGATCAGCCATTAGCTCTTTTCTACACTGCCTCCAACGCTTGAATGTCTCTTGGCAACCAGAACCGGACGGAGTGCTCATGGTGTGGTCGGACCAAAGCATTAGTATTCCCTCCTCTGACTTACATTGTACTGTTGGCTCTGTAGTCCAACATATTTTTAGTTTTGTTGGTTATTGCTCTGCCTTGTTTGGGCATATTTAGCATCTATTTTTTCTTCTTGTGTGTAGCACTTTACATTAAGTTCCATCTCCCATTGCTCTGTGGATTTGTATATTTTGTCCCACTCATTCTGTAACTCTGAGCTCCTCCAGTTCCACTGCCCCTCCAGTTTGTTGTCATCTGCAAACTTGACCACTTTGAATTGAGTTTCTGAATCCAGGTCAATGATGTGAATGAGAAACAGCAGTGGTCCCAGCACTGGGCCCTGGGTGACCAACTCAGTACTCCCCCTGCTCTTTGACATAAATCCCCGAATGAGTATGCGTTGTTTCCTACTCCGGCCAGTTTCTTATCCAATCCCAGGGTATATTCTGAATCCCCACAGCTTGGAGTTTAATTAATAGCCTTTCTTGTGGAACTTTACCAAAAAGCCTTTTGGAAATCAAGGTACACCAGGTCACCAGGCTTATCACAGTGCACTTGGAGTGTTACCTGTTCAAAAAGTCACTTGAGAAGAATATGCCAATAGTTGTACATGTTGCTGCTCCACAGATAATTTGAGGTACTGGTTGCCGTGCAACACGGTTATGACTTGACTCTTACTGTGAAACATTTGCAGAGAAGGTATGCAGTTATAATCAGGTAAACCAGGAGTGTATTGCTCACCTTCAGCTTGTGCCTCATCCATTCTGTGTGGTTTTCCAGCCCATGAGCTGCATGATACCCTCTTCACAGAGGGTGAGAGGTTTGGCTTACTGATTCCTTCCATCTACCTGTGCTCGGTGCCTTCTGTTGCAGCTGTAAGGAGAAGATCAACATCCATTGACTGAGCACATGTTTTGTGTTGCGTGCTTCAGACAGCAGTACTCGTTCTATGGTCATACGCACAGCTTACCTGGACGTAATGTACCTTGACCGCAGAAAGCTGGTGAGGAAGTTTGAGAGTTGATTGAGTGCAGTGTAATCCTCAGCTGTATCGATGAATTATTGTCAGTGTTCAATCTTTCTTAGCACCATCACAGGTTCTCCTTTTAGATCCTGTTGGACTAGCTCTCAATTAGATTAATTGCTTCCCTTTCTGCTGCATTTGCAGAATGATATTGGATCATTCCAGGTTAAGTATCCTAAGCAAGTGTGATGCCTGCAATATACTTTGATTGTCATCAGCTACCACATCATCACTCACTCCCACATTCATTGCAGTCTCCAAATTTTTTTTAATTCATTCACGGGATGTGGGCGTCGCTGGCAAAGCCAGCATTTATTGCCCATCCCTAATTGCCCTTGAGAAGGTGGTGGTGAGCCACCTTCTTGAACCGCTGCAGTCCGTGTGGTGCTGTTAGGGAGAGAGTTCCAGGATTTTGACCCAGCGACGATGAAGGAACGGAGATATATTTCCAAGTAGGATGGTGTGTGACTTGGAGGGGAACTTGGAGGTGGTGGTGTTCCCATGCGTCTGCTGCCCTTGTCCTTCTAGGTGATAGAGGTCGCGGGTTTGGGAGGTGCTGTCAAAGAAGCCTTGGCGAGTTGCTGCAGTGCATCTTGTAGATGGTACACACTGCAGCCACGGTACGCTGGTGGTGGAGGGAGTGAATATTTAAGGTAGTGGATGGGGTGCCAATCAAACGGGCTGCTTTGTCCTGGATGGTGTCGAGCTTCTTGAGTGTTGTTGAAGTTGCACTCATCCAGGCAAGTGGAGAGTATTCCATCACACTCCTGACTTGTGCCTTGTAGATGGTGGAAAGCCTTTGGGGAGTCAGGAGGTGAGACACTCGCCGCAGCCACAGTATTTATGTGGCTGGTCCAGTTAATTTTCTGGTCAATGGTGACCCCCAGGATGTTGATGGTGGGGGATTCAGCGACGGTAATGCCATTGAATATAAAGGTGAGGTGGTTAGACTCTCTCTTGTTGGAGATGGACATTGCCTGGCACTTGTGTGGCACGAATGTTACCTGTCACTTATCAGCCCAAGCCATTCATGTTGTCCAGGTCTTGCTGCGTGCGGGCACGGACTGCTTCATTATCTGAGGAGTTGCGAATGGAACTGAACACTGTGCAATCATCAGCGAACATCCCCACTTCTGACCTTATGATGGAGGGAAGGTCATTGATGAAGCAGCTGAAGATGGTTGGGCCTAGGACACTGCCCTGAGTAACTCCTGCAACGATGTCCTGGGGCTGAGATGATTGACCTCCAACAACCACAACCATCTTCCTTTGTGCTAGGTATGACTCCAATCTCCATACACTGTAGTCTCCATATATAACAGCATTTTAATTTCTTACCAAGGCACTTTTCTTTAGCTCTGATGTCGAGATATCCTTCCAGCCTCTAGTACATAACCCCTATGCTGGCCTCCTGCTTGACAATCTCCCATGTTGCTTCACCTGCTGGGTTTTGTGGCTTGACTCTCCACTCCAGAGAGGTCACTTTTCTGTCTGCTTCCCACCATTCACTGCAATCTGCCCGTCTCAATCTGTAATCCCTGCTCTCCACCTTTTCTGCGCGGCCCTTCTATTTTCACCGAAAGTCCAATCTGCACAGGCCTGCAGGGCGGTGTGCGTCTCGGTTGTCTGGGCGTTTCGTTGGGTGAGCAACATTCCGGCAGGTGCTTGGCCAGTTAACTGTGCACAACGTGTGAGGCTCACAAACACACCTGACCTTTTATGAAGCTGCAAATTCCTGAGAACGCGTCGAACAATGAGGCAAAGGTGGCGACTCCCATTTCACTGCCTGTGAGCTCAGGGTAGTTTTACTTGTTTTGTGCGTTCTGTATATTTAAACTAGGCGGATCTTAATTAGTTTGTGCTATTGGCCTTTGCAGTTGGAACATTGATCCAAATCAGTCTGGCACTGTGGCGTGTACAGTACTTTAGAGGAGCACGTGTATTTTACATTGAACTCCCCGCTGTCTCTCACTAATTATCTAGCGGCGGTTCCTGCCAGCACTGTATAATTAAATTGTTGGAAATGCCAAACGAATTGAGCCTTCTTTTTCAGGGAGACCTATTGTTGTGACAGATCTCTTCCTTTGTTCTGTAAATGGGTTGTATCACACTAATTATTTCACAGAAATTCACTATTTAAAGTACTCTGTAAGGATTGTGATTATTGTATACTGCGGGTTCAGACAGTGAGCATGTGCTGTGTTCAAAGTGCTTGGCACAGTTAACATTCAAACATTTTTAGCAAAACTAGAAAAATAATATTTTCATTTGAGGGACAGTTATTTCATCCGAACACAAAACTGCATTTAAATGGGTGCTGTGCAAACTATACAGAATAAATGATTGGAGTTAGGAAAGGCTAAGAACCTGATGCTAGACATGACAGCCCTCAATTTTAACTCGGGCTGGGAGCTGAGGCGAGTGGCAAACCCCCTTCCCTCCCCCCCCCGACCTTGGCAGCGTGAGGCCCGGGCAATTTTAAGTCCTGGGATTCGTCTGCGTGATCTCGGCCAGTTACCCGGCTGAAACCGGTGGGAAGCGGTAGCTGGTTGGCGGGCGGGTACTGAAGGAACGGACCCCGACACTGTGGTAGGTGGCGGGAGGGGGATTCGGGAGGCTGTCTTGTTCGGTGAGGGGGCGGGGGGCAGGGGCGGCAGGGGAGTCGGTGAGAGCAGCACGAAGGCACGGGAGGCCTAAAATTTCCTTGTGGGTCCCGGGGAGTTAAAAAAAAAACGTACCTGTTTGGGCCTCTTTTGACCACGACTCCTCTTCCCGCTAGCTTCACCTGGTCGGAGAGCCACAATGGCTTCCCTGCTCAGGCCACCGGGTAAAATAATGGTTAGGTCCTGACGACATCATCATCTGCATATTTAAAGAAGGGCCTCGCCAGATTCCGATGGGTGCTCTTTTCCCCCCGATCAGGAGAGCAGGTTAAAATTGAAGACTGCAGGAAGGGAGCGGAGCACACTGGGTGGAGCGAGCGCTCTACAAACTCCGCCCAGTTTTGAGATGTCGGCGGGTAGGCCTCCCGAGCAATTTTAACTGCTCGCCTGCCCAGTTTCCGCCAAGTGGGCAGGGCGATAATTGCCAGTTCCTTCTGAAAACTGCAAGTGGCTAAAGGTTGAGGAATAATCTACCAGCTCTTGTCTGCTCTGCTCTCCCAATATTTTCTCAAAAATGAGAAGTCGCACAACACCAGGTTATAGTCCAACAGTTTTATTTAAAATTACGAGCTTTCGGAGCTGCTGCTCCTTCGTCAGGTAGAGCTACCCATTTTCTCAGACAGCACTGAGGGAAGAAAGACTTGCATTTCTATAGTGCCTTTCATGACATCAGAATGTTCCAAAGCGCTTTACAGTCAGTACTTTTGAAGTGTAGTCACTGTTGTAATGTAGGAAATGCAGCAACCGATTTGCATACAGCCCTGTGGTAATGACCAAATAATCTGGTTATAGTGATTTTGGTTGAGGGATAAATATTGGCCAGGACACCGGGGAGAACTCCCCTGCTCTTCCTCAAAATAACGCCATGGGATGTTTTATATCCACCTGAGAGGGCAGACGGAGCCTCGATTTATCTTCTCATCTGAAAGACGGCCCCTCCGACAGTGCAGCACTGCCTCAGTACTGCACTGGGGCGTCATCCTGCGTGGTGTGTACAGGTCTGTACGAGGTGAGACTTGAACCCACAACCTTCCGACTCAGAGGCGCGACTGCTACCAATTGAGCCAAGGCTGACACATAAGTGCATGATTCCATAGTAGTTCATTGTAGCCCATTGCTTGCCAAGTACTGTAATTGAATTGTGTGCCCTTTACACTCATGCAGAGCATAGTAATTGTTAGTCAATGAGCAGCTGTAATGTGGTACTGTGTCTCTTTTTACCTTGCTTATAGTGCACTTTGGGAATAGACTCAAAAGTTGGCTGAAATCCAGTTCCCAAAGTGCAGTTCGTTTCTGAATTGGCCAATTTTGGAACAAATGAAACCAGCATAATGTAGGTTTCAATTTGCTTTTGCCAGCATCTGGTAGCAGTATAAGCAGTGTAAGTCGGTTCACTGTCAGAGCTCTGCACTCCGCCGCCAATTGCAAACTCCCACCTACCGTTCTGGCACCTACTGCTGCTCCCTCGCGATGCCCTGCCAGTATAAGTAAGTAAATAAATAAACCAATCAGTCCCATAAACTTGGAACAATATCCTGCTTGCTCCACATGTGCACTCTTGCAGCATTTAAAGCGAGTCTGTATCCAGTGGACGAGCATGCGCGTGTCAAGCAACTGGATTGCTTTTTCTCTCACAAGTAGAATAAATGGCAAAACCTCTCGGTGAAGTCCACACATGGCAGCAGATATCTCTGGAGTTGCCGGCAGTTCTGTTAACGGGTCATGGACTCCTCTACAGTTGGCATCGGGCCCTTGCATGGCACTGTGGGAGGTGGCGTCTAGCAGATGAGATGTTAAACCCTCTCAGGTGGACATAAAAGATCCCATGGCACTATTTTGAAGAAGAGCTGGGGAGTTCTCCCCGGTGTCCTGGCCCATATTTATTTCTCAGCCAACATCACTAAAAACAGATTATCTGGTCATTATCACATCGCTGTTTGTGGGAGCTTGCTGTGCGCAAATTGGCTGCCGCGATTCCTACATTACAACAGTGACTCCACTTCAGAGGGTACTTCATCGGCCCGTAGACATGGCTTCATGGCTAAGGACATTTAAGGGCAGTCAGCCGCTGATGCAGACTAACTCGCCCCATATCCTTCCTTTCTTCGTCTTCCTCATCCCCTAAATAAAACTTAAATAGAGGAAGGGCCTTGCTCAAAAATTAAAGTTGCAACAACTGAAAATTTGTTGGCCAAAATTCTCGGGCAAAAATCTCTAAAATTAAGCTGACAAGACACAGCACTGGAAATAACATGGCCTATCATTCCACTTTCAAACATTTTTCTTCAAAAGCATTGGCTGACTTCCTATCGGCACAGATTGTGTCTGCTTCCAAAGCCCGTTTGATACTGGTAATCCCCAGGCTCTGCACATTCCTGGCGAGAATTAAGGGCAAGTGCACACGTGCCCTCATCATTTGATTACACTAGATTAGAATGAAGATCTCGCCTCTTTTTACTGGGGGCTCCTAATGCTTTCTGGGATGATTGGAAGATGGTGCGTGCAGCAGAGTTGGCAGAGGGTCTGGAGAGACTAATCTTCACCTGATTTTGCGACTCCCCCTCCTCCCACCCTACCCCCATTCTGCTCCGGCACCACCAATGGTAACTGGAGCACCCTCCCCCCTCCCCCCATATAGGTCTTCCTACGAGGGCTTATATCAAACTTTCTGGTTTTTGCACTTATGCATAATTTTGGTTTTCCATATCTCTAACCAGATTACCAGTTAGTTAGAGCAACTAGTTAGGTTACTTTCATCTAATAACAACAACTTGCACTTATATAGCACCTATAACATAGTAAAACGTCCCAAGGCACTTCATAGGAGCGTTATCAGGCAAAATTTGACACCGAGCCACATAAGGAGATATTAGGACAGCTGACCAAAAGCTTGGTCAAAGAGGTAGGTTTTAAGGAGCGTCTTAAAGGAGGAAAGAGAGGTAGAGAGGCGGAGAGGTTTAGAGAGGGAATTCCAGAGTTTAGGGCCCAGGCAGCTGAAGGCACGGCCACCAATGGTGGAGCGATGAATAACTGGGAGATTGGGAGGAACGGCAGGGAGGGGGAAGAATTCCTCTGTGTGGTACATGTACGGAAATCGCAAACCTTGTTCTTCAGAAGCAGGTTTATGATTTTGTGACATGTGATGCCCACGGGTTAGCGTTTGTTTTCGAAATGCTGCGTGACGATTTGCATCGTCCCGACCCCACACGTGCAGTCGGAGCAGCCCAGACATTGACCGTTTGCAGCAAGGACTTCTCAGCCAGATCACTGTTGAGCTTGAGGCCCATTGATTGATTGTGCCGGCCTTTTCAATCCTTCTAGCAGAGAACCGCTTTGCTTTCTGGGGTGGGGTTGGGGAGGAAATGGTCGTGGTTTATTCAAGATTAGTACAGACGCGATTCGAGCTGTCGGATCCTTGACAGTCATTGGTAATGGTCATCAAGTAACTCATGGTCCGGACTGACACCAGCTCCCTGCCAAGAAAAAGAAAGAAAGAAGGAAGGAAAGAAAGAAAGAAGGAAAGAAAGAAAGAAAGAATTTGCTTTCGAATAGATTTGTGTGAGAATATTTGCTTACAATTCAATAGGGAAGCTAGACTACTGATTCTGCAAACCAAATGTACCTATTTGCGTGTAGGCCAGTGATCTGTTCCTCCTTTGCTTCCTACCAATAATCCGTTACTGGTTTTCCCACCTACCCCCAATACCCACTAATCCAAAAAGGAGGTTGACACTGGAAATGTAGCAACCCGAAATTAGAGCCATAATTCTCTTTTTTCTTGAATAAAAGGTAAAATGTCTGGTTTTCATTGATTTTAACATCCTGAAACCCAAATTCCGCTGTAAACGACTGCTGAAAAAGATAGCAGTTGCGAAAGAAACTGGCCAATTACAATGCACCTATCATAAAGCTCCTTTCATGCTTTTCAAGCAACTAACAGACCATTTAATTGGTGTGAGTGATGAATGGTTACATTCATCCTGCAGTCGAGTGAGGAAAGCTGTCGAGAAATGGCCTGAGAAAATGTGAGGAAAGCTTGTTTCACTCACTGGGACAAGGACGTTCTGATAAACACGGGCATCATGATAGAGAGGATATTTGAAAAGCAAATAAACTTGCAACGGGCATGGCAAAACGTCACAGACTCGCTGAGCATGTGTGGATCACTGTGAGCAGCTGGTAGAGGCCTGGGGAAAGCATCCTGAATTGAAAAAGAGCCCCAAGAGCAAGCAAGATTGTCAACCTGCCCGCAGATGAACACAAAAGACATCTAAAGAAAGACTTTTCTGTATCTCGACCTCAGGACGTCCAAAGCACTTTACAGCCAATGAGGTGTAGTCACTGTTGTAATGTAGGAAACACGGCAGCCAATTCGCGCACAGCAAGATCCCACAAACAGCGACGGGATAACCACCAGATAATCTATTTTAGGTGTTGATTGAGGGGTAAACGCTAGCCAGGACACCAGAAGAACTCCCCTGCTCTTCTTCGAATAGTGCCGTGGGATCTTTTACGTCCGCTTAAGAGGGAAGACGGGGTCTCGGTTTAACGTGTCAACTGGAAGATGGCAGCGCTGACAGTGCTGCACTCCCTCAGAACCGCACTGGGAGTGTCAGCCTGGAGTCTCAGGAGTGGGGCTCGGACCCACAACCTGCTGACTCGGAGATGAGAATGCTGCCACTGAGCGATGGCTGACACCTGTCTCTGGGGCAGTGCTGAGCCACCATGTAGCCCTTGCACCAGTGGCTTTGGAGATAAGAGCGGACAAGAGAGGCCAGGGGTGAGCTCCTCCTCTAATGTTAATTTAGGGAAGGAATGTATCCCCCAATTTGAGTGATGAACTTTGCAGACCTGACCTGTCCTCTGTCATCTCGTGGTGGAATTTGGATCAGTTGAATTGGGACGACATAGGAACATAGGAACAGGAGGAGGCCATTCATTCCCTCGAGCCTGCTCCGCCATTCAACGAGATCATGGCTGATCTGTGACCTAACTCCGTATACCCGCCTTTGGCCCATATCCCTTAATACCTCTGGTTAACAAAAAGCTAACAATCTCCGATTTAAAATTAACAATTGATCTAGCATCAATTGCCCTTTGCAGAAGAGAGTTCCAAACTTCTACCAGCCTTTGTGTGTAGAAGTGTTTCCTAACTTCACTCCTGAAAGGTCTGGCTCTAATTTTTAGACTATGCCCCCTAGTCCTAGACTCCCCAACCAGCGGAAATAGTTTCTCTCTATCTACCCTATCTGTTCCCCTTAATATCCTGAAAACTTCGATCAGATCACCCCTTAACCTTCTAAATTCTGGGGAGTACAACCCTAATTTGTGTAATCTCTCCTCGTAACTTAGACAAAGAGGCATGAAGGGATTGTACAGTAGCTTTTTTTTCTCTCTCTCTCTCACCAATGTTGTAACTTTGCTTTCAGAACTCCAGTGTGGGGTTAAAGTTCAACATGGAGATCAGACGGTTGCATAGAGTCTAGAAGGCAGACTTCGCACATTGACCAAACCATTCTCGCTGGTAATTATAAGGTAGTCCCTGCTTTTCCTGGTCCAGGTGAGGCTCTGCTTGCCTGTTGCCTCAGCTGGTGTTTTGAATACAATGTGTGGTCGGCCACTTTCCTATTGTTTTCAGAGTTTTTTTTTCTGGTTGGTATGTGTGTGCAATCATTTTTCCCCTGGATTTATTGCCTCTTGAAGAAGAGCTGCTCACCCTCCTTTCATTTGTGCTCAGAAAAAAGTAGCGATCCCAATCCCATTTAAATAAGGTACAACCTCGCTCTCCAGGATCAAGTATCAGGAATTCAAATGCACAGGTCAATGGGCCCACCAGATTTTCAGTCTGTACTGGGAGTGCAGATTCATAAAAGGTAGCCTATAAGAATAAATTCAGTGATCCCGCACTCCCAGCCAGGAGCCTCACTCGATGCCCTGGCCTTGTTCCATTCTTATCTATCCAGTCGTAGCCTACAATGGCTTCTCTTCCCACTCCCGCACCGTTACCTCTGGAGACCCCCCAAGGATATATCCTTGGCCCCCTTCTATTTCTCATCTACATGCTGCCCCTTGGTGACATCATCTGAAAACACGTCAGGTTCGACATATACGCTGATGACACCCAGTTCTACCTCACCACCATCTCCCTCGAAACCTCCACTGTCCCCCCGTTCACTCATCACCCCTGTGCTCGCTGCCTTACATTGGCTCCTGGTCAAGCAACGTCTCGTTTTTAAAAGTCTCATCCGTGTTTTCAAATCTCTCCATGGCCTCGCCCCTCCCTGTCTCTGTACCCTCCTCCAGCCCCACAACCCTCCGAGATCTCAGAGCGGCCTCCAATTCTGGCCTCTTGCGCATCCCCGATTTTAATCGCTGCACCACTGGCGGCCGTGCCTTCAGCTACTGAGACCCTAAGCTTTGGAATTCCCTCCCTAAATCTCTCCGTCTCTCCACCTCTCTGTCCTCCTTTAAGACGCTCCTTAAAATCTACCTCTGTGACCCACCTGTCCTAATATATCTTTATGCGGCTCGTGTCAAATATTGTTTGAAACCACTCCTGTGAAGCACCTTGGGATGTTTCACTACATTAAAGGCACTATATAAATACAAGTTGTTGTTGTTAAATGCTTGTTGACAAATCGATATTACAGTGTTATATTCTTATCTCTGCTCCCTTCAAGCAAGACTCCCTGCCAGGAGCACTGAACTTACTCTATAGTTCCAGCTTAAAATTATCCACTAGCATTAACTGTGTAAATCAACAAATTTACAAGGATGATACCAGAACTCAGAGGGCACAACTCTCAGGAAATATTGAACAGACTGGGGCTCTTTGCTCTCGAAAAGAGAAAACTGAGAGGTGACCTGATGGTGGTCTTTAAAATGATAAAGTGGTTTGATAGGGTAAGCATATGTTTCCACTTGTGGGGGAGTCCAAAACTAGGGGTCATAAATATAAGATAGTCACTAATAAATCCAATGAAGAATTCAGGAGAAACTTCTTTACTCAGAGAGTGGTGAGAATGTGGGACTCGCTACCACAGGGAGTGGTTGAGGCGAATAACATGGGTGCATTTAAGCGGAAGCTAGCTAAGTACATGACAGGACAGGACAAACTAGATGCAGGAAGGATGTTCCCGATGGTGGGGGAGTCCAGAACCAGGGGTCACAGTCTAAGGATAAGGGGTAAGCCATTTAGGACAGAAATGAGGAGGAATTTCTTCACCCAGAGAGTGATGAACCTGTGGAATTCTCTGCCACAGAAGGCAGTAGAGGCCAATTCATTAAATAGATTCAAGAAGGAGTTGGATATATTTCTTAAGGCTAAAGGGATCAAGGGATATGGGGAGAAAGCAGGGACAGGGTACTGAATTTGGATGATCAGCCATGATCGCATTAAATGGCGGAGCAGGCTAGAGGGGCCGAATGGCCTACTCTTGCTCCTATCTTCTATGATTCTATGAGGAAGAAAGAAATAGAAGGATATGTTGATAGGGTGAGATGAATCAGAGTGGGAGGAGGCTTGTGTGGAGTGTAAACACCGACACAGACCTATTGGGCCCAATGGCCTGTTTCTGTGCTGTAAAATTCTATGGCCCGGATTTTGCGGTCAGCGATGAAGGAACGGTTGCCCACAGACATTTTGCGGGCCTTTGAGCGGCAACCGAATGTCATCAGGCGTCTGATCCAGCGCGGCGCCCTCTAGAGGGGATCTGCGGCGTGCGTGAGCAGGCCAAGCGACAGTGTGGCTCTTCAACCAGTCAGATTGAAGAATCCTCACTGAGACACGCAGGCTGGAATTTTTTGTACCTGGGCGGGTCGGGTGCGGGCGGTCGCCGTGGCGGGTTGCGGCCCCGCTCCTCATTCCATTCCGCTCCTGAGATCGACTTTCCGTTAATGGCGCCTATTAAGCCCGCCCTGCACGTTACCCGGCCCTATTAAATGGAGCGGGTCTGATGACATCCTTGATGTCATGTTTTCAGCCGGGATATTTAAAGGAGCCATGGCCACATTGCATTTGAAGGGTCATCTAGGGTTGTACAGACACTGCACTGGAGCTTTTGAGTGTTCCAAACACTTGGAAACATGACAGCACAGAGGCAGAGGGCTGCACCCAGGCTCTCCATTGACTCCCTCCAGATGCTCCTGGAGGGAGTGAGAGCACGCAGTGAGATCCTCTTCCCTTCCGATGGCCGGAAGAGACCTTCCCAGCGGACCAAACAAGCCTGGCTGGAGATAGCAGAGGAGGTCAACAGCAGGGATATTGGCAGGAGGACCTGGGTGCAGTGCCAGAAATGCATCAATGACCTCATGAGATCAGGAAAGGTGAGTGCAAAGCCACACTCAACTTCATCCTGCTGCGCCTCTCATCACATCCCCATCACTCTGCCTTCCCAAACCTGCTCATCCTTACTCACACCAACATACCTTCCACCTCCATCCATCTCTCTCTCTCTATCTACATTATCACATCCCCATCTTACTAGCCACCCCTCACACTCACCCTCATCCTTGTGCAATCATACCAACTAACAACACACAAGGAGGCCATTTGGCATTGCCACCCCAATCCATCATAGTCTCCCTCTAAAGATCTAACCCATCCATTCCTTACAATCATTCCATCACTCTCACTCAAACTTCTCTTCTTTCCCTCCTTGCAGGAAAAGAGAGCCCACAATAAGAGGGAGAGGGAGAGAACCGGAGGTGGCCCTCCATCATTGGCCACCTTAACAGCAGCATAGGAGGTCACCCTGGAAGTATCAGGAGTCGCAGAGCAGCTGGAGGTGGGAGACGGAGAGAGGGGGACATCTCAGCAACCTGGTGACAGAATTACATCTCATACAGCCACATGGCATACAGCAGTCATTCATATAGGGACTGATGTCAGCAGCCAATGAATATTCATCATGTGCATAATGGTATCCTTACCCATTCTTGATATCACATATCTAACTCAACTCTTTACTCTCCCACAGGTCCATCAAGAGCAACCCCCCTCCTCCCACACTCCAGGATGAAGAGGAAAACGACTCCTCAGAGGAGCCTCCAGCCACTGAGGTCGCACCGTCACCAGACATAAGCACAACCAGCACCAGCGCAGATACGCACACCTCGGTGGGTCCCACGCGAGATAGAGTAGTGTTGTCACCTGGTGTGTCACAAGTCACAAGTGAGCAAGAGTGGGGACAGCAGTGGAGAGTCCTCGCCGGAGGGCGCAGGACACTCCCAGCTCTACTCAGCAGCATGCAGATGCTGAGCCTCGGGGGCCATCCAGAAAGAGGGTGATCCTGGAGGTGCAGCAAGAAGTGCAGGAGGCTTTGACAGGTTTTGCGACCGCGATGTCTGCAAATGTGCAGAGTATGGAGGAGTCCACCTCCAACATGAGCACCACCATGTCGCAGGCGATGGCGACTGTATGCTCTTCCATGGAAAGGATGGCCACCTGCATGGAGCAGCTAATGCGCCACTCACAGGAGCACATGGAATCTATGGAGTATAGATGGCAGACGCACATAGACCTCCTCCCTAGGAGGGATGTAAACGTAGACTTGCGTTCTCATGGCCCCACTGCTGTGCAGCAAGGTGCTCTCCAGCTCCTCGCTAGCAGGGAAGTGCGGGTGGCCCATGAGAGGGATGATGGTGAGAGGGGACATGGAAGTGGGGGGCTCCTCTCAAAGTGCTCACATTTCTCCCCCGTTGCCTCCCCCTCAGTCAGAGCCCCACATGCCTCCTGGGATCGTGATGGCCGAGTTTGCCCCGGCACAGTCACAGGAAGAGCAGACTTTGGCGGGGCCATCACAGGCTCCAAGACCCAGAGGAGGTCCGCCAAAAGTGTCTATGCAGTCGCAGCAGGGAAGTGAGCAGGCTGCCTTTACCTCTGCTGAAGTCACAGGGGTAGCACCTTGTAGAAGCACGCGTAAGAGAAAGATGACACATAAGTATATGCACAAGGGTAGCCACTTGGGTGTTTGAATAAATGTTTGTGAAATTTCCATTAATCTGATGTCACAGATAATAATTATTATTTTCACCACTTTCCGCTCATGGCCAATTCTGTCTGCAACTTTGGAAGTGGCTTTAGTGAGTTGGAGTGAATGGTGAGACATAACATTACCTCCAGCAATGGTGGTCAGTGTGAAAGGAATGGCTTTGTCATTGTAGGGATGCTTTATGGTGTTGGTGTGGGGTGCTGGGAGCCTGGCGCAGCATGTGGCAGCCATATGGGTGTAATGCATAAAGTTAAGTAAATCTGGCCATGATGAGGCCTTCCTTGGGCTCCCGGGCAGCAATGTGCTCGGGTGCTGGTAGGATCTGGACCACAGGTTCCTCTTGCTCCTCCTCCTCGTCTTCCAACTGATGCTCCTCATCCTGCTCCTTTGATGAGGCTGTCCGTTCAGAGCCTTGCTCCTCATGCAGCGCTAATCCTCGCTGCTGCGCTATGTTGTGCAGGGCACAGCAGACCACGACGATTCTGGAGACCCCGGCTGATGCGTGCTGAAGGGCTCCTCCAGATCTGTCAAGGCATCTGAAGTGCATTTTCAGCATGCCTATTGTCTGCTCCATGACACATCTGGTGGAAATGTGGCTTTCATTATATCTCTCCTGGGCCTCAGTACTTGGCCTCCTCAAGGGTGTCATGAGCCACATCTTCAGTGGACAGCCCTTGTCTCTAAGCAGCCAGCTAGAAAGTCTGTTTGGAGGAGCGAGGAGCTGAGGGAGGGTGGACTGACGCAGGACGAAAGAATCATGGCAGCTGGCAGGGAGTTTTGCGCATACATGCATGATGCTCTTCCTATGGTTACAGATGAGTTGCACATTGAGGGTGTGGAAGCCCTTACGGTTGACAAAGACTCCTGGGTGGTGATGGGATGTCCTGATGGCCACATGTATCCAGTCGATGACGCCCTGCACCCATGGGAAGCCAACCAGAGCAGCAAAGCCGAGTGCCCGCTCAGTAACACTGGCTTCATCAGTGGCAAAGCTGATATAATTGGCTGACTTGTCAAAGAGGGCATCGGTGACCTGTATGATGCATCTGTGAGCGGCCGACTGCGAGACGCCACAAATGTCTGCTGCAGATCCCTGGAAGGAGCATGAGGTAAAGAAATTGAGGGCGCTGGTGACTTTGACAGCCACTGGTAAGGCATGGCCACCCTCTCCTCTGGGCTGCAGGTCTTGCTCCAGCAATCTGCAATGTCTGCGACGACCTGCCGTGATAGCCTGAGCCTCCTTTGGCACTGCTGCTCAGTCATGTTGAGGAAACTTGTCCTCTGCCTGTATACCCTGTGTTGGGGGTATTGCCTCCGGCGCGGTGCAGCCCTGCGCTGAAACCCTCTGTCCTGTGCAGCAACAGGTTAGTGAGGAGAAGGTTGGTGGTGTTGTTTTTGGTGCTGCCGGTATGCCTGGTGCTGCTGGTGTTGGGGGCTCATCGTGGTCCCTTTCTGAAAACCAAGGTGAGACATTATAAATGGCACCCATGCTGATGTAATAGATGGCAGATCAAGTAGAGATGACAGAAGCAATCTGTCAATGGTGTGATAGGTTCTACCAATGACAGTGGATCCCAACTTTGATGAAAAGACTTGCAACCTCTAGAAAGCTAAATCTGTGCTGACAATGCACTCAGCAACAGCATCTGCTTTAGGAAAGTGACCAGCTGTCATGTGGGAGTATTTATTGTGCTTTCCATGCTGTGCACTAATGAGCTGAATCACTGGCCACTGGACTTCTGCCTCAGGTTCACAGACGTGGTTCCAGAGCTGCATGATTCCCGTGGTCATCTTGTGAAATTTAAAAGGTAGGGTTAAAAAGAGGTTTAAGAGTCTGACAAGTACCTAATAATCATCTAAATTAGCTCGGCCACGTCTGCCGTTCGGGTCGCTGCCGGCCTGGCAAACGCGCCCGAGGGAAAGACGCGTGGGGGCGGGCTGCAGGCGGGTTCCCGACCCGCTCCAAGTTATCTCAAATTTTTCTCCCAACCAGCCTCCAATCGCACCCGCATGGATGCCAGAAAATTCCGGCCGCAGAGTCTAAACCAGGAAATTTAAACCAGGAAGTATGAATTAGATTTAAATCATATACAGAAAGCGAAATAAAGAGAGTTGGAAGAAAGATAGGATTAAGAGAGAGAGATAAAAGAGACAGAAAGAAAAAGTAAAAAAAAATTAAGTAAAAAAAAATCTCCAACACTAATTAAAATCAGGAAGAATGAGACTCCACACTTGTAAAATTAAAGTTTCAGTACCAGAGAGGTTGTTTGGCAGTAATTATGACTGATCACGCCGTTAAAAATTCACATACACCTGAATACACCAGCCCTAACTTTTTCTGCCGTGTTTAGTGGGTAACTAGTGGGTAAGTGCTGCAATGTCACGCCATTACATTGATTTCAATGCCGAGTCTATCGGCGAGCTTCTGTTATAGCGCCGCCCGTGGAGGAGCAGGGTAACTCGGACAGCAACTTCCGGATTTCCGCAGTTTAACTGCGCATGTGCGGACTCCGGAAGTTGCTGTCTGATTTACTTCCTAATAACGGTGAGCGCTGTTAGCCTCACCATTATTCTTCAAGTAAAATCCGGGTCAATGTAATTCTCTGTAACACAATACTGATATTGAAAGGTGACTTGTCTCAGGCTGGAGGATTGTGTTCTGAAGTCGAATATATGTACAATATGAAGCTACGGCTACACTTTTTACTGTTATAGGAAAACTTGACTTATTGTAATTCGAGTGTTAGTTTTGGGAACTATTTCAATGTTGTGGCTTTATCTGCCTGGTTTGTGAACTGAGTAACATGAGTGGATTCAGAGGAGGAGCAGATGTGATGACATTTCCCCTCGTAGTTGGCCCTCGTTCAGTTGAATGATTTCCTCATCACAGGTACAAATCCAAGTCAGTAAAGCTCCACTTCTATTTGAAGCTAAAGGCTGGGCAGGAACTCTATGTTAGTGAAACTCACCCGTGATGTATGAACGTGCCTGTTTTAATGACCCTCAGGGTGTTTGGGACGCTGGGTAGATTGATGAATTATGGCTCCAGGTGCAGATTTCACGTGACAGGAACATATATTAAGGATTAAGCTGTGGTGGGGGTGGGAGGGCAATGCACGAAAAAGCATTTCCCAAATTTATGGCCAGAAATAGTGTGGGATACACTGACCTTCCGGACCTGAAACTCCAGATATGCATTCCTGGTATGCAAAACTCTGAGTTGGGAGGAGTAATTCATACTACCTATCCCGTGTATACTCTTTTCCATATGTGTATGGAAGCAGTGATATTCATGGATTGAAGCGTCTTTTATTGATAACACATGCATGGTACAACATTACATCCAGGGTGTGCAGCTAGCTTACGTATTCGGTGATCTTATGCACCTTGAATTTCAGTCTCAGTGATTAATGATAGAAGTGCTAAGGTATAGTGCTGTACACATACCTACCTGGCTTCTTCTTCTTCTTCTTAGGCAGTCCCTCGGAACCGAGGATGACTTGCTTCCACATTAAAAATGAGTTCGCAGGTGACTGATGAGCCCAATGCGGGACCTACAGTCTCTGTCACAGGTGGGGCAGACGGTGGTTGAAGGGACGGGTGGGTGGGGTGCTTGGGTTGATGTGCGCTCCTTCCGCTGCTTCCGCTTGCTCCCGGCGAAGAGACTCGAGGTGTTTGGCGCCTTCCCGGATGCTTCTCCTCCACTTTGTGCGGTCTTGGGCCAGGGATTCCCAGGTGTCGGTGGAGATGTTGCACTTTTTCAAGGACCTGGCTAAAGGTAATGTGGCTGCTGTTATTGCCGGTCATAGTGATCGAGGATTAGTGCCGGTCATGGTGACCGAGGACCAGTACAAGTCATGTTCTAAAAAGTGAAACTCTGTCATTCAGACTTTTTTCTTCATTTCTGTTTCTTTACTGTGCAGAAATCAATCGAACCCAGCTGTGCATTGGGTCACCAAGTCTGCTTGAACAGGTTTCATCAGACAACCTCGAACCGCCCCACCCCCATATACCTGCTGTTGGTCAAATAGCCTTTTTTTCCCCCTCTCTGATATTTTTAATGCCCCTGTGAATTTTCTCCCCGGTTGTTTGTAGCAGTTTTTTTTTATTTGTTCATGGGATGTGGGTGTCGCTGGCAAGGCCAGCATTTATTGCCCATCCCTAGTTGCCCTTGAGAAGGTGGTGGTGAGCCGCCTTCTTGAACTGTTGCAGTCCGTGTGGTGAAGGTATTCCCAAACTGCTGTTAGGGAGGGAGTTCCAGGATTTTGACCAAGCGACGATGAAGGATCGGCGATATACTTCCAAGTCAGGATGGTGTGTGACTTGGAGGGGAACTTGGAGGTGGGGGTGTTCCCATGCGTCTGCTGCCCTTGTCCTTCTAGGTGGAAGAGGTCGCGGGTTGGGAGGTGCTGCCGAAGAAGCCTTGGCGAGTTCCTGCAGTGCATCTTGTAGATGGTACACACTGCAGCCACAGTGCGCCGGTGGTGGAGGGTGTATGACTTGGAGGGGAACTTTCTGAGAGACTAGTCTAATTAATTAATTAGAGATTAGTGTTTAATTCCTGGAGACAATCCAGGATGGTTGGCAACTCTAGCTGTGCAGCTAGCCTCAATTGAGGAAACTTTCTGAGGCTCAAGTTAAAGCAGCTGTCTCTCCATGCTGCCATGGCGTGTCCTGCTCCCGGTGGCTCCCGTGCATCATCCTCCTCTTGGACATCCCATTCCCACCCTTTCTGGGACCTCTGTATGCAGTTGGCCACTTCTTTTACTGATTTTGTGAACCTGCCCTGTACTCCAGCAGTCTGCGCGTCCCATCACTCCATGAAGCTGTCCAACCTAACTGTGCCAGACAGTCAATGGTGTTCATTTATAGAGAATGATGTAGACTTTGACATGTCCTCGCACATTAGTCTAATGATGTTATAACTGCACAGAGATACTTAAAATAGCTGAGACACAGAGTTATGGAAATCCAGAATTGGTCCTGGCCCCGTGAGAGACAAGGGCGAGTTTTTGGTTTTAAAAATAACCGCTGTGATGGAATAATATTTCATAATTCGAAATCATTAAAGATACTGAATCTGATAATTGCTCCTTGGACCTACTAAATTATAAATGACACTGATTGAGCTGATCTCTAGTAGACTATTCAGTTCCACGACAATTAATATTAATCTTAAATGCTACACCACAGGAAAGTGCAACCTTTCCTGGTTACCTCTTGGTTACCCGTAACCACGTCGAACGATATCAGCCGAATAAGGAACTCTCGAATTTCCCCGGGTGAGCCGTTGGACTGATGTCAGCAAAGGCAAAAAGGTGAGGACTGAACAGGAGAATCTTTGAGACAGATTCCCTGTTTAAATGCCACTGCTATGGTTATTTCCACAGACCCCTTGCCTTGCAGTGATTACCTAGGCTTTACTTTAAGGTAGCTCAGGTATGACTTGAAAATGAATGACAGAGGGAAATAAAAGTGAAAAGAGAAAAGTGCCATAGGTTAATTACAGCAGTGGGTGGCTGGTCTCAGATTTATTAAACTGCATTTGCACTTAATCTTTAATGAAAGAAGTGTTATTTTGTAATTATATAAGATCAGTTGAATGCTGGGAGTTTCAATTAGCTTTATCAATGTAGGGAAGGGACAAACGTGACAGGAATTCTTCTGAGGGCTGCAGCAAGGACCTCCTTAGATTGGTACCATCGAGTTAAACATGAGCACACAGCACTGGTATTATTCCCTGGCCTTTGTTGGTTCTCAAGGATAAGAAAGTGGATTTTATTACTCCTGATTCAGCTGGTATTAGGGTGATGAGTGCTAGAAGATGGTGGGCAATACAACAAACCATTGAAGGGCAACATATTTATATTTTTCAAATATTTTCCTGGTCATCCTCAAAGTTTTGACCCACCATTGGCGGCCGTGCCTTCTGTTGCCTGGGCCCTAAGTTCTGGAATTCCCTCCCTAAACCTCTCCTCCTCTCTACCTCTCTCTCGTCCTTTAAGACCCTCCTTAACACCTACCTCTTTGACCAAGCTTTTGGTCACCTGCCTTAATATCGCTTTACATGACTCAGTATCAAATTTTGTCTAATTACGCTCCTGTGATGCGCCGTGGGACATGTTACTATGTTAACGGCGCTATAGAAATGCAAGTAGTTGTTGTTATAGTATTTCTGACCTAAGTTCCATTCTGATTGATTTAGGTCAAGAATATTTTTCCTGTCTTATCGCCAGTTCCTCAGATAGAAAGCTTCAAAATGACAGTTGTACACTTTCCACATTGCTCACAGTCACCTGGGATTTAGCTCACTTAATGGAAAAATGCTGTGGGTGTAATTGAAATGTGTTTTGAAAATTGCATCAGTAAATAGGAACATAGGAACAGGGTAAAGCCATTCAGCCCCTCGAGCCGGTTCCACCATTCAGATCATGGCTGATCTGTATCTTAACTCCATCTACCTGCCTTGGTTCCATAACCCTTAATACCTATGCCTAACAAAAATCTATTAATCTCAGTTTTTAAATATTCAATTGACCCCCCCAGCCTCAACAGCTTTTTGGGGGAGCGAGTTCCAGATTTCCACTACCCTTTGTGTGAAGAAGAGCTTCCTGACATCACCCCTGAACGACCTGGCTCTAATTTTAAGGTTATGCCCCCTTGTTCTGGACTCCCCCCACCAGAGGAAATAATTTCTCTCTATCTACCCTATCAACTCCTTTGATCATCTTAAACAGCTCAATTAGATCACCCCTAAATCTTCTATACTCAGGGGAATACAAGCCTAGTCTATGCAACCTGCCCTTATAATTTAACCCTTTAGCCCTGGTCTCATCAAAATCATTTTTGGCGCTTTGACAACACAAATGTCATATGTCAATCAGAGGGGTGTGACCCATAATTTGCCAAGATGCTCTCCCTTGTGTGTCGCTCCCTGGTGGGAGCACTGAATCATGGAATCACCCCTTATATGGCATTTGGGTTTGACTCCCAGCCAAGCTTCCGGTCTGGCCAGGAGCTCTGTGTGAAAAGCTGAATCTATTAAAGGTAGTTGTAGGGGCGATTTTCATCCTCATATCATAGAATCATAGTATAATAAAGCACAGAAGAAGGCAATTCGGCCCATCGTGCCTGTGCCAGCTCTTTGAAAGAGCTCTCCAATTAGTCCCACTCCCCTGCTCTTTTCCCATAGCCCTGCAAATGTTTCCTTTTTAAGTATTTATCCAATTCCCTTTCGAAAGTTACTATTGAATCTGCTTCCACCGCCCTTTCAAGCAGTGCATTCCAGCTGAAAACATTTCTCCTCATCTCCCCTGGCTTTTTTGTCAATGATCTTAAATCTGTGTCCTCTGGTTACCGACCCTCCTGCCAGTGGAAACAGTTTCTCCCTATCTACTCTATCAAAACCCCTCATAATGTTGAACACCTCTGTTAAATCTCCTCTTATCCTTCTTTGCACTAGGGAGAACAATCACAGCTTCTTTAGTCTCTCTACATATCCTCTCCCATATTTTCCTTTATCCCCCCTCTATTTTCATCCCTTCTGAAAGTGGCCATTCATTATATATGAGCAAAAGTCTAGGCTGACGCTCCCAGTGCAGTGCTGAGGCAGTGCTGCACTGTCGGAGGTGCCATCTTTCGGATGAGACGTGAAACCGAGGCCTCGTCTGCTCTCTCAGGTGGACGTAAAAGATCCCATGGCCACTATTTCGAAGAAGAGCAGGGGAGTTCTCCCCGGTGTCCTGGGGCCAATATTTATCCCTCAACCAACATGACTAAAACAGATTATCTGGTTGTTACCACATTGCTGTTTGTGGGATCTTGCTGTGCGCAAATCAGCTGCCGCGTTTCCGACATTACAACAGTGACTACACTTCAAAAATACTTCATTGGCTGTAAAGCGCTTTGGGATGTCCTGGGGTTGTGATATATAAGGTGATATATAAATGCATGTCTTTCTTATGATTGTTGTCTGACTATGTGACCATGGAGCTATCAACGCCAAGCCCATCTCGGTCCTCACCCACACACATGTGGTTTCCATCAGCTGTCACCTAATAGTGATCAGAAGGTTACTTTCTTTTTCTCCTTTCTAGCCCAGGGACACTGTAGCACCACTACCTTGTGGCCACAAGAGCAAAAAACTCAACAGAGACCGAGGGGTTAAACCTGGGACCTCCCTGGTCTGTACGACACACTGGGAGTTGTATTTCTCCGCCAAGCCATCATCAAGGAGCTCTGCATTTTGTTTTCTGAAACAAAAAAAACAAATTACGTGAGAGTGAAATGTGCCCACATTTTCCTTCCCCGCACATTACCTGGAATGACTGGCTGGATGTACATCTTAACTACTGCGAAACCTACCAGCACACTGAGGGTTAAATCACACTTATTTAAAATTGACCCCCAGCCTCAACCTCTTTATGGAGGAGAGAGTTCCAGATTTTCACCTCCCTTTGTGTGAAGAAGTGCTTCCTGACATCACCCCTGAACGGCCTGGCTCTAATTTTAAGGTTATGCCGCCTTGTTCTGGACTCCCCCCCACTTCCAACATGAACATCCATTCTGAACTACATCACACCACAAGACACCCATTTCAACATCTCTTGTTCTTTATTCTAAAAGTAACCAACTCAAAATCTGACTTGCCACCATCAGTATAGCTATAAAATAGAGCACAGCATCACAGTATATACCAGTGCGTTCTGAATGATTGCAGCAGCTCCCTATATAGCAAACAGGTAATTAACGTCTCCAAACTCATTGCAATATTTTTCTTTACAATTAGATAGGCTTTAAAACCTTATTCTTCGTTGGTCAAAAATGGAGCAAAAGAAAGACAACTGTAGGGATGGATGAGCTAAGATGGGCCGAACGGTCTTCCTCATCTGTAGGTGTCAACCTTGGCTCAGTGGGCAGCACTCTCACCTCTGAGTCTATGAAGGTTGTGGGTTCACGAACCCACTCCAGAGACTTGAGCACATCATCCAGGCTGACACTTCAATGCAGTACTGAGGGAGTGCTGCACTGTCGGAGGTGCCATCTTTCGGATGCTAAAGCAAGGCCCCGTCTTCCCTCTCAGGTGGATATATAAGATCCTGTGGCACTATTTCAAAGAAGATCAGGGGAGTTTGTTTGGCAACATTTATCCCTCAACCAACAAAGATTAGATTAACTGGTCGTGTATCTCGTTGCCTTATGTGGGAGCTTGCTGTGCACAAATTGGCTGCTGTGTTTCCTACATTACAACAGTGACTACACTTTAAAGGCACGTCTTTGGCTGCAAAGCGCTCTGGGTCATGAAAGGTGCCTTATAAATGCAAGTCTTTCTATTTTCTTTTAGTTAGTACTGTGTGTTCAGTTTTGTTTCATAGCTTGTCAAATAGCTGTCAGAATTAAATTTTTAAAAATTGAATCAACGGATGCATAATTTAGTGGCTATTATTTATTTTTCAAACTGCATGTTATGGGACAAGAGGAGTGAGTGTCTTTATATTACTACTAACGATTCAATAGGAAATTCAAAACCCGAACAATTTAGAAGATTTCAGGATCCCAGTGGGAAACCTTTCTATTATCTTCTCTCTGGTGTTTTGTGTCCTTAACCTAGTTCATGCTGCATGATAAAACCACCTCCTTTTTAGTTGCGGCTTTGTATGGACAAACTATCCTAATTGTAATCCTTCTTTGTGAAGGGTTTAGTGATTTTTCCCCTAAGCATGGTGTAACTACGCTGGTTTCTAATTCAACCCATCGCAGTTGTGAGTTGGATTTAGTCAGATCTCTGATTGGGCGATCTCTGGTCACTCTTGCTCACCATTCTGCTGTGTGTTGCTATGCTGTTGACCATGTGACCCCCACCCACCCCCAGCCCCGGCAACCAGGTCCTTGAGGCCGAGGGAACTCAGTCCTATTTGTGCTGCTCTATTTTTTAAACTGGTTTGTCCAGTTTGAATTTCATGGCTCTGGAGGTTTGGAAAGGGCAGTTGCCACATTGGTGGATAAATCTTAATCTGAACTCTTTGGATCTGTTTGCATCAGCAAGTTGAGGTTGATGCCAGTTAGCGGGAAGATGGATTTAAACTATTATAGAGGTAACTCGATGATCCTGCTCGCCCACATTCACAGGCAGGGCAGGTTGGAGAATCAGAGCTCCAATAGTGCAGTGCTACCACCATCCCAAGCTTGCTGTGAGTGTGGCTCCCCACTGGGAGAGCCCGTGTTTGAGTCGCATGATGATCAATGATGAGGCGCCCCTAACTAGGGTTATATTGTTGACTCATCTTTCGATTAGGCACTTTACAGCCTTCTGGACTCAACATAGAGTTCAACAATTTCAGATCATAACCTCGGCCCCTATCATATATATATTTTTTTATCCGCACTTTTTGTCTGTGTCTTTTTTTCTTCTCTCCCTCATGGCAGCTGTCTTTCATTCTGCCAGCGCAATTTACACTTCATCTAGAGCCATCCTTTGTTTCTTAACCTGTCCCATTACCATCTCCTTTTGCCTTGAATATCTCTTAATGTCTCTTAATCTCTCCTGCCTTCTATCCTAACACAGACCTTCCCTTTTGTTCTTTCATCCCCCCCCACTTTCCCAGCACTTGCTTAAAAATCTGTTCCATTTCCTGCTTTTTTCCAGTTCTGACGAAAGGTCATCGACCTGAAACATTGGCCAAAAATTCGGCACTTGCCGGGTGAGTACGCACTGTGTACTCACCCGCAAGGCCTCCTGAAGTGCCGGTTTCCTGCATGCACTGCGCATGCGCGGGAAATTGGAACTTCCGGTCTGGTGAAGGGAGCGGTTCAGAGGTGAACCGCGTGCGCGGTAGAGGCAGCGCGCACACAGCAAACTTAGGTTTTTTTTCAGGTTTCTCCGGGAGGGTAAGTATTGAAGAACCTGCACTTTTAAAAAGGAGGTGCAGGACCCGTTTTCAACAAGGTAAGTGGTTAATTAATTATAATTAAAAAAAAATTTCAACAGGTTTATTTTTTTAGATACTTTAAAGAAAGGTAAGTTTATTTTTAGCACTGTTAAAAAGTATTTTAATTTTTTCAAAAATTTAAATTTTTGTTTAAAGTAGTTAATTTATTTAACTTATAGTTATTTTATAAATGTGATGGTTTTTAAAAAAATTATTTTAAGTTTAGCTGTTCTTTTGGGGCCGATTTCAATTCATAGATTTGACAGGTCTTCCTGTCAAATCTATGAATGAAAGATGGTCTGCTGCCATTGGCTCTCCATGGCCCACATGATCCCAGGGGACGCATCGCACTAACTGCGCCCCTGGGACACGCAAGCACTGCGCGCCGGCACTTGGAGCAGGCCCAGGAGTTGAAGTTCCTGTGGGCCCAGAGGTCAACGGCAGGCGCGGTAGGTAAGTGCGCGCACGATCCTTACCCCCGCGGCAAGCCGGAGAGGCAAATTTCAGGGCCATTAACTCTGTTTCTCTCTTCACAGATGCTGCCTGACCTGCTGAGTATCTCCAGCAGTTTCTGTTTTTATTTCATATTTCCAGCATCTGCAGTATTTTCTTTTTGTGTTATGTTGTTGACTGTTCCGTTTAACTTTTAAATCTGTTGATCAGAAATAGGGTGAAGTTTAAACAACAACAACTTGTATTTATATAGCGCCTTTATTGTAGTAAAACAATCCCAAGGTGCTTCACAGGAGTTTTTATCAAACAAAATTTGACACCAAGCCACATAAGGCCAGGTGAGGTCGTTTTTAAGGATTGACTTAAAGGAGGAGAGCGAGGTAGAGAGGCGGAGAGGTTTAGGGAGGGAATTCTGAATCTTAGGGTCCATACAGCTGAAGGCACGCCCACCAATGGTGGATGCTCAAGAGGCCAGAATTGGAGGCGTGCTGAGATCTCGGGAACACAGATTTAAATTTTTACAAGGAGTTGTTTTGTTCATGGAATAAATATAAAGCCTGAGGGAAGGCTGTGGCTTGGTTCTGTTTAACATTGCCAGGACAATTGGTGTTTATTGGAAGCAAGGTATGGGGTTGTAATTAGAAGAAACATTATTTTTGCACTGGAATTTTTCAGCACAGGATTTCGTTTCCATGGAATTATAAATTACATGTTGCTACAGTACAGAAGGTAAACAGGCATCTTTGTATTTATTTCTTGTTGTAATAAAGCTTATTTATGTTTTTTAAAGATGTTGATAACTCGATCGCACCTTTAAAATTGCCTTTGAAAATAATTAATGTTCAGGATATCTGGTGAGGAAAATAAATGTGCCCGAGGGACATTAGTTCAGGCACATGGAGGGAGGGCTCTGTGGTCGCCCACCAACCATGTCTGTGCCGTGCAATTGGTGTTCCAGGGAGTCATTATTGACCCAAATTATTTGAGCACCAAAAGCAAGTGATCTATGCTAAGGACTAGACAAGGTGCTATATAAATGCAAGTTTGTTTGTTTGTTTCAGGTGACTGCAGGATTTGAGTTGTCAAAACTATACTCGAGTTTTTTTCTCTGGGTGTCACTGACAGGATCAGCATTTATTGCCCATCCCTAATTGCCCAGATTTGATGTAACTGAGTGGCTTGCTAGGACTTCAGAGGGCAGTTGAGAGTCAACCACATTGCTGTGGGTTTGGAGTCACATACAGGCCAGACCGGGTAAGGACGGCAGATTTCCTTCCCTAAACGACATTAGTGAACCAGATGGGTTTTTCACAACAACCTGACAGCTTCATGGTCATTTATTTACAGATTTGTTTTGACTGAATTCAAATTCTCAAACTCCCCAGGTGGGATGTGAATTTACATTCTCTGGATTATTAGTGATGGAATACTCTCCACTTGCCTGGATGAGTGCAGCTCCAACAACACTCAAGAAACTCGACACCATCCAGGACAAAGCAGCCCGCTTAATTGGCACCCCATCCACCACCTTAAACATTCACTCCCTCCACCACCAGCGTACCGTGGCTGCAGTGTGTACCATCTACAAGATGCACTGCAGCAACTCACCAAGGCTTCTTCAGCAGCACCTCCCAAACCCGCGACCTCTTCCACCTAGAAGGACAAGGGCAGCAGGTGCATGGGAGCATCACCACCTCCAAGTTCCCCTCCAAGTCACACACCATCCTGACTTGGAAGTATATCGCCGATCCTTCATCGTCGCTGGGTCAAAATCCTGGAACTCCCTCCCTAACAGCACTGTGGGAGCACCTTCACCACACAGACTGCAGCGGTTCAAGAAGGCGGCTCACCACCACCTTCTCAAGGGCAATTAGGGATGGTCAATAAATGCTGGCCTTGCCAGCGACGCCCACGTCCCATAAACTAATAAAAAAAAATAATGTCATCACTACACTACCGTACCCTACAGCAGGTATTTACCTGACTAGAGAAAGAGAGGAGTTCCAGGTTCTAGTTGTTGCAATATGAACGTGAGTGCTTGGGATTTCCATGGGCATTCCCCGATCATCCTGCGTAACTTTGGCAGAAAATTGGCGGAACCACCCCCTCCCGCCCCCCCCCCCCCCCAGCGAAATGGCGTAAACGACATTCGCCGGGGTT
Organism: Squalus acanthias; assembly: GCA_030390025.1. Classification (NCBI taxonomy): domain Eukaryota; kingdom Metazoa; phylum Chordata; class Chondrichthyes; order Squaliformes; family Squalidae; genus Squalus; species Squalus acanthias. The sequence continues at coordinate 33,120,976 of CM059446.1, read as the reverse complement.
TCCATCGACGTTGCAGAGGGAGATCGTGGCACCTCAGCGGAAATTCTACCTGAAAACGTTGGAAATAAATAGTGAGCCTGTCAACATCTGGATCGTGAAGACGGGTTAACCTGTCTCCTCTTCTCTCTTTTCATGGGATCACAAGATAATTATTGATGGGCAAGGCCATTCGGCCCATCTTGCTCCATCTCTTTAAATGATTCCAAAGTTTTTTGCCTCCACTCCTCCAACTGGAAGTCTTCTCAATGTGTTGACCACTCTTTGGACAAAGAAGATTTTCCTTAGAGGATGAGACTGGGGAATTAATAATGTGGAACGGGGAAATGGCAGAGACTCTGAACAAATATTTTGTATCTGTCTTCACGGTAGAAGACACTAACAACATCCCAATAATGGATAATCAAGGGGCCACAGGGAGGGGGGAACTAAAGACAATCACTATCACTAAGGAAATAGTACTTGGTAAAATAATGGGACTAAAAGACGACAAGTCCCCTGGACCAGATGGCCTGCATCCCAGGGTCTTAAAAGAAGTGGCTGCAGAGATAGTGAATGCATTGTTTGCAATATACCAAAATTCCCTGGACTCTGGAGAGGTCCCAGCGGATTGGAAAACCGCAAATGTAACATCCCTATTTAAGAAAGGAGGGAGACAGAAAGCAGGAAACTATAGACCAGTTAGCCTAACATCTGTCATTGGGAAAATGCTGGAGTCCTTCATTAAGGAAGCAGTAGCAGGGCATTTGGAAAATCATAATGCAGTCAAGCAGAGTCAACATGGTTTTATGAAAGGGAAATCATGTTTAACAAACTTACTGGAGTTCTTTGAGGAGGTAACGAGCAGGGTGGACAAAGGTGAACCAGTGGATGTGGTGTATTTGGATTTCCAGAAGGCATTCGATAAGGTGCCACATAAAAAGTTACTGCATAAGATAAGAGCTCACAGAATTGGGGGTAATATATTAGCATGGATAGAGAATTGGCTAACTAACAGAAAGCAGAGAGTCGGGATAAATGGGTCATTTTCCGGTTGGCAAACGGTAACTAGTGGGGTGCCACAGGGATCGGTGCTGGGGCCTCAACTATTTACAATCTACATTAATGACTCGGATGAAGGGACCGAGTGTAATGTAGCCAAGTTTGCGGATGATACAAAGATGGGTGGGAAAGCAAGTTGTGCAGAGGACTCAAATAACTTGCAAAAGGATATAGACAGGCTAAGTGAGTGGGCAAACATTTGACAGATGGAGTATAATGTGGGAAAGTGCGAGGTTATCCACTTTGGCAGGAAAAATAAAAAAGCAAATTATTATTTAAATGGAGAGAGAGATTACAAAATGCTACAGTTCAGAGGGACCTGGGGGTCCTTGTGCATGAAACACAAAAAGTTAGCATGCAGGTACAGCAAGTAATCAAAAAGGCAAATGGAATGTTGGCCTTTATTTCAAAGGGGTTGGAGTATAAAAGCAGGGAAGTTCTGCTACAACTGTACAGGGTATTGGTGAGACCACACCTTGAGTACTGCATACAGTTTTGGTCTCCTTATTTAAGGAAGGATATACTTGCATTGGAGGCAGTTCAAAGACGATTCACTAGGTTAATTCCAGAGATGAGGGGGTTGACTTATGAGGAAAGGTTGAGCAGGCTGGGCCTATACTCACTGGAATTTAGAAGAATGAGAGGTGACCTTATTGAAACATATAAGATACTGAGGGGGCACGACAAGGTGGATGCAGAGAGGATGTTTCCCCTCGTGGGGAAATCTAGAACGCGGGGGCACAGTTTTAGAATAAAGGGTCGCCCTTTTAGAACTGAGATGAGGAGGAATTTCTTCTCTCAGAGGGTCATAAATCTATGGAATTCTCTGCCCCAGAGAGCTGTGGAAGCTGGGTCATTAAATATATTTAAGGTAGAGATAGACAAATTTTGCAAGATAAGGGAGTGAAGGGTTATGGGGAGCGGGCTGGGAAGTAGCTTTGAGCCCAAGATCAGCCATGATCTTATTGAATGGCAGAGCAGGCTCGAGGGGCCAAGCGGCCTATTCCTGCTCCTATTTCTTATGTTCTTATGTTCTTATCTCAGTCCGAAATTGGCCTTTCACTAGTTTGAACCTGAGTCCCCTTGATCCACTCTCTGACCTGCTGTGAACTTCCAAGTCCTACAGTCCATTGCTTTCTATTAACATGGGCCACTGCCTTTCACCAGCAGTACTCACTCGTCCTGGTTTAATCACAGATTGTTAGGTGAGATTTCCAAGTGTGTTGGAACAACCGGCTGATAGTCCATTGTTTGTGGGAGCCTTTAAGAAGCTTATCTCAAAGATAAAATGCTGGTAGTTCTGGAAACACTATTGCAGTGACACCTCTGTGTAATCCTGTGCTGTACGGGCTGATTTTATAAACTCGCACTCCTGGCGAGAGAGTATATTGGGATGTCATTTTAATGGACAGAACGTCACAGTGAGCGCAACCGATACTTCTAAGCAATGCCGGGGATGAGGTTCTGTGCAAGGGGCTGGATTTGTTCAATCATTTTTATTAACGATGATTTGACTAAAAAGTGATGTATAATCGGGAGGAAACGCTAAACGACTATTTGTCTGTCCATTTTGTTTGAACCAATAAAATGGCATCAGGTTCTCCCAATGTCACGAAATGACAACCGGTTACTGACAAGTGCCCTCTTTGAAAAGGAGGATAACAAGGCATCGCCTGTGACTCAGTGGGTAGCATTTTGCCTCTGAGTCAGAAGGTTGTGGGTTCATATCCCACTCCTGAGACTTGAGCACATAATCTAGGCTGACAATCCAGTGCAGCACTGAGGGAGTGCTGCACTGTCTTTTGGGTGAGATGTTAAACCGAGGCCCCGTCTGCCCTCTAAGAAGGACATAAAAGATCCCATGGCACTATTTGAAGAAGAGCAGGGGAGTTCTCCCCGGTGTCCTGGCCAACATTTATCCCTCAACCAACATCACTTAAAAAAATTATTTGATCATAATCTCATTGCTGTTTGTGGGATCTTATTATGAAAATTGGATGCCGTGTTTCCTACATTACAACACTGATTCCCTCTTAGGTGAATGTAAAAGATCCCCCTTAGAACAGTGACTTTGGGGAGGGCTAACAAGGAAAGGGAATGCACATTAAATGGTAGGACACTGAGTAGTGTAGAGGAACAAAAGGACTTTGGAGTGTATGTCCACAGATCCTTGAAGGTAGCAGGCCAGGTAGATAAGGTGGTTAAGAAGGCATACGGAATGCTTGCCTTTATTAGCCGTGGCATAGAATACAAGAGCAGGGGGGTCATGCTTCAACTGTATAAAACATTAGCTCGGCCTCAGCTAGAGTACTGCGTGCAGTTCTGGTCACCACATTACAGGAAAGATGTGATTGCACTAGAGAGAGTACAGAGGAGATTTACAAGGATGTTGCCGGGAGTAGGGAATCTTAGCTATGAGGAAAGACTGGATAGGCTGGGTCTGTTTTCCTTGGAACAGAAGAGGCTGAGGGGAGACCTTATTGAGGTGTATAAAATTATGAGGGGCATAGATAAAGTGGATAGAAAGGACCTATTTCCCTTAGCAGAGGGGTCAAAAACCAGGGGGCACAGATTTAAAGTAATTGGTGGAAGTTTTAGTGGGGATTTAAGGGGAAATTTCTTCACCCAGAGGGTTGTGGGGGTCTGGAACTCACTGCCTGAAAGGGTGGTAGAGGCAGGAACCCTAACCACATTTAAAAAGTACTTGGATGTGCACTTGGGATGCTGTAACCTGCAGGGCTATGGACCAAGAGCTGGGAAGTGGGATTAGGCTGGATAGCTCTTTGTTGGCCGGCGCGGACACGATGGGCCGAAATGGCCTCCTTCCGTGCTGTAACTTTCTATGATTCTATGACTACAATGTAAAAGTACTTAATTGACTGTAAAGCGCTTTGGGACGTCCTGAGGTCGTGAAAGGCGCTAGAGAAATGCAAGTTCACTGAAACAATTGATTCCAGACAAACTAAATTTATTATTTATAAATTAAAATATGATTCTATTTCACTTCTCAATGAAGCGCAATATGTCCTGCAGTGGCCACTTGAAGTGAACCGGTGGACACTGTGTGATCCCTCTCTGGGGTCACTCGGGCAAGCACTAGCCCTTCAAAGAGAGGCAAGTGTTTGGAGGACACTCCCCGTCAACCCTACACTTCCTGGTCCTGTCTGCATAGACTGCTTCACTGAGGATCTCTACCCCTTCAAACATGGATTAACAAATACTAGTGAAGAGGGAGTAAAAAGTCCATTTCTGGCTTGTTAAGGTCAATCAAGCTTCTACAGCGGGCTGTGGGGAAAGCACAGGATGCTGGGATTAGTTTGAAATTGCTCTAGTAAACAGCCTGCACAGACACAATAGGTCGAATGGCCCCCTTCTGTGCTGTAAACATTTATGGTTCCATGGTGAACTGATGCAGTATTCTACATCTGCACATTCAATTGGAAATGTATCTTACTCCAGGCCAGTACCAGCATGACTGAGGCGAAGAAATGAATAGTAACTGGAAGTTTTTTGCCTGGCAGAATGACTGTACCAGTCACTGGAGAGAATGGCCCAGAGGGTGCAGGAGGCATACACCTCCCAGCTGGTACAACCCCAGCCAGCAGGTCTACTGGAACACGCCAGCTAACTGGGCAAAGTGGAGATACAGGGCACGAGGAGGCTCAGCCTCACTAGACAGGTTGTGCCAACTGTACACAAAGACCTGCAAGGTCCTCCAAGTGGTGGCGAGGAAGGTCACCTCAACACTTACGCCAGCAGGATCTTCCAGACACCGACAGGAGAAATCGCGGGAGTCAGTCACTTTCCTTGTTTGGCTTTTGAATTTCTGACACTTTCATTTCTGCACAATGAAAGAATGGCAGACTGCAAGATAGGGATTACTTTTGTCCAGTTTTTCAGTGCTTGTGGTGGATGTGCCCAATCTGTTTTGGTGCTGAGTTTGCCCCCTTGTGTGTTATCAACTTCTCCATGTGGCATATCCATGGGCGCCCATTACTAATAAATATCTCTCCAACTGAGGGAGCAGTGCTGGTGGTTGGCTGCACAGCCCACTGACCACCTGAAGGGGATATAGAAGACTGCCTACCAATGTTCCCTCTAATTTTGTTTGGCCCTGCGTGGCCCCTTTAAGGTTTCCTAGGGCCATTCAACATACCAGGCAGGTGCGGTTTTTGTATTGAAAAGCCGGCTGCGCAGGTTCCCGGGAGCGCCACGCGGCCACACAGACGCACAGCTTACAGGGAATATGTAAGCCGTGGCTCTGTTGGTAGCACACTTGCCTCTGAGTCAGAAGGCTGTGGGTTCAAGTCCCACTCCAGGGACTTGAGCACAAAAATCTAGTCTGGCGCTCCAGTACAGTCTGAGGGAGTGCTGCACTGTCGGAGGTACCGTCTTTCAGATGAGACGTTAAAACGAGGCTCCGTCTGCTCTCTCAGGTGGACGTAAAAGATCCCATGGCACTATTTCGAAGAAGAGCAGGGGAGTTATCCCCGATGTCCTGACCAATATTTATCCCTCAGCCTACAGAACAAAAACAGATTATCTGGTCATTATCACATCACTGTTTGTGGGAGTTTGCTGTGAGCAAATTGGCTGCCACTTTTCCCACATTACAACAGTGACTCCACTTCAAAAGTACTTCATTGGCTGTAAAGCGCTTTGAGACGTCCGGTGGTCGTGAAAGGCGCTATAGAAATGCAAGTCTTTCTTTCTTTCTTTTCTATTGCTGCCTACCTTGCCTCAGTTGACGGCATTCTCACCCCTGAGTCAGAAGTTGTCAATTCAAGCCCCACTCCAGGACCTCAGCACATTTTCTGGATTGGCATTGCACTGCACTGCAGTAATGAGGGAGTATTGAATTGTGGGAGGTGCTATCTTTCAGATGAGATGTTAAACCAAATCCCCTGTCTACCTGTTCAGGTGGATGGAAAAGATTCCATGCCATTGATCGAAGAAGAGCAAAGACTTCTCCCTGCATCTTGCTCAATATTTCCCTCAACCAATACTGCCAAAAAAGATGAACTAGTCATTCATGTTGTTTATGGGACCTTGCAAATCGGCTGTAACATTTGCCTACATAACAGCAGTGACTATAGTTCAAAAGTAATTCATTGGCTGTGAAGCACTTTGGGACATCCTGAGGATGTGAAAGGTGCTATATAAATGAAAGTTCCTTCCTTTACCTGCATCAATCTAGGGATCTCCTCTGCTACAGTCACCGAGGGCTCATTACTTTCAGACATGGCGTCTGCAGTCACTTGTACTGGGCTATATAACGGCAGAGAATTGGTGCCTACATAATCACTAGCTGGCTGCTTGTGTGCTATTCTATGCGTGCCACTACAGGGGTGCATTTCCCCACAGCGCCCACCTATCTCTCTGAGCTTAGAACAGTGGGCATCCGTAGTGCACGGGGATCCCTCCCTCCCTGTAACTCTTCACCGTGTGGGTTGAAGCTGACTGTGACTGCATCTTGGAGATTGGACCTAGAAGTCTCCATAGCAGCAGTGGAACCAGTAGTGAGAGGTGTTGCTGCTGTAATGGAAATGACCACTGCAGAGTCTGCTGGTATTGCCACAAGCTCAGTGACAGACTGTTGGTGCGCCGTCCCCAGCATCGAAGCTTTGACCACGCTCGATCAGCTCCAATGGACGGGCCACATTGTCCGCATGCCCGATACGAGACTCCCAAAACAAGCGCTCTACTCGGAGCTCCGGCACGGCAAGAGAGCCCCAGGTGGGCAGAGGAAACGCTTCAAGGACACCCTCAAAGCCTCCTTGAAAAAGTGCAACATCCCCACCGACACCTGGGAATCCCTGGCCCAAGACCGCACAAAGTGGAGGAGAAGCATCCGGGAAGGCGCCAAACACCTCAAGTCTCTTCGCCGGGAGCAAGCGGAAGCCAAGCGCAGGCAGCGCAAAGAGCGCACGTCAACCCAAGCACGCCCCCCACCTGCCCCTTCAACCACCGTCTGCTCCACCTGTGACAGAGACTGTAGGTCCCGCATTGGACTCATCAGTCACCTGAGAACTCATTTTTAATGTGGAAGCAAGTCATCCTCAGTTCCGAGGGACTGCCTAAGAAGAAGAAGAAGAAGAAGACAGACGACAGCACTGGCAAGTGTGATATGGACGGTACTTGCATATTGTTAACTGGACACTAGATGGCAGCCTGTTGGGAGTAAGCATATTTCAACAATTACACTCCAAGGTTTTCTCTTGTATCGCTTTGTTATTACTTGAAGGAAAGTTCTCGAGGGTCCAGAAATAAAAGCAGCCATTTATTACCCCACCAATTTGAGTGTTTATTCAGAGTGTTACAAAGATGAAATAATTGGTCTCAGCATCTCTGGGGTGAGGGAGAGGGAAATTCAGCCAGGATTCCTGCTCCTAAACCCTATCCATAAGCCCTGCTAGCAAGTGTGTGCGTCATGCGTGTGTGCGCGCTCCTCCAATTCTGGCCTCTTGAGCATCCCCGATTTTAATCGCTCCACCATTGGAGGCCGTGCCTTCAGCTGCCTGGGCCCAAAGCCTCCCTAAACCTCTCCGCCTCTCCACCTCTCTTTCAGACGCTCCTTAGAAACCTACCTCTGTGACCATCTCCTTAGATGGCTCGGTGACAAATCTTTTGTTTGATTACGTTCCTGTGCAGCGCCTTGGGATGTTTTACTACGTTAAAGGCGCTATACAAATACAAGTTGTTGTTTTTGTTGTTGTTGTTGTGAGTGAGTTGAGATTTCAGGAGAGGACAAGATTGAACTTGACTGTGATGGTGCCCGTGGAAAAAATAGCCTGTCAACACCTGGATATACGACCAGAGAGCATCCAGCAGCTGTGGGCCTACACCGCAGCATGAGCGAGTGCCTTCAAGTGCAGCAGTCGCGCAAACCGGAGAGGAAAGGGTGTCCTCGGCATGCTTTAGTCACGGCCCGTAAATCTTTTATTAAACCCCCGTTAGTGCACAGTTCTGGTGCTTGGCAGTCTGACTTAACTGGAGAAAGGTTATTTTTTGCATTGAAAATATTCAGCAAAAGGGGGTTGTAAAAATGATTCTGGATGATTATTGTCAAGATTACGAGTCTGGCTCCCCCATCATTAAATTTGCAATCCTGATTTTCCCGATGGGAATTAACGCTGCCCTGTTTTGCTTAATCTCTCTTTACAGTTCTTGACATTGATCCCCGCTCACTCCAAGAAGCAGATCCCTCAGGGAATGCACTCTGACATTCTAATCTATAGATTACCATTCATTCTGCTGCTGTCTCTTATTGTAATCTCCTGTACCCATCACAGTTTCCAAATGTCACTGTGTAACAGTTTTTTACGTGTTTAATATTTTATCTCAGTTATATTTAGGTTATGATGCTTTTTGTGATTATTGTGTATATTTCAGTTGCCAAGCTGCCAGATTAATCACTAATGATAAATGTGCTAGATTAATATTCTATAAAAATAAACTATTTATACAATTTTACATTGTGGAGAATTACATTAAGTTTAAAATCTTATGCTATTTTTCTTCATACATTGTAATTAAATGGGTCAACTACACGGGACTTGAAGCCAAAGTTCAAAGGCTAATACAATACTTGTCAATCTCCTGTGGCATTGCTCATGATGAGTGATAGGATTCGCTGTTCTATAACAGTAGGGGTGTTAGCGGCAAAATGTGACGGGAAAGTGTTACAGGAAGTAAGGGTGATACAGGAAGTGCATGCTATATGCAAGACTTTTAATATAATCACTCATGAATCTCCCATTTTCCTTATTCATGGTTAGTTGGTGTGCTTTTAGCTGTGTTTGTTGTAACAGGCCAAGGTGGGTGGCTCTGGGCAACCCCGCGCCACAGTGCCACCTGTTTCTGGAGGACTGAATTGCAGGCATTACAGTGTCACCTATTAGAAGCAATAAAAATGTCAGCCTTGGCTCAGTGCTGATTCAGAAGGTTGTGGGTTCAAGCCCCACTTCAGGATCGAGCACATAATTCAGGCTGACACTCCAGTGCAGTACGAAGAGAGTGCTGCACTGTCAGTGATGCTACTGAGATGTTAAGCTTGAGACGTTAAACCGAGGCCCCTTCTGCCTTTTCAGGTGGATGTAAAAGATCCCGTGGAACTATTCGAAGAAGAGCAGGGGAGTTTTCCCGGTGCCCTGGTCAATATTTATCCATCAACCAGCGTTTTCTGTTGTTATTTCAGATTTCCAGCATCCGCAGTATTTTGCTATCCCTAAAACATTATCTGGCCATTTATTTCATTGCTGTTTGTGGGAGCTTGCTGTGTGCAAATTGACTGTCGCGTTTCCTACATTACAACAGTGACTACCTTTCCAAAGTACTTCATTAGCTGGAAAACATTTATTATGTCCCGAGGATGTGAAAGGCACTATGTAAATGTAAGTTACCACAAGATGTTACAGTCCCCATCGAATATAGTGGACGTGTTGGTGCCAACGCAATTTGCCCTCAATTTGTGGTGGAGAGTAAAACCGAGAAGTGCCAAATAAAGACAGTGCCAGTCGCGCTCCAGTGCCTGGCCCAAAACTGGATCAAGGCGCAAGTTTCCAGCAACATCAACAGTCATCAACATCTTAAAGAGAAGTGAGGACAGTAATCCTCGAGCCTCTACAATGAGCAGTTCCCATTCCGATACAAATAGCAGCAATGTCCTTCTACACTGCAACACTCGGGCACTCAGAGCCTACATACCAAGTGAACAGTCAGCAGGACAAGCTGAAAGACATTTAATTAACACTTCAATTTGCCTGAAATCAGCGGAGCTTTTAAAACGGTGAGTAGAGTGGATTAAGTAATTAAGGTCATCGCACGTTAGCGAGGTGCGAAAAGCTGATTGAATTGCCTGGAATAGTCGGTGCGCTCAATACATTGCGTGTGGTGCCTTTGTAATTGATTGCTATGGTGCTGGAAAATGGTTATTGCTAATTGCCCGGTGTAGATGGGGACTGGTGGGCGGTGTAAAATGTGACAAACAGGAAGTCACTGCAATGTTATATATTGGTTGTTTGCACATGGTTAGTGAGAGTACATGGCCATTAGTCTCTGATGTCTTTGTCCTGGTGTCCTGGCCAATATTTATCCCTCAACCAACATTAAAAAAAACAGATTATTTGGTCATTAGCACATTGCTGTTTGTGGGAGCTTGCTGTGCGCAAATTGGCTGCCACGTTTCCCACATTACAACAGTGACTCCACTTCAAAAGTACTTCATTGGCTGTAAAGCGCTTTGAGACGTTTGGTGGTCATGAAAGGCGCTGTAGAAATGCAGGTCTTTCTTTCTTTCTTTCTTTCTTTGTGTTGCTGGGGCTGACTTTAACGCTGTGAGTGGTTTGAAAATGGCGTTGGGTTACATACGCCAGGGTTCCGGCCGCCATCTTGGTAAAGGCCTTTAGGTGGGCAGCCGTAGTGCTCAACTACTTCAGGTGGGACGCCACTTTTAATTTGCAAATCAGGATCCTACAACATACATAGGACCCAGAGTGCAATTTTGAGGTACAAAAGCATGCGGCAAAACCATTTTAACCTTTTATTTTACTGGCACGTGCGTGACCATCCCCTCCCCCGTATTGCCACCCCCTCCCCCCCCCACCCTGCCCACCACCCCCGGACCAAACTGTCACCTGGTGTAGAAGCCAGCCAATTGCGCACACCCCCAAACCGGCGAGCTCCATTGGCACACCGGATTGGTGTGTAGCTTTGCCGGATTGATGCGAGTGAGGCCCGATCCTCAAAATGGCTCAGACTGCAACAATGGGCTCGCTCCGCCTGTTGACCACCTGGTTTGTGCCAAATGTCAGAATAGGCCCCTCTCTGTCTCTGCTTCTCTCCCCTTAACTCCTCTCTTTCCTTCTCACCGCATTTTACTTGTCTTCTTTCCTGTTGGTGGTGTGGCGGGGAAAGGAGTCACCAATGGCCGCAGGTTACATTTGGGGTGGGGTTGGCCAAGGAAAATGTGGCCCTCGGCAACTCTCTTCCCCAATCACTAGTAATTCCCCCCGCCCCACCCCTTGCATTTATTGTATCCCCTACCCCATCACTTCTCCACTGCCCACTCCCCTTCAGGTGAATGAAAATCAGACGGGTTCCATAACAAGTGGATAATCTGCTCCACCAGATTCCTGCCCATGTGGTGAAGATGAAAATTTGCCTCAACATATTCCACAACAACAACAACTTGTATTTATATAGCGCCTTTAATGTAGTAAAACATCCCAAGGCGCTTCACAGGAGTATTATAAGAAAAAATTTGACACTGAGCCACATAAGGAGAAATTAGGGCAGGTGACCAAAAGCTTGGTCAAAGAGGTAGGTTTTAAGGAGCGTCTTAAAGGAGGAAAGAGAGGTAGAGAGGCGGAGAGGTTTAGGGAGAGAATTCTACAGCTTAGGGCCCAGGCAGCTGAAGGCACGGCCACCAATGGTGGAGCAATGGAAATCGGGGATGCTCAAGAGACCAGAATTAGAGGAGCGTGGATATCTCAGAGGGTTGTGGGGCTGGAGGAGGTTACAGAGATAGGGAGGGGCGAGGCCACGGAGGGATTTGAAAATGAGGATGAGAATTTTAAATTTGAGGCGAGAAACTTGTTACATTAAATGTGTTTATTTTTAAAGAAAACCTCTTCACACGGAAAATGTTCGTGCAATAACTGGGAAAAGAAATGACTCAAATGTCACTGTTTGCTGTTATCTAGAGAGTTTTAAGTAGCAGTGAGTACTTGAAAGCCACCAGGCAGGTCACATCTTCAAGATTGCTTTACTGCTTCCTCGTTGTATTTGGGAGTGGATGTTGCAAGTTAGTGAGAGGAAATATTACAGCTCCAAGATCAGTGGGACAACACCTCTGGCAATGAAGGGGTGTTTTATGGGGTTGGTGATTTATAAGAGGCTTCTACTATAGGACTGCAGCTGGGGACCAGGCTCTTTGCCACTACACTCCTATGTGTAAACTAGCTGTGGTCTCAGGAGTTGTTAACGTTGGATTTGAAATCCAACGGGGGATTTTCCCACGCAGCTTCTAACCCTGCTCGCAGAGGATCCGCTCAGCGTTTCCAGTGTGTTTTTTGGAATACAAAGTGGAGGAAATGATGCTTCAGTTACACAGCGCCTTGGTCAGACCCCATCTAGAGCACTGCGTCAGTTCCGGGCACCGCACCTCAGGAAGGATATATTGGCCTTGGAGGGGGCACAGATTCAACAGAATTATATCGGGGCTTAGATGGTTAAATTATGAGGACAGATTGCATAGACTAGGCTTGTAGACCCGGCTAGACCCAGCACCAAGCTCGTGGTATACAGAGCAGTAGTGATTCCCGCCCTCCTGTATGCCTCAGAGACATGGACCATGTACAGCAGGCACCTCAAAGCACTGGAGAGGTACCACCAACGCTGCCTCCGCAAGATCCTGCAAATCCATTGGCAGGATAGGCGCACCATTGTCAGTGTTCTCGCGCAGGCCAACATTCCCAGCATCGAAGCTTTGACCACGCTCGATCAGCTCCAATGGACGGGTCACATCGTCCGCATGCCCGATATGAGACTCCCAAAACAAGCGCTCTACTCGGAGCTCCGACACGGCAAGAGAGCCCCAGGTGGGCAGAGGAAACGCTTCAAGGACACCCTCAAAGCCTCCTTGAAAACGTTCAACATCCCCACTGACACCTGGCAATCCCTGGCCCAAGACCGCACAAAGTGGAGGAGAAGCATCCGGGAAGGCGCCGAACACCTCGAGTCTCTTCGCCGGGAGCAAGCGGAAGCCAAGCGCAAACAGCGGAAGGAGCGCACGTCAACCCAAGCACCCCCCCCACCCGTCCCTTCAACCATCGTCTGCCCCACCTGTGACAGAGACTGTAGGTCCCGCATTGGACTCATCAGTCACCTGAGAACTCATTTTTAATGTGGAAGCAAGTCATCCTCGGTTCCGAGGGACTGCCTAAGAAGATTCCCCTGAGTATAGACAATTGAGGGGTGATCTAATTGAGGTGCTTAAAATAGTAAAAGGATTCGATAAGGTAGATACAGAGAAGCTATTTCCTCTGGTGAGGGAATCAAGAACAAGGGGACAAAATCTTAAACTTAGAGCTATCCCATTTAGGAGCGAAATCAGGAAGCACATTTTCACAGAAAGGATGGTAGAAATCTGGATTTCTTTCCCTCAAAATGCAGTGGATGCTGGGGGTCAGATGCAGCTTTCAAGACTGAGCTCGATAGATTTTTGTTGGGTAAGGGTATCAAGGGGGATGGAGCAAAGGCGGGAAAATGGAGTTGTGATGCAGATCAGCCATGATCTAATTGAATGGCAGAGCAGGCTCGAGGGGCAGAATGGCCTTCTCCTGTTCCTATTTATTAAAGGGTACCGTTACAGCATTAGAAAGTGGGGATATCAGTAATGTAAAGTTTCGCAATTATCGCGATTCAAAATAACACAAGAGAAGCAGATTCGTTTGATCGGTTTTATTAAACGAAATGCTGTCCTGATAATAAAGGACACAGAAGCCTGTAAAATGGCCACTGCGCATCGTGGCAGAAGCTTCCAGAAACACAGTGGGCAGACAAGATGGCGTCGAATATACATTTAGTATAAGATTGGATCATACTCGGTAAACACTGATAAAGACAGGATGCAACCCGTTTGCATTTGGAACAATAGCAAAGATATAAGTGCTGGAATCATTTTCCTATGCACAGAAAGGATCATTGTACTGGGCAATCGAAGGCCCATCCAGACACATCAATACACAAATACCCACCCCGGCTCTACAATGAGAGAGACATTGACGGGTGATTAAGTCAGTATTCGGGGGCCCCCAAAACCAGTCAGGGAGACGATTCATACACATCCTGGCTGGGTCAACAATGGGGAAAACATTAACGGATAGTTGGCCAGTTTCAGGTGCTACCGAAACCCGTTAAAGAAGACAACTGCCCCATGCTGGGAGTTTTGAGCGCCAAATATTACACAAAGGACAAACATTAAGATTTGAGTGGGAGATAAGAGGACACAGCACTATAACTATAGAGAGCAAATGTCCATCGGTCTCTTGATTCGACTCTTATTCTCCCGGCTGGCTCTTATATCTGCTGACTCTTGACTCGGGCTGAACTCTTATCCTCTGGTACCGCTCTGCTGGACGAGCAGCCTCTGGATTTTCTCTCTGGACTTTGTTGACTCTTGACTCTTAGCCGTACTGGTCGGTTATTCAAGTGTTGGGTGGAGCTCAATCGGTACGAGCCGCCCCGACAAGGGCAAGTAACAGGGTACACCATCCCGAGTGTCGGTAAATGGTGTCTGGACCCGGAGGCCCGAGGAGAAGCAGACGAGAAGAAGACGAGAAGAAAATCCACGTGCCGCCACAGTCAGTAAACCCCGACCGCGCCCGAAAATATAAATACAGGACTCTTCTTTGAGTTCTACCGACTACAACCTGTGTTGAGCACAGGAAGACTCTTCTTTGAACTGTGTCCGAGGTCCGTCGAGTTCTTCATGACAACAGGGAGTCTGGCCTGCTTTTCGCAGCAGCGAAAGTAAACAAGTGGGGCGCAGAAACCCTTCCAAACACGTGACAGTCAGGCGCTGCAGCGAAACGAGCTGAGTGCCTCACTTTAAAAATCTCTGAAGTAACACGAGTGGTGAGCATGTTTTCCGATCCTACAAATCTAGACGTAGTGTAGGTATTATTAAGGGGGGGTGTTTTTAATAAGGTTAAGGTATAATGTGTTCCCCTTTCTACGATGTGCCGTGTGTTCTCCATTTCCACAGACCAAGCTTTATGAATGTGTGTATACTTGTACTATCGTTGATCTGCGCCTATGACATGTATTTCATGATTTTAGACGCCATGCAATAAAGATTTCCATTTCGTACTATTCAACCGGGTCTATTTGAGTTTTTCTCTGCATTACTGTTCCCTGCACCTAAGTCCAGTGTTAGAACCGTAAGGGCGAGTGGGTCGAACCACTCACAGGTGCTTATTGCAAAAAGGCTGGCCGGAGACCAGAGCAAGCAATAGTATTAGGCAACGAAGGCCTAACCTCGCACCAGCACCGTCTGAGACACGTCCCCCTTACAGTAAGTGTGAGCAGGCAGTATCATAGAATCATAGAATGATTACAGTATGGAAGAAGGCCATTTGGCCCGTCGAGTCCGTGCCGGCTCTCTGCAAGAGTACTTCAGCTAGTCCCACTCCACTGCCTTTTCCCCGTAACCCTGTAAATATTTTTCCTTCAGGTACTTATCCAATTCCCTTTTGAAAGCCATACTTGAGTCTGCCTCCACCACCCTTTCAGTCAGTGCATTCCAGATCCTAACCACTCACTGCGTAAAAAAGTTTTTCCTCATGTCGCCTTTGGTTCTTTTGCCAATCACCTTAAATCTGTGTCCTCTGGTTCTCGATACAACAGCCAGCTGATTTCTGCAAAGTAGAAAGGTTTGATGAGTCCTGAACACAATGGCTCATCAAACTACACAGAATGTCAGTGTTTGACAGCTTCACAGAGCTGTCAAACGATGACATTTCTTCTTTCAAAAATTCTTGACAGATGACACGTCATACGTTGACGTGCTCTGTCACTAACTTCCCCCTAATTGGCCTGCTGCACCCATTAGGCGGGCTTAACAAGGTCAATCAGGGGAAAATCCCGCTGGTTGGCCAGAAGCTGACAGAGACGGGATTGAAACCCGACAAGTGGGTGTCCCGCCTCCAGAAGCTTCCCATTCAGAAAATCCAGCCCACTACATCAGTTGAGGCCGAACCAGTGTCTTATACAGGTTCATCATAATTTCCATGCTTTTGTACTCTATACCTCTATTCATGAAGCCCAGGATCCCGTAAGCTTTTTTAACTGCTTTCTCAACCTGCCCTGCCACCTTCAACGATTTGTGCACATA
This sequence comes from Squalus acanthias, assembly GCA_030390025.1. Taxonomy (NCBI): domain Eukaryota; kingdom Metazoa; phylum Chordata; class Chondrichthyes; order Squaliformes; family Squalidae; genus Squalus; species Squalus acanthias. The sequence goes on along the minus strand of CM059446.1, from coordinate 33,105,042 downwards.
TACCTCCAGGTCTCTCTGTTCATGCACCCCCTTTAGGATTGTACCCTTTAGTTTATATTTCCTCTCCTCATTCTTTCTACCAAAATGTATCACTTCGCACTTTTCTGCGTTAAATTTCATCTGCCACGTGTCCGCCCATTCCATCAGCCTGCCTATGTCTTCTTGAAGTCTATCACTATCCTCCTCACTGTTCACTATACTTCCAAGTTTTGTGTCATCTGCAGATTTTGAAATAGTGCCCTGTACACCCACATCCAAGTCATTAATATATATCAAGAAAAGCAGTGGTCCTTGTACCGACCCCTGGGGAACACCACTGTATACCTTCCTCCAGTCTGAAAAACAACTGTTCACCACTACTCTCTGTTTCCTGTCACTTAGCCAGTTTCGTATCCATGCTGCCACTGTCCCTTTTATTCCATGGACTTCAACTTTGCTGGGAAGCCTATTTTGTGACACTTTGTCAAATGCCTTTTGGAAATCCATGTACACCACGTCAACCGCATTGCCCTCATCAACCCTCTCTGTTACCTCATCAAAAAACTCAATCAAGTTGGTTAAACACAATTTACCTTTAACAAATCCGTGCTGGCTTTCCTTAATTAATCCACACTTGTCCAAGTGACTGTTGCTTTTGTCCCTGATTATTGTTTCTAAAAGCTTCCCCACTACCGAGGTCAAGCTGACTGGCCTGTAGTTGCTGGTTTTATCTTTACACCCTTTTTTGAACTAGGGTGTAACATTTGCAATTCTCTCATCCTCCGGCACCACCCCCGTTTCTAAGGAGGATTGGAAGATTATAGCCAGTACCTCCACGATTTCTTCCTTCGCTTCCCTCAGCATCCTAGGATGCATCCCATCTGGTCCTGGTGACTTATCTATTTTAAGTACAGCCAGTCTTTCCAGTACCTCCTGGTTAGAATTGAGGAATTGAAAAAGATGTTGTTAAGGCCAAACAGTTTCAGTGAGGCAAATACAGGGTCTGGTCCCTAGCCTTGCACTCTGGGTCTCTGCGTTACACAGCATGCCCGCGGGTACCAGGTTCTGCTGCACAGTAACCAATGGCTCAGTGGGTAGCACTCTCGCCTTGCAGTCATAAGGTTGTGGGTTCAAGTCTCACTCCAGAGATTTGAGCACACAAATCTAGGCAGTACTGAGGGAGTGCTGCACTGTTGGAGGTGCTGTCTTTCTGGTGAGACGTTAAACCGAGGTCTTGTCTGCTCTCTCAAGCGGATGTAAAAGATCCCATGGTACTATTTCAAAGAAGAGCAGGGGAATTCTCCCCGGTGTCCTGGCCAATATTTATCCCTCAATCAACATCACAAAAACAGATTATCTGGTCATTATCACATTGCTGTTTGTGGCAGCTTGCTGTGCGCAAATTGGCTGCCATGTTTCCTACATTGCAACAGTGACTACACTTCAAAAAGTGGCTGTAAAGCGCTTTGGACGTCCGGTGGCCATGAAAGGCGCTATAGAAATGCAAGTCTTTCTTTCTTTCAGTAGGGTTGCCAACTCTGATTAGACCTACTCCAGGAGGTTTCATCACATGACTTCTCCATCCAACAGCCCCGCCCCCACACTACTGCCATTGGTTGCCTGACACGACCATCCTCATGATGCACCACTTTCCCACACCATTTGGAAAGCAACAAACTCTTTGTTACCTGATTGGATGATTCTTGCTTGTCAAACAGCCTTTCTCACCATCGCCAATATTTCTATAACTAATAAACAATGGTTTTCAAAGAACATAAAGAAAACACACTTTTTTTTAATGCCTTTATGATTTTGCTCCTGGGTTACATAAGAACATAGGAAATCGGAGCAGGAGTAGGCCATTCGGCCCCTCGAACCTGCTCTGCCATTCAATAAGATCATGGCTGATCTTCTATCTCAGCTCCACTTTCCTGCACTATCCCCATATCCCTTGATTCCCTTAATATTCAAAAATCTATCGATCTCAGCCTTGAATATACTCAACGACTGAGCCTCCACAGTCCTCTGGGGTAGAGAATTCCAAAGATTCACCACCCTCTGAGTGAAGAAATTTCTCCTCACCTCAGTCCAAAATGGCCGACCCTTTATTCTGAGACTTTGACCCCTGGTTCTCGACTTCCCAGCCTGGGGGGAAACAGCCTCCCAGCATCGACCCTGTCGAGCCCTGTTGGTGGCAGCAGTGTCCTGGAGATCAATCTTTAATGGCTGGAGACTCCGGGACAAGCCTGGAGGGTTGGCGGCCCTGACACTCAGTGTAGAAGCTCAGAAAGTGGAGCAGAAAAGAAGCTTTCCTGAAACAAGATTGCAGAAGAAGTTTGACCGTGGAGAACTACCCTTTCAGAAGGTGGCAGAAACCACAGACTACATCAGGGTAGTGATTGAGGATTGTGATCTGAAAGATACCGACTGTAGCTTCTTGAATAGCAATGAAGCAATGGGACTGGCCCAGAGAGTGGGTTCAGACGAGATAACTGGTCTAGAGCAGGTGAAGAACAGATGAAATGGATTCTGTCTGAAATCTATCAGCATTTTAGTTCTAACATTAGTGTTACATATTTAAAAAAATTAATGGTAAGAAATCCAATTATTAAGTTCTGATACCTCTGAGAATCAGATCGCCACAGAATGGAAACTAATTCAAATAACCTGTTCAATATTTCTTCAGTATTTGCCTGTTCCTGATGCTACTTGCCTGGATGAGTGCAGCTCCAACAACACTCAAGAAGCTCGACACCATCCAGGACAAAGCAGCCCGCTTGATCGGCACCCCATCCACCTGCTTCAACATTCAGTCCCTCCACCACAACAAAAAGGGTGACTCAACCGTGGCTAACAAGGGAAATTAGGGATAGCATAAGATCCAAGGAGAGGGCATATAAATTGGCCAGAAAAAGCGGTAACCCTGAGGATTGGGAGCAGTTTAGGATTCAACAAAGGAGGACAAAGGGATTAATTAAGAAGGGGAAAATAGAATATGAAAGTAAACTTGTAGGGAACATAAAAACTGACTGTAAGAGCTTTTATAGATATGTGAAGAGAAAAAGATTAGTGAAATCAAGTGTAGGTCCCTTGCAGTCAGAAGCGGGGGAAGTTATAATGGGGAACAAAGAAATGGCAGGCCAATTAAATGCATATTTTGGTTCTGTCTTCATCAAGGAGGACACAAATAACCTCCCAGAGATGTTGGAGAACATAGGGACTGATGAAAGGGAGGAACTGAAAGAAATCAGTATTTGCAGGGAAATGGTGTTAGGGAAATTGATGGGATTGAAGGCCGATAAATCCCCAGGGCCTGATAATCTACATCCTAGGGTACTTAAGGAAGTGGCCCTAGAAATAGTAGATGCATTGCTAATCATCTTCCAACATTCGATGGAATCTGGAACTGTACCCATGGATTGGAGGGTAGCTAATGTTACCCCACTATTCAAAAAGGGTGGTAGAGAGAAAGCGGGGAATTACAGACCGGTAAGCCTGACAACGGTAGTGGGGAAAATGCAAGAGTCCATTATAAAGAATGTAATAGCTGAGCACTTGAAAAACAGTGACAGGATCGGACAAAGTCAACATGGATTTACAAAAGGTAAATCGTGCTTGACTAATCTACTGGAATTTTTTGAGGATGTAACTGGGAAAATAGATAAGGGACAACCAGTAGATGTGGTGTATTTGGACTTTCAAAAGGCTTTCGATAAGGTCCCGCATAAGAGATTAGCATGTAAAGTTAAGGCACATGGGATTGGGGGCAAGGTATTGACTTGGATAGAGAGCTGGTTGGCGGACAGAAAGCAGAGAGTAGGAATTAATGGGTCTTTTTCCGAGTGGCAGGCAGTGACTAGTGGGGTACCGCAGGGATCGGTCCTTGGACCCCAGCTATTCACAATATACATTAATGATCTAGATAAGGGAACTAAATGTAATATCTCCAAGTTTGCAGATGACACAAAGCTGGGTGGGCGTGTGTGCTGCGAGGAGGATACCGAGAAACTCCAGGATGATTTGGATAGGTTGGGTGAGTGGGCAGAAGCGTGGCAGATGCAATATAATGTGGATAAATGTGAGGTTATCCACTTTGGTGTCAAAAACAGAAAGGCAGACTATTATCTGAATGGCAATAGATTGGGAGAAGGGGAAGTGCAACGAGACCTGGGTGTCCTTGTGCACCAGTCGCTGAAGGTAAGCATGCAGGTGCAGCAGGCGGTGAAGAAGGCAAATGGTATGTTGGCCTTCATAGCGAAAGGGTTTGAGTATAGGAACAGGGATGTCCTGCTGCAGTTGTACAGGGCCTTGGTGAGACCACACCTTGAGTACTGTGTGCAGTTTTGGTCGCCTTATCTGAGGAAGGATGTTCTTGCCATGGAAGGAGTTCAGCGAAGATTCACAGGCTGATACCTGGGATGGCAGGAATGACATAGGAGGAGAGATTGGTTCAATTGGGCTTATACTCGCTGGAGTATAGAAGAATGAGAGGGGATCTCATTGAAACATATAACATTCTGACAGGTCTGGACAAACTAGATGCAGGAAGAATGTTCCCAATGGTCGGAGAGTCCAGAACCAGGGGTCATAATCTAAGGATAAGGGGTAAGCCATTTAGGACAGAAATGAGGAAGAATTTCTTCACCCAGAGAGTGGTGAACCTGTGGAATTCTCTACCACAGAAGGTAGTTGAGGCCAAGTCATTAAATATATTCAAGAATGAGTTAGATATATTTCTTAAAGCTAAAGGTATCAAGGGATATGGGGAGAAGGCAGGTACAGGGTACTGAGTTTGGATGATCAGCCATGATCTCATCGAATGGTGGAGCAGGCTCGAGGGGCCGAATGGCCTACTCCTGCTCCTATCTTCTATGTTTCTATATTTCACCACTGGCATACCATGGCTGCAGTGTGTACCATCTACAAGATGCACTGCAGCAACTCGCCAAGGCTCCTTCGGCAGTACCTCCCAAACCTGCGACATCAACCACCTAAAAGAACAAAGGCTGCAGGCGCATGGGAACACCACCACCTCCAAGTTCCCCTCCAAGTCACACACCATCCTGACTTGGAAATATATCATCGTTCCTTCATCGTCCCTGGGTCAAAATCCTGGAACTCCCTTCCTAACAGCACTGTGGGAGCACCTTCACCACACGGACTGGAGAGAATTCAGCTGAAACATCTACAGCTTCAATGGTCCCACTGCCTCATTCATGAGGAGCATTGAAATCAACAGGTGTGGTAATTCCAAGAAGTTTCATCAAGCTGATTCAGCGAGGGGCGGAGGTGGGACTTTCCCGCTGTGGGGCCCCAGTGCATGCTGGATTCATAATTAAGGGAATCGGCACTCCCAGCTTGTAATTTTCTGGCCATTAATGTTAACAGATGGGAAATCACAGGGCCGAGGGGCCCAATTTCCCGTATGCAATCCCAGCATGCACTGGGAGTGCCATCATGGAAAATCTCCTCCAAAATTTTTCGGCATCCAAGCTGTGGGAAAAGGGAATTGGATATATACTTGAAAAGGAAAAAAAAAAATTGCAGGGCTATGGCGAAAGGGCAGGGGAGTGGGACTAATTGGATAGCTCTTTCAAAGAGCCAGCACAGGCACGATGGGCTGAATGGCCTCCTTCTGTGCTGTAAGATTTGGTGGGGAGAGGGTGAAGAGCCTGGGAAAGAGAAGGCTTAAGCAAGACATTATTCAAGGATTCGAGATCCTTGCGGGAATAGGTAAATTGAACCCTAATAATATTTTCGAGATTACCACAAACTCTAGAACCGGAGGACATGGGCTCAAACTTAGAAGAGAGAAGGTACACAGAGAGGTTTCATTAAATGCCTTGGTGACTGTGTGGAACAGACTGCCCGGGGAGGCAGATAGCATGGAAATATTTAAGGGAGAATTCAATTGCTATTTGGGGGTATTGAGGTTTATTCGCTTTTGGGGCTGGGCAGATGGGCTGTAGACACTTTTTCTACCCTTTACTGACCTCAGCTCCTATAACCTTTGGTTAGTACCATTAAATATTTTCCACGGCTGCATACAGCGCAGATTCGTGATACCAGGAGTTAAAGGGTTAAATTATGAGGACAGGTCGCATAATCTTGGCTTGTGTTCCCTTGAGTTTAGCAGGTTGAGAGGTGATCTGATCAAGGTGTTTAAAATGATTAAGGGATACAATAGAGTAGACATAGAGAAATTATTTCCTCTGAAGGGGAAATCCAGAACAAGGGGGCATAATCGTAATATGAGAGGTAAACCATTTAAGAGTAAAATCAGGAAACACTTTTTCACACAAAGGGTAGTGGAAATGTGGAACTCTCTCCCCAAAAAGGCTGTGGATGCTGAGGTCAACTGAAATGTTCAAGACTTAGATTTTAGTTGGGTAAGAGTATCAAGGGATATGGAGCAAAGGCAGGAAAATGGAGTTGAGGTACAGATCAGCCATGATCTAATTGAAAGATGGAACAGGCTCGAGGGGCTGAATGGCCTCCTCCTGTCCCCATGTTCTTGTAATACAATTCCTGCTGGTATTTTAGACTTGACTATTCCAACGCACTCCTTGCCGGCCTCACACTTTCTAACCTCCGTAAACTTGAGGTCATCCAAAACTCGGCTGCCCGTGTCCTAACTCACACCAAGTCTAGTCCACCCATCACCCCCTGTGCTTACTGACCTACATTGGCTTCCAGTTAAGCAACACCTCGATTTTAACATAGAAGATAGGAGCAGGAGTAGGCCATTCGGCCCCTCGAGCCTGCTCCGCCATTCGATGAGATCATGGCTGATTTTAAAATTCTCATCCTTGTTTTCAAATCCCTCCATGGCCTCGCCCCTCCCTATCTCTCTAATCTCCTCCAGCCCCACAACCCTCTGAGATCTCTGCGTTCCTCTAATTCTGGCCTCTTGAGCATCCCTGATTTTAGTCGCTCAACCATTGGCGGCCGTGCCTTCACTGCCGAGGCCCTAAGCTCTGGAATTCCCTCCCTAAACCTCTCCGCCTCTCCGCCTCTCGCTCCTCCTTTGAGACGTTCCTTACAACCTACAAGTTGTTGTTGTTGTTGATACTGCACAGTTTCCATTATCACCAAGAAGCCACACATTTACCTGCTGACTTCCATTTAAAATAATAAATCAATTGTCCTTTATTCTCATCTTCTCGCAGACAGAATATTTCCCCCTTTGCAAAAGCATTATGTGACGGTATATTGCAGATGAGGAGATGTTCATGACAGGTAAAATCTTTAATCAATATATATGGTTATTTTTCTCCTGCAGGCTTCATTTTGCAGAGATAGTTACATGGATTAAAGTTGATTACCATATTTATGTAGCAGAAGAACACTACGCCTTGAAATTAAGCCCCTGTATTTGCATAATCTTTCATGTGCTTCCCTGGTTTCTTCAGTCAAAGACTGAGAGAAAGTGGGCTAGAAATGCAGTGCTCCTCGGGGGCGCTCACAGCAAACGACTTTTCGCCCAGGCGCAGTGCTGCTTGCGACTCCTGCTAAATTCAGCGGGAGTTTAGCGGCGGCGGTAACCAGACAACGTCATCACCGTGCGCAGCGCCCTGTTTTCACCCCACCTGCAAAAATTGGCCCGCGCCCCCTGAACCTGCGCCGGGTGATGACAGCGACTGATTCAGGGGGCGGGAACGGAGCGGCAGGAGGCTCGCGGGGCGCTAACTAAAGGGGAGGTGGCGGGCGGTGGAAAAAACATTCGTCCAACTTACTTGTCGCGGCCCGTTGCGTCTTTGAACGCGGGGCCCGTGCCGTGATCTGGCAGCCCGGCACTCCTCTTGCGTGCCGGGCTGCTGACACGGCATCCCTTCCCTCTTGGGGCGCTAAAACTGAATTTTGCGGTCGTCGGCGCTAATTAGCACCGGGCGCTAAAGTTAGTGCCCAGGTGATGTTAGCGCCCCAAAATGGTCGATACCGAATTTTTCCCCCATTATCTCTTGGGTAACAATTACCATTTCTTAGATTTTCCACAGCCTACTCCAGTACCTCTGTTTCAGCAAGTACTCTATAATGCTTCAGCATTCCTGGTTGGTTGTTGCAAGACATGAATCCGAGGCCCGGTCTTCCCTCTCAGGTGGACAAAAAAGATCCCATGGCCACTATTTTGAAGAAGAGCAAGGAAGTTCTCCCCGGTGTCCTGACCAATATTTATCCCTCAACCAAAATCACTAAAAACAGATTTTCTGGTCATTATCACATTGCTGTTTGTGGAATCTTGCTGTGTATATTGGCTGCCGCGTTTCCTACATTATAACAGTGACTACCTTTCAAAAGTACTTCATTGGCTGTAAAGCACTTTGGAGTGTCCTGAGGTTGTGAAAGGTGCTATATATGTTCACATTTCTTTCTTAAGTCCAAATTGGGTTACCAGCAGTGGTGGAGGCAGTTGTGTTCTTTGGCTGCCAGTTAGCTGAAGCTTTCCCGCCTGCCTTGCAGTGATTTAAAAAAAAAATCCCTGGCCCATATTGGGTTTCCCCCAAACGTCAGAGGAGGCATAGCTGCCAGCTGAAAGGTGGCAAACAGAGACTTTGAAACAACTGCTCCGTCCGCCAAATGGAACGAGATGCTGTAGAAATCATGCTGATCTAAATGGGCCAGTTTCTAAAGCATCGGGAGTTGGTCATAGAATTTTACACACACAGAAGGAGGCCATTTGGCCCAGTGCACCTGTGTTGGCTCTCTGAAAAGGCTGTCCTTTTTAAAAAATTTGTTTACGGGATGTGGGCGTCGCTGGCAAGGCCAGCCTTTATTGCCCATCCCTAATTGCCATTGAGAAGGTGGTGGTGAGCCACCTTCTTGAACCGCTGCAGTCCATGTGGCGAAGGTACTCCCACAGTGCTGTTAGGGAGGGAGTTCCTTAGTCCCATACCTCTGCCATTTCCCCATTTGTCCTGTCGTGCCTTAGCTGGCTCTCTGAAAGAGAGCTCTATTTAATCTCATTGCCCTGCCCTTTCCCCCATACCCTTTAAATATTTACCCAAAATATATTTTTTTAAATGTTGAAAGCTATGACTGATTCTGCTCTCACCGCTAATTCTGGTCGGGAATTCCGAGACCTAACAATCCCTCTGCATTAAAATAAAACTTTCTGCTAATCACTGCAGGAGGAGGTTCTGTAACAGGGCCCTGTGAAACATGTGGTGTAATGTTTAGTTATCACCTGAAAAGAACTGCAACAATACCGTAAAAAACACATTTCAAACAGCAAATCCGTATTCTTTGTACCGGCCCAGAATTTATAGCCTTTTTAAAGCCTTAAGTGCTTTTTTAAAAATCTTTTTCAATAATATTTACCCATTAAACTTGACTGCTTCCTCTATGCTTTGGGAAGTGGATTAATTACTCACAAGCCTCCTTTCTGTCAGATGTTATAATGCCTAGCCTAGTCTGGGTTAAACGTAATTAATGTTTTTTTACATGAAAAATGAGTAAATACATAATATTAAATCAAAAGCCCGCAACACCTAGAAGAGTTGGATGAGAGTAAATGGGGTTTGATCAAAGAGCCATATTGTTAAATCTGATAGCCCCCTCCTCCACCTGCCCCCGCCACAAATATTGGCTGATTTTTTTTTAAAACCTCAGCAAGTCAATAAAATGGAAAACAATAAAATAACGAAGCTCCCCTGTGGAGCTCTGTCATTCGGTGTAATGTGACACACCAGAGGCCCGGCAATTAAATCAAGTGAAAGAGAGTGCAGGGCTGCACTTTGAAGAAGGGGGGAAAAAAACGCACAAAGGCCCTAAGGCATTGAAAGTTGCCGACAGTGCTGGACCAGGCCAATGCCTGAGCATGTCTGCACCTGGAAGCTGTTAGCTGTTATGGCCGTACAAATTTATTGCACGTTCCCCCCAACCAGACCCTCCTCACCGATTGCTTTCACATGCACACACACTGGAGGCATTCTGAGGGGGAGCAGTGCTGTCACCAGCCTCCAGTCGGTTTAAGAGTGACCCATTTCGCATCTCCTTGTTACCATCAGCTGCCTCATTTAGAGAGATGAGCCATTTGCTGCTACCTTCAATCAATAGGAAAGACTGATCCTAAGACTCTATAAAATGGATAACGTCCCTACAATCTCAGCGACTGAAATCTAACGTAATGTGCCAGGTCGTACTTCCATCCCTTTTATTTTTAATGGCCGTCAGTTCATAAAAGCAGCCATAATGCATAACAGGATGACACTCTCAGCACACAGTTAGTGGATTTAATGGTGACACAAGCACAACTGGAGATCATTTCTAACTCCAGCACATACGAAGGTATTTTCTTGTTGTTTTCCCTGTCATCCCTTTGACTAGAGGAAGAGAAAGTGGCTTAAGGCATGGCGAGTCACCCCACCTCCCCCCCTCCTCCTGCACTCCTGCCAGCGACAGCTTCTTGTAATCTGAGCAGCGTGAAAAAAAAAACAACTCTCCCAATGTGGCCTTCTCAATTTCATTTCTCTCCGGCTCCCTTTAGCAGTGGGGCAAGCCCCGCGGTCAACGCACACTCGCCAGAAGGGTACATGAGCATAAGATGCAGTGTCCCAGTGCAGTCCGGGGGTTCAGTGCTGTCACTCAGAGATTCCCGTTGCTGACTGCGCCGCTTCCCAGACAAGAGAGTCGCTCGTTTGAATATCAATGCGTGAAGTCATCTGTCCTGTAATTTATATACACTGACAGAGACTGTCCCAGGGTCTGGAATAAAATACTCCAGCGTAAATCTCCTTAAGCCGTCTCTAAATAAGGAATTAATACTGCTATGCAGCTGAACCCCTTCAGTGAGAAGGTTTCCTCCTCTGTCGGAATAAAACAAAATCAATTGTGTTGGCTGTTCTGCAAACAATGTCACTCAGTACCGGGTCCCCGTGATTGGCTGATCGCTCACTGGCCTGCTGGGCTGCAGGGATGCAAGGCTTTGTAGGGTCTCTGCAGGCAGCCAGTCAGATGTCAATGGTGCCCTGTTCCACGGGGGCTCTTTTTAAATTCCATTATTGAAGAGGGCTTAGCGTTTTTTTTTTAAAGTGCTTTCAAAAATAAAACTTCATTTCCAGCAGAGTTAAACTGGTTAGCTTACAAGACCACTCGCACTCTGACCTTCCTCCTCTAGAGTTGAGTTTTTAGGTTGTGCACACAAGAACTAGTGAATTTTGAGGAGCTTTGCCCAGTATCCCAAAACAAGGGGTGGGGGGGGGGGGGCGGGGGGAAAGATGTCTTCATCGATTAAAGGCGGCCCACTCATCAGCAGCTTTTGAGGGCAACGAGGAGATGGGCAATAAATGCCAGCCTTGCCAGCGACGCCCACATCTCGAGAATTAATATAAAAAGTATAGATGGAGCCAAGTAGGCCCGTTTACTATTTAAAGGATGTTTAATTGAAGAGAAAGAGGGGTTTTATTCGGGGAACGTTCGACCGAACCAGCATTTGAAATCGTAGCAATGTGTTTCAAACAGTACCGCCTCAGGAGTCAGAGGCTAAGCTGCAAGGAAGGAGCTCGAGTTCATTATACTGACACAAGCAGGGCTCCACTGGGATGTGGGGCTACAAATGACCAAGTCAAGCACTGAGTGACGGTGAAAGTTTATTGAAAAAAAGAAAGGAGTAAATTAAAGTTTATCCCAGGGGTTTCAAAAATTCACCTTTTAGAGGTTTTTATTTGCTAAGGGTTAGAAAATCATTTGCAAACTGTTGGTTGACATTAAAAAAGGGGAGCGGGATAAACCTGGCAACTACCGGCCAGTTAACCTGATGCCAGTGGTGGGGAAATTTTTAGAGACAATAATCCGGGACAAGATTAATTGGCATTTGGAAAAGTATGGGCTAATAAATGAAAGTCAGCACGGATTAGTGAAAGGCAAATCGTGTTTGACCAACTTGACTGAGTTCTTTGATGAAGTAACAGAGAGGGTTGATGAGGGTAGAGTGGTTGATGGGTATATGGACTTCAAAAGTACCAGATAATAGACTTATTAGCAAAATTAAAGCCCATGGGATTAAAGGAACAGTGGCAGCGTGGACACAAAATTGGCGAAGGGACAGAAAGCAGAGAGTAGTGGTGAACGGTTGTTTTTCAGACTGGAGAGCAGTAAACTGTGGTGTTCCCCAGGGGTCGGTATTAGGACCACTGCTCTTTTTGATATATATTAATGATCAGGACTCGGATATACAGGGCACTATTTCAAAGTGTGCACTGACACAAATCTCGGAAATGTAGTAAACAGTGAGGAGGATGGTAACAGATTTCAGGAGAACATAGACAGACTGGTGAAATGGCAGATGAATTTTAACGCAGAGAAGTGGGAAGTAATACATTTTGGTGGGAAGATTGAGGAAAGGCAAGATGAAATAAATGATACAATTTTAAAGGAACAGAGAGACCTGGACAAAGCAACCCATCCACCACCTTGACTGGCACGCCGGCCACCACCTTAAACATTCACTCCCTTCACCAACATGGCTGCAGTGTGTGCCATCTACAAGATGCACTGCAGCAACTCGCCAAGGCTTCTTCGACAGCACCTCCCAAACCCACGACCTCTACCGCCTAGAAGGACGCATGGGAACACCATCATTTGCAAGTTCCCCTCCCAAGTTACACACCATCCTGACTTGGAAATATATCGGCCGTTCCTTCATCGTCGTTGAGTCAAAATCCTGGAACTCCCTTCCCTAACAGCACTGTGGGAGTACCTTCACCACACGGACTGCAGCGGTTCAAGAAGGCGGCTCACCATCACCTTCTCGAAGGTGTGCGCCGCTGGCCCCGAAGAAAGCTGCCCACAGAGACCTTGCAATTTCTGTGGTGAGAAGTTTACCTTTTTCGATGCGCAGTTGAGATCAGTGCAGTATAGTGGGGAATCCCTAATGCAATCTGCTGTGACGTCAACAAGCTGTCCAAGCAGCCAATCACATTGCAGAATTCTCACAGACAGGGAAGCAGGAAATGAGAACCTGCTTTTATCCCGACTTTTTAAAAATGTTACAGACAGCAAAACAAAGATTGGGGTTCTCGCATGGGGATAAGGTAGAACATGAAATAATCGTGAACAAACTTGAAAAAATATATTGGGCCGTATTTTCCGATCGGAGGCTTCCTGCGTGCGGAGGCCTCTGATCTGGAAAAAGATCTACACACTTACCTGAGGGCTCCCGAGGTGTGTATAGTTTCGATCCTGGGCCTCTCCAACTCCAAGTGCGCAGGGCCTATGTATCCCAGAGGTGCATGCGGTTCGCAAGCGTCCCTGGGATCACATGGGCCAGGGGAGCCAATCAAAGAAGGGAATCTCCCTTCATACACCTGACAGATAGACCTAGATAGAGTCAAAGAGTCATAGAGTTATACAGCACAGAAAGAGGCCCTTCGGCCCATCGTGTCCGCGCCGGCCATCAAGCCCTGTCTATTCTAATCCCATTTTCCAGCACTTGGTCCATAGCCTTGTATGCTATGGCGTTTCAAGGGCTCATCTAAATGCTTCTTGAATGTTGTGAGAGTTCCTGTCTCTACCACCCTTTCAGGCAGTGAGTTCCAGATTCCAACAACCCTCTGGGTGAAATTTTTTTTCCTCACATCCCCTCTAAACCTCCTGCCCCTTACCTTGAAACTATGCCCCTGGTTATTGACCCCTCTACTAAGGGTTCTACCATATCTATGCCCCTCATAATTTTGTACACCTCAATCAGGTCTCCCCTCAGCCTTCTCTGCTCTAAGGAAAACAACCCCAGCCTGTCCAGTCTCTCTTCATAGCTGAAGCGCTCCAGCCCAGGTAACATCCTGGTGAATCTCCTCTGCACCCTCTCCAATGCAATCACATCCTTCCTATAGTGTGGTGACCAGAACTGCACACAGTATTCCAGCTGTGGCCTAACTAGCGTTTTGTACAGCTCCATCCTAACCTCCCTGCTCTTATATTCTATGCCTCAGCTAATGAAGGCAAGTATCCCATATGCCTTTCTAACCACCTTATCTACCTGTCCTGCTGCCTTCAGGGATCTATGTACATGCACACCAAGGTCCCTCTGATCCTCTGTCCTTCCTAGGGTCCTACCATTCATTGTGTATTCCCTTGCCTTCCTTGTTTGTCATCCCAAAATGCATCACCTCACACTTTTCAGGGTTAAATTCCATTTGCCACTGTTCTGCCCATCTGACCAACCTGTCTATATCGTCCTGTAGCCTGAGGCTTCCCTCCTCGCTATTTACCACTCCACCAATTTTCGTGTCATCTGCGAACTTACTGATCATACCTCCTACATTCATATCTAAATCATTAATGTACACTACAAACAGCAAAGGACCCAGCACCGATCCCTGCGGTACACCACTGGACACAGGCTTCCAGTCACAAAAACAACCTTCGACCATCACCCTCTGCCTCCTGCCACTAAGCCAATTTTGGATCCAATGTGCCAAATTGCCCTGGATCCCATGGGCTCTTACCTTCTTGACCAGTCTCCCATGTGGGACTTTGTCAAAAGCCTTACTGAAGTCCATGTAGACTACATCAACTGCACTACCCTCATCCATACACCTAGTCACCCCCTCGAAAAATTCAATCAAATTGGTCAGGCATGATCTCCCCCTGACAAAGCCATGCTGACTATCCCTGATTAATCCCTGCCTCTCCAAGTGGAGACTAATTCTGTCCCTCAGAATTTTTTCCAATAATTTCCCTACCACTGATGTTATGCTCACTGGCCTGTAATTCCCTGGTTTATCCCTACTACCCTGCTTGAACAATGGTACTACGTTAGCTGTTCTCCAGTCCTCTGGTACCTCCCCTGTGGCCAGAGAGGTTCTGAAAATTTGTGTCAGAGCCCCTGCAATCTCCTCCCTTGCCTCACACAGCAGCCTGGGATACATCCCATCGGGGCCTGGGGATTTATCCACTTTTAAACCCGCTAAAACCGCTAGTACCTTCTCCCTCTTAATACTAATTTGTTCAAGTATATCACAATCCCCCTGCCTGATTTCTATGCCTACATCACCCTTCTCCATAGTGAACACAGATGCAAAATATTCATTTAAAACCTTACCTACATCTTCCGGCTCTACACACAGATTGCCACTTTGGTCCCTAATGTCCTCTTTCCCTGGTTATCCTCTTGCCCTTAATATACTTATAAAACACCTTGGGATTTTCCTTTATATTGCCCGCCAGTGTTTTTTCATGCCCCCTCTTCGCTCTCCTAATTTCTTTTTTAAGTACCCCCCTGCACTTTCTATACTCCTCTCGGGCTTCCATTGTTTTTAGTCCTTTGTATCTGCCAAAAGCCTCCCTTTTTTTCCTAATCCATTCTTGTATATCCCTTGACATCCAGGGTTCCCTGGACTTGTTAGTCCCACCCTTGACCTTTACGGGAACATGTTGGCGTTGTACTCTCTCTATTTCCTTTCTGAAAGACTCCCTGATGTGGATTTTCCTACAAGTAGCTGATCCCAGTCCACTTTGGCCAGATCCTGCCTTATCATAATAAAATCGTCCTTCCCCCAATTTAGAACCTTTATTTCCGGTCCATCTTTGTCCTTTTCCATGACTACCTTAAATCTCACCGAATTATGGTCACTGTCACCAAAATGCTCTCCTACTGACACATCTACCACTTGCCCGGCTACATTCCCTAGAATTAGGTCCACTACCGGCCCCTCTCTTGTAGGACTTTCTACATGCTGGCTCAAAAAGCTCTCGTGGATGCACTTTAAGAATTCCGCACCCTCTAAGCCTTTCACCCTCTGATTATCCCAATTAATATTGGGGAAGTTGAAATCCCCTACTATTATTACCCTAGTATTTCTACACTTCTCTGAGATTTACCTACATATCTGTTCCTCTATCTCCCCCTGACTGTTTGGGGGCCTATAGTGCACTCCCAGGAAAGTGTTTGCCCCATTTTTGTTTTTAAGTTCTACCCATATGGCCTCATTAGAGGAACCTGCTAAGATATCATCCCACCTTACAGCAGTAATTGACTCCTTGATTAATATTGCGACACCCCCTCCTCTTTTACACTCCCCTCTGTCTCGCCTGAAGATTCTATACCCCGGAATATTGAGCTGTCAAATATATGAATGGAGATCACCCCAAAAACACTGTAAAACATTAAATAATTTTTAAGAAAACATCACATTTTTAAAATTAGTTGAAATTACAATAAATTAAATATTGTAAACAAAAATTTAATTTTTTGAAAAACATAATTAAAGTTTTTTACAGGGCTAAAAATAAACTTACCTTTTTTAAAGTATTTTTCAATGATAAATGACTGAAATAAATTTTCGTTTTTTACTTTTTATCAACTCTTATCCTGGTAAAAGCAGGCCTTACTCCTGCTTTAACCAGGCGTAAGAATTCTAAGGGTTTTCTGCGGGCGAAGGGTCTCCAGAAAGCGGAACTCTCCCCGCCCGCAGAGGCCCTTCTCCCGGGCAGGCAGAGGATCTGTCAAGACCATTATTGACAGATCGGAAATGCCGGTTTCAGCGCATGTGCTGTGCATGCCTGAAACCGGCATTTCCGATGTCCCTACGGGTGTGTACACAGCGCATACCCACCCGTAGGGATCGGAATATGCGGGCCATCATTTTTTTTAACGTCTCTTAAAAATTGTCAATTTTAACATAATGGAGAAATTTGACACTCCACAAAATTAAAATTATTTTTTCAGGGCCATAAATGTTCAGCAGTCAATACATTGCTAAAACCCCAGTTGCACCTAATCCAACAAGGCCTAACTTTTAATGGGGTGTTTAACAGCAATATTAACGCAGAAAAGCCCAAGTTTTCGTCAGTTTCACTGATTTCCCTGATTACACTGATTGCCGGCTATGGGGGATGGAGGGGGGCCACAGCGCAGCCAGGTGTCGGAGCAATGAATGACTGACCGTAATTTCAGGATTTCCACGTTTGGACACGCATGCGCTAAATCCTGAAGTTGCGGTCAGTTTCAAAGGGGTAATAACGGCGAATGCTGAGAGTTCACCATTATTAACCAGTTCAATTCTGGGCACCACACTTCAGGACGGATGCAGAGGAGATTTACTAGAATGGGACCAGGGATGAGGGACTTCAGTTATCTGGAGAGACTGGAGAAGCTAGAGTTGTTCTCCTTAGAGCAGAGATGGTTAAGAGGAGATTTGATAGAGATGATCAAAATCATGAATGCTTATAATAGAGTTTGTAAGGAGACACTGTTTGCAGTGGTGGAAAGGTCGGTAACCAGAGGAAACAGGTTTAAGCTGATTGGAAAAAGAACCAGAGGCGACAAAAGGAAACATTTTTTTACACAGCGAGTTGTTGTGATCTGGAATGCGCTGCCTGAAAGGGTGGTGGAAACAGATTCAATAGTAACGTTCGAAAGGAAACTGGATAAATACTTGAAGGGAAAAAAAATTACAGGGCTATGCAGGGCGGGAATATATTGGGCCGGGGTGTATATCGGGCGGGTGTTTAAAATTTATTCACGGGTTGTGGGTGTCGCTGGCGAGGCCAGCAGTTATTGCCCATCCCTAATTGTTCTTGAGAAGATGGTGGTGAGCCGCCTTCTTGAACCATTGTAGTCAGTGTGGTGAAGGTACTCCCACAGTGCTGTTAGGGAGGGAGTTCCAGGATTTGGACCCAGCGACGATGAAGGAACAGCGATAGATTTCCAAGTCAGGATGGTGTGTGACTTGGAGGGGAACTTGGAGGTGGTGGTGTTCCCATGCGCCTGCTGCCCTTGTTTCCCCCACTCTCTCTCTCACTTTCTCTCTCACTCTTTCGCTCACACTCTCGCTCATTCTCTTGTTCTCCGTTGAGGGAAAGTGGGAAAAAATGAGATAAAAACAAAGAAGAGAAAGAGAAAAAAGAAACAGAAAGAGAGAAGAGAAGATTGGAGAGATGAGGCGAGAAGAATATATGATTGCTGCTTGGCTAGATTCCTGGGTCCTTTCTAAGATGCAACTTTATGCTTTTGACCTTGTTTATTCCTGGTGTCAATTGACCCCTGAGGTAGATAGTTGTTTACAGCACTGTACATATCTACTGTTAGCAATTAAAGGGACTGTTTTTTTCTACATAGAGAGAGACTGGTTGGAATTTTTTTTACAGGATGTGCCTGCTCAGACCAGTGCTGGTCTAGGTATTCCTGGGCAGTTTGTACGATCTATCTTGCTGTGACTGTTACATAACTCCTAATATTAATCTGTGAATAGAGAAGACATTCTAATATTTGCAACAGCCTTTTGTTCCTGTGTCACTCTCTGCGCAAGCTGTCTGTGCACAGGTATTGCCCGTGTCCCAAGTATTTCCCACCCAGAAATTACTGTTGGAGATATTAGTGGACGAATTCTTAATGCGTCCGTATGAATGTCCTCAGAAAAGAGCCCGTAACCCGTTTAACATGACTAGGTTGGTGTCTTCACTATGTAGTGGACAGGGGAATTTCATCGGAAGGCGTTAAGCATTGATCAGTTAATATTGCCACCAGTCAGTTCTGTGCTGCACATATTTAAAATTGAAATGATATTATAGATAAGTTGCAACCCCCTGGCCCCCCTCGTAGCACCAACGCACCTTATTGTACTAAGAGGTGACTTGGGGCCAATAGGAAGTACCTGCACCTATATAGTGGCTTTCATGACCTCAGTACTTCCTTAAGTGCTTTACAACCAATGAAGTACTTTCTGAACTGCAGTCACTGTTGTGCAACCATCTTCAGCCAGAAGTGCCGAGTGGATGATCCATATCGGCCTACTCCCGAGGTCGCCACCATCACAGAAGCCAGTCTCCAGCCAATTCGATTCACTCCATGTGATCTCAAGAAACGACTGAGCGCACTGGATACAGCAAAGGCTATGGGCCCCGATAACATCCCGGATATCGTGCTGAAGACTTGTGCTCCAGATCTAGCCACGCCTCTAGCCAAGCTGTTCCAGCACATCTACAACACTGGCATCTATCCGACAATGTGGAAAACTGCCCAGGTATGTCCTGTCCACAAAAACCAGGACAAATCCAAACTGGCCAATTACCGCCCCATCAGTCTACTCTCAATCATCAGTAAAGTGATGGAAGGTGTCATCGACAGTGCTATCAAGCAGCACTTACTCACCAATAACCTGCTCATTGATGACCAGTTTGGGTTCTGCCAAGACCACTCGGCTCCTGACCTCATTACAGCCTTGGTCCAAACATGGACAAAGGAGCTGAATTCCAGAGGTGAGGTGAGAGTGACTGCCCTTGACATCAAGGCAGCATTTGACCGAGTGTGGCATCAAGGAGTCCTAGTAAAACTGAAGTCAATGGAAATCGGGGGGAAAACTCTCCACTCGCTGGAGTCATACCTAGCACAAAGGAAGATGGTTGTGGTGGTTGAAGGTCAATCATCACAGCCCCAGGACATCGCTGCACGAGTTCCTCAGGGCACTGTCCTAGGCCCAACCATCTTCAGCTGCTTCATCAATGACCTTCCCTCCAACATAAGGTCAGAAGTGGGGATGTTCGCTGATGACTGCACAGTGTTCAGCGCCATTCACAACTCCTCAGATAATGAAGCAGTCCATGCACGCATGCAACAAGACCTGGGCGACGTTCAGGCTTGGGCTGATAAGTGGCAGGTAACATTTGCGCCACAGAAGTGCCAGGCAATGACTATCTCCAACAAGCGAGAGTCTAACCACCACCCCATGACATTCAATGGCATTACCATCGCCAAATTCCCCACCATCAACATCCTGGGGGGTCAACATTGACCAGAAACTTAACTGGACCAGCCATATAAATACTGTGGCTACAAAAGTAGGTCAGAGGCTAGGTATTCTGCGGTGAGTGTCTCACCTCCTGACTCCCCAAAGCCTTTCCACCATCTACAAGGCACAAGTAAGGAGTGTGATGGAATACTCTCCACTTGCCTGGATGAGTGCAGCTCCAACAACACTCAAGAAGCTCAACACCATCCAGGACAAAGCAGCCCGCTTGATTGGTACCCCATCCACCACCTTAAACATTCACTCCCTCCACCACCGGCGCACCGTGGCTGCAGTGTGTGCCATCTACAAGATGCACTGCAGCAACTCGCCAAGGCTTCTTTGGCAGCACCTCCCAAACCCGCGAACTCTTCCACCTAGAAGGACAATGGCAGCAGCCGCATGGGAACACCACCACCTCCAAGTTCCCCTCCAAGTCACACACCATCCTGACTTAGAGGTACATCACCGATCCTTCATCGTCGCTGGGTCAAAATCCTGGAACTCCCTCCCTAACAGCACTGTGGCAGTACCTTCACCACACGGACTGCAGCGGTTCAAGAAGACAGCTCACCACCACCTTCTCAAGGGCAATTAGGGATGGGCAATAAATGCTGGTCTTGCAGCAACGCCCACATCCCATAAACAAATTTTTTAAAATGTAAGAAAAGTGGCAGCTGATTTGCGCACAGCAAGCTCCCACAAACAGCAATGTGATAATCACCAGGTAATCTGCTTTTTAGGTGTTGGTTGAGCGATTAATGTTGACCAAGACACCGGGGAGAACTCCCCTGCTCTTTTTTAAATAGTGCCATGGGATCTTTTACGTCCACTTGAGAGGGCAGACAAGGCCTCAGTTTACCGTCTCACCTGAAAGACGCCAACTCCAACAGTGCAGCACTCCCTCAGTACTGAACTGGGAGTGTCCGTCTAGATTTTGTGTTGAAGTCTCTGGAGTGGGACTTGAACCCACGACCTTCTGACGCACAGGCAACTGTGCTGCCACTGAGCCAAGGCTGACCTTTACTGCATATACACCTGCAGTGAGACGCTGCTCATAGTCAATGCCATGCAGATACTTGCGCCATTCCTTCCTGTATTTCCAAGATCTGTCATTTGGGTTTAAAAATGCAACCTATTTTGATTTATTTCAGCCACTTAAATTAACAAAGTTCTAAGTGTAGATTCAGCAACACCCCTGACTCAGGAGAGGCGATTTTAACCCTAACCGCCCGGCGGGAACTGAGTGAGTGGGCCGTTAAAATCGGCCGGGTGACTTCACGGACTCAATGGGCCGAATGGCCTCCTTCTGTGCCGTTATGACTCTATGGGCTCGATTTGAAGTGGGACAAAAGTGGGATTTTGCCCTGATTGGGCACTTGATTTCCAGCGTGTGGAAACCCCTGGCCCAATGAGTCTTTTCATACAGAAAGTCGCCTCCGATGACGTCATCAATGCTGCTGGATTTAAGGCCTGCAAGCAGCCTTGCTTCTTCTGGAGACTTTAAACTTTATGCCCATTGTGATCGCTTCATTCAGCAACTATGTCCATCAGTAGGCCAAAGTGTGCTCCAAGGTTCGATGAGGCCTCCCTCCAAGCTCTGGTGGAGGGAGCAAGATCAAATAAGGAGGTGCTCTTCCCTTCCTCAGGGAGGAAAAAGCCTCCCCAGCAGACTAAAGCTGTGTGGATGCAAGAGGCCCAGGAAGTCAACTCAATCTCTATGTGCCGCAGAACCTGGCTGCAGTGCAGGAAGAGGTTTCATGACCTTCTCCGCACAGGAAAAGTGAGTATGACTTTCCCATCACCCTTAATTAGATCCCCATCGCCTCTCCTCACCAGCACTCTGCTTTGCCAACCTTTTCCTCCACATCCCACTTGACACATACATCCCTGCACCCTTACCCATTCCCTCTCTCTCTATGGTCACATTCACTTAACTATTCGACCATGCAGCCCTCACAATTCCTATCACTGTGATGCAACAACAACAACAACTTACAACACACAGGGAGGGCCCTTTGTCTCCTTCTAAGCATCTATGCTCTGGATTCTCTACACTCACTCCTTCATTCTCACTCAAACTTCACTTGTGTCCCTCATTGTAGGAAAAGAGAGCCCACAATAAGAGGGAAAGAGCGAGGACAGGAGGAGGGCCACCCTCAGTAGCCCAGCTCACCACCTCAGAGGAGGCGGCCCTGGAACTCGCCGGTGTCGAGGAAGATTCGCAAGTGGGGGACGGACAGACGGGCGCATCACAGCAAGCTGGTGACAGAATAGTTTGGCATCTCTCTCATTGACATTGCATGAGTGACTGATAATGATTCTGATGCTCTAACAGATTGACTTATGATCATCTGCACAATTCAATGTGCATGCAACCTTTACCTCACATGTCTAACTCTTTCCTTTACTCCCCCACAGGACCATCGACAGCCCACGTCCCCACTGTCCAGGAGGAACAGCCTGAGCTTCCAGACTCCTCAGAGGAAGCTGCAACCTCTGAGGGTGCAGTGTCAGCAGAATTCAGCGCACCCAGCACCAGCGCAGACACTCACACCTCGGTGGGACCTTCGCGAGATAGAGTAGTGTTGTCACCTGGTGTATCACAGCTCACAAGTGAGCATCAGCAGATGGTGGAGACAGGGACAGCAGTGGAGAGTCCTCGTCGGAGGGCGCAGGACTCTCCCAGCTCGGCTCCACTGCATGTCGACCCTGTGCCTCTGGGTCCATCCAGAAGGAGAGCGGTGCTGGAACTCCAGGAACAGGTGCAGGAGTCTCTGGCAGGTTTTGTCTCCAGGGTCGCTGCGAGTGTGGAACGAATGGAGGAGTCCATCGCGAACATGAGCAGAGCCTTTGTGGAGGCATTGGCGCAAGAACGCATCACCACGGAAAGGATGGCAACCTCTGTGGAAAGGATGGCTACGGTAGAGGAGAGGATGGCTACGGCCATGGAGGAGCTAAGTCGCCAGAATGTTGAAAACATGGTCATTGTTCAGAATAGATTGACATCGCTTGAGGAGCGATGGTCAGCTATTGAGCATAGAAACCAGACCTTCATGGAAGTCCTCTGGAGTAGGACTTCCAGTGCAGAAATGGGTCCTCATGGCCCCCCTGAAGTGCAGCAAGGTGCTGTCAAGTCACTTGCTAGCTCTGAAGTGGGGCTGACCCATGAGAGGGATGTTGGTGGCAGACAACAAGGAAGTGGGGGCTCCTCTTCAAGCACTCACATGACCATGCCACTGCAAAGCCCTCGGTCAGAGCCCCACCAGAGTCCTCACCCAACTGAGATGGGCGTCTCATCCCCTGCACAGCCGCAGGAGCAGCAGACTGTTGCCGAGCCCTCACAGGTTCGCAACCCCAGAGGACGCCCGCCAAAGGTGTCGAGACAGGAGCAACAAGAAAGTGAGCAAGGGGCCTCCACATCTGCTGAAGCCACAGGGGAAGCACCACGTAGGAGCATGCGTAAGAGGAAGATAAAGCACAAGTAGTCACAAGGGTAGTCACTTGGGTGTTCTGTTGTATTGATTTATGACAAGCCATCCTTGAATTGTTGTGATAAACAGATTTGATGGCAAACTGTTGAAGTTGTGGCCTGTGTCATTTTGCAAATGGGACTTCTACATTGAGGGCTTAGAGTGACTTGCAATTGTCAGTATGGTGGTCAGAGTGATAGGAATCCGCAGGTTCTTGTCCATTGTCGATGCTCTGGTAAGAAGGTGCGAGGCAAAAGTGTTTGATTGTGCAGGCTAAGCAAAGCTGGCCAACATGAGTGCATCCCTTGCATCCCGGGCAGCAATGTGGTCATGCGCTGGCGCCTTCTGGCCTGTGCAGCTTCAGGTGGGTGAGCAGCAGCTTGGCTCTCCTGTTGTTGCTGCTGCTGTTGGTGCTGCTGTTGTTCATGGATCTGTTGCTGCCACGGCTGGTCTTCATCCAAATCTGATGTCCAGGAGGAAAGGAAATAAATGGTTCCCATGCTTCTGGTATATGCCTCAGTTGAGGAAGCGCTCAGTCAAGGTGGGGAGAGGGGTTTCCCAGGAGGTCACACTGGGGATGGGTGTCAGGCTCCAAACTTCCACAACACTGAGTATGCCTGCTAAAAGTTCCCCCAGACCTGAGAAAACAAAGTTCTGCCACCTGCAAATGATCATTGGTGAAAACTCCTTTTTAATGGTGGAGCTGCAGCTGTTAGTAAGCAATCCACTTGTGAGGCCGCCAGGATTAACTGGCGTGTTCCAGAGGAGACGTGCAGGACGGGGGAAAAGTGTTAAAATCAGAAAGGCCTCTCAAAATGGGATTATAGAGGCAATTATCTGGTTGTTAAGGGCCTTAAGGGCCTATCCCGCCTCTTGGAGGTGGGATGGAAACGGGGTCTGAAACCCTGGTTCTGGGAAAATTGCTCGGAGGCGGGCTCGAGGCGGGATCGGAGCCGCCCGCCATTTTTTTGCAATTTTAACACCTCACACGCCTCCAATCCTGCCTCCTCGGGCCTGGCAAAATCGAGCCTATGACTCTATGACTTACTGTTTATCTGAACAGGCAGCAAGGGCACATCCCCTGAGGCTGGCACAGTCCACCTTAAATATGCAGATCGAGGTCGGGCAATGTAGCTGTTTGTGGGAGCTTGCTTTGCACAATTTGGCTGCCGCGTTTCCTACATTACAACAGTGACAACACTTGAAAAGTACTTAGTTAGTTGTAAAGCGCATTGGACCGTCCTGAGGACATGAAAGGCGCTATATAAATGAAAGTCCTTTCATCTTTCTAAATCGTGACATCAACCCCGTTTTTGAATGAGTTTGTAATCCTGCTGTTCTGCTGATCGTGGAACTGAATCTGAGGACTGGACTTTGCTCCAGGAATCAGATAGGTTGGCGAGGGAAGAAGGGGCGGAAATTGGGCGCGGCCTGAATCCTCCTGGGGGCCCACGGGTGGGCTCCCACTTGCTGGCCTGAATCAGTCCGGGGCTTGGCCATGAATGGGTAATGCCCTCTGGCCCAGGAAACTGAGCCCCCGGGGGTCACTGCAGGTTCGGGGAAGGTGAGCACTAATAGAACCCCGACCTGGTGGGGGAGATCAGGAAAATAAAATTAGAGAGATGAATGCGTGGCTCAAAGACTGGTGTGGGAGAAATGGGTTTCAATTCCTGGGGCACTGGCACTGGCACCAGTACTGGGGAAAGTGGAATCTGTATCGTTGGGACGGTCTTCACCTGAACCATGCTGGGACCAGTGTTCTGGCGAGTCATATAACTAGGGCGGTAGAGAGGGCTTTAAACTAAATATTGGGGGCATGGGATCAAATTTGGGAAGATGTGGTAATTCAAAGTTTAGAGACAAGACAATAGAGAAAGGTATTAATATGGGAAATGATAAACAAACTGTGACAGGAAGGGATAGAGAGTACAAATCTAAGAGTAAATCAACAGATAAGGCTAGAGGTTACAAAAATAATAAAAGGACAAAACTAAAGGCTCTGCATCTGAATGCACGTAGCATTTGAAACAAAACAGATGAACTGATAGCGCAAATAGAAATAAATAAATATGATCTGATAGCCATTACAGAAACATGGCTGCAGGATGACATAGATTGGGACCTGAATATTGAAGAGTACATGACATTTAGGAAGGACAGGAAGGTGGGAAAAGGTGGAGGGGTGGCTCTGTTAATTAATGATGGTATTAGCACAACAGAGAGGGATGACCTAAGTTCAGGAAACCAGGATGTAGAAGTGATTTGGGTAGAGATGAGAAATAATAAAGGCAAGAAGTCACTTGTGGGAGTGGTGTACAGGCCCCTAACAGTAACCACATGGTAGGAGGGAGTATAAAGGAAGAAATAATGGGAGCTTGTCAGAAGGGTACGGCAATAATCATGGGGGATTTTAATCTGCATATAGACTGGAAAAATCAGATGGGCAAAGGTAGCCTAGATGAGGAGTTCATGGAATGTTTTCGGTATAGTTTCTTACAACAGCACATTCTGGAGCCAACCAGAGAGCAGGCTATACTAGACCTGGTATTGTGCAATGAGATCGGATTAATTAATGACCTCATAGTGAAGGCGCCCCTAGGTAGCAGCGATCATAATATGATTGAATTTTACATTCAGTTTGAGAGAGAGAAGAGTGGGTCCAAGACTAGTATTTTAAACTTAAATAAGGGCATGAAGGCAGAGCTAGCTAAAGTGAACTGGCAAATTAGGTTAAGGGCTAGGTCAATAGAGTTGCAGTGGCAGACATTTAAGGGGATATTTCAAAATACACAGAATATATACATTCCAACAAGAAAGAAAAATTCCAAGGAGAGGACCCACCATCCGTGGTTAACTAAAAAAGTTAAAGATAGTATTAAACTTAAAGAAAAAGCATATAATTGCGCAAAGATGGGTGGCAGGTCAGAAGATTGGACAGAATATAAAAAACAGCAAAGAATGACTAAAAGATAATAAGGAGAGAAAAATTAGAGTACGAGAGAAAGCTCGCTAGAAATATAAAAACAGATAGTAAGAGTTTCTATAGATATTTTAAAAATAAAAGAGTTAACAACGTGAGCGTTGGTCCTATAAAAAGTGAGTCTGGGGAATTAATAATGGAAAATAAGGAGATGGCAGTTGAATTGAACAAGTATTTTGCATCGGTCTTCACTATAGAGGATACAAGTAACATCCCAGAAATAGCTGTAAATCAGGAAATGGAAGGGAGGGAGGAACTCAAGAAAATTATAATCACCAGGGAAGTGGTACTGAGCAAATTGTTGGAGCTGCAGGCTGACAAGTCCCCGGGTCCTGATGGACTTCATCCTAGGGTCTTAAAAGAAGTGGCTAGTGAGATAGTTGATGCGTTGGTTTTAATTTTCCAAAATTCCCTAGATTCGGGGAAGGTTCCATTAGATTGGAAAATAGCGAATGTAACTCCTTTATTCAAAAAGGGAGGGAGACAGAAAGCAGGATACTACAGGCCAGTTAGCTTAACATGTTGGAAGCTATTATTAAAGACATTATAGCAGGGCATTTAGAAAAGTTGAAAGTAATCAGGCAGAGTCAAAAAATAACAACAGAAAACGCTGGAAAAACTCAGCAGGCCTGGGAGCATCCGTGGAGAGAGAAACAGAGTTAACGTTTCAGGTAGAAGACCTTTTGTCAGAACTGGAAAAAAGCAGGAAATGGAATAGATTTTAAAGCAAGTTTAGGGGCTGGGAAAAGGGGGAGGGGATGAAAGAACAAAAGGGAAGGTCAGTGATAGGATAGAAAGCAGGAGAGATTAAGAGACATTGAGAGACATTAAGAGATATTCAAGGCAAGAGGAGGTGGTAATGGGACAGGTTAAGGAACAAAGGATGGCTCTAGATGAAGTGTGAATTGCGCTGGCAGAATGAAGGACAGCTGCCATGTGGGAGGGAAGAAAAAAAGGCCAAACAAAAAGTGTGGATAAAAAATATATATATATATATGATAGGGGCCGAGGTTATGATCTGAAATTGTTGAACTCTATGTTGAGTCCAGAGGGCTGTAGAGTGCCTAATCGAAAGATGAGGTGCTGTTCCTCGAGCTTATGCTGAGCTTCCGTGGAACAATGCAAGAGGCCGAGGACGGTGAGGTCTGAGTGGGAGTGAAGCGGAGAATTAAAGTGACAGGCCACCGGGAGCTCGGGGTCCCCCTTACGGACTGAACGGAGGTGTTCTGCAAAGCGGTCACCCAATCTGCATTTGGTCTCCCCAGTGTAGAGGAGACCACATCGTGAGCAGCGAATATAGTATACTAAATTGCAAGAAGTGCAAGTAAATCGCTGTTTCACCTGGAAGGGGTGTTTGGGGCCCTGGACAGTGGGAAGGGGGGAGGTATAAGGGCATGTGTTGCATCTCCTGTGCTTGTACGGGAAGGTGCCGGGCGAAGGGGAAGGGGTGCTGGGGGTGGTAGAGGAGTGGACTAGGGTGTCGCGGAGGGAGCGGTCCCTACGGAATGCTGAAAGGGGAGGTGAGGGGAAGATGCGTTTGGTGGTGGGATCACGCTGGAGGTGGCGGAAATGGCAGAGGATGATCCGTTGAATGTGGAGGCTGATGGGGTGAAAGGTGAGGACAAGGGGAACTCTATCATGGTTCCGGGAGGGAGGGGCAGGGGTGAGGGCAGAAGTGCGGGAGATAGAACGGACACGGTCGAGGGCCGTGTCAACCACAGTAGAGGGGAATCCTCGGTTGAGGAAAAAGGAAGACATGTCGGAAGCACTGGTATGGAAGGTGGCATCGTCAGAGCAGATGCGGCGGAGACGGAGAAACTGGGAGAATGGAATAGAGTCCTTACATGAGGCGGGGTGGGAGGAAGTGTAGTCCAGGTAGCTGTGGGAGTCTGTGGGCTTGTAGTGAATGTTTGTCAATAACCTATCCCCAGAGATGGAGATGGAGAAGTCGAGGAAGGGAAGGGAAGAGTCAGAGATGGACCATGTGAAGGTGAGGGGAGGGTGGAAATTGGAAGCAAAGTGAATGAAATTTTCTAGTTCAGGGTGAGAGCAGGAGACGGCACCGATACAGTCATCAATGTACCGGAAAAAGAGGTGAGAGAGGGGACCCGAGTAGGACTGGAACAAAGAGTGTTCCACATATCCCACAAAAAGGCAGGCATAGCTAGGACCCATGCGGGTACCCATAGCAACACCTTTGATTTGGAGGAAATGAGTGGAGTCAAAGGAGAAGTTGTTCAATGTGAGAACAAGTTCAGCCAGGCGGAGGAGGGTGGTGGTGGATGGGGACTGGTTGGGCCTCTGTTCAAGGAAGAAGCGGAGCGCCCGCAGGCCATCCTGGTGGGGAATGGAGGTGTAGAGGGATTGTACGTCCATAGTGAAAAGGAGGCGGTTGGGGCCGGGAAACTGAAGTCAACATGGTTTTGTGCAAGGGAAATCATGTTTAACCAATTTATTGAAGTTATTTGAGGAAGTAACATGTGCTGTGGATAAAGGGAAACCGGTGGATGTACTGTACTTAGATTTCCAGAAGGCATTTGATAAGGTGCCACATCAAAGGTTATTGTGGAAAATAAAAGCTCATGGTGTAGGGGGTAACATATTGGCATGGGTAGAAGATTGGCTAGCTAACAGGAAACAGAGAGTAGGCATAAATGGGTAATTTTCTGATTGGTAAGATGTAACGAGTGGTGTGCCACAGGGATCAGTGCTGGGGCCTCAACTTTTTACAATTTATATAAATGACTTGGATGAAGGGACCGAAGGTATGGTTGCTAAATTTGCTGATGACACAAGATAGGTAGGAAAGTAACTTGTGAAGAGGACATAAAGAGGCTACAAAGGGATATAGATAAGTTAAGTGAGTGGGCAAAGATCTGGCAAATGGAGTATAATGTGGGAAAATGTGAAGCTGTCCATTTTGGCAGGAAGAATAAAAAAGAAGCATATTATCTAAATGGTGAGAGATTGCAGAGCTCTGAGATGCAGCGGGATCTGGGTGTCCTAGTGCATGAATCACAAAAGGTTACTATGCAGGTACAACAAGTAATTCGGAAAGCTAATAGAATGTTATCGTTTATTGCGAGGAGAATTGAATACAAAAGTAGGGAGGTTATGCTTCAGTTATACAGGGCATTGGTGAGACCACATCTGGAGTACTGTGTACAGTATTGGTCTCCTTATTTAAGGAAGGATGTAAATGCGTTGGAAGCAGTTCAGAGAAGGTTTACTAGACTAATACCTGGAATGGGCGGGTTGTCCTATGAGGAAAGGTTGGACAGGCTAGGCTTGTATCCACTGGAGTTTAGAAGAATAAGAGGTGACTTGATTGAAACATATAAGATCCTGAGGGGTCTGGACAGGGTGGATGTGGAGAGGATGTTTCCTCTTGTGGGAGAATCTAGAACTAGGGGTCACTGTTTAAAAATAAGGGGCCGCCTATTTAAGACAGAGATGAGGAGAAATTTTTTCTCACAGAGGGTGGTGAGTCTTTGGAACTCTCTTCCTCAGAGGGTGGTGGAAGCAGAGTCTTTGAATATTTTTAAGGCAGAGGTAGATAGATTCTTGGTAAGCAAGGGGGTGAAAGGTTATCTGGGGTAGGCGGGAATGTGGAGTAATCATATCAGCCATGATCTTATTGAATGGCGGAGCAGGCTCGAGGGGCCGAGTGGCCTACGCCTGCTCCTAATTCGTATGTTCGTATTTAAATCCAGTGCTGTGAGTTTCCTTCGCTTTATCTCTGCTTTTCAGTATGCAACCAATCAGCAAAGGAACCAAGTTTAACTTGAAATAACAACAGAAAACGCTGGAAAAACTCAGCAGGCCAGGCAGCATCCGTGGAGAGAGAAACAGAGTTAACGTTTCAGGTCGAAGACCTTTCCTCAGAACTGGAAATAGCAGGAAATGAAATAGATTAAGGCAAGGATAAAGCTGGGAAAAGGGGGAGGGGATGCAAACACGAGAAGGGAAACTGAAAGCAGTGAAGATGAACAAGGTTGAAGAGACAAACGGAGGTCCAGTCGAAGAGAAGAGCAGAACTTCTTCAAGGTAGGCATTCCTAGAAGAGAGGTGGCAGTGGACCAAACATTAATACGATAGCAAAATACTGCGGATGCTGGAAATCCGAAATAACAACAGAAAACGCTGGAAATACTCAGCAGGCCAGGCAGCATCCGTGGAGAGAGAAACAGAGTTAACGTTTCAGGTCGAAGACCCTTCGTCAGAACTGGAAAAAAGCAGGAAATGAAATAGATTTAAAGCTGGGAAAAGGGGGAGGGGATGAAAGAACAAAAGTTTAACTTGAGCTGTTCACAGATGATTTAAGAAAGAAAGCGGAGCGTGGATCCACCGAGCGAGCTGCTGCAGTCGGCAGAGGTTTCTACAGGCAGCTGATGAGCCATTGAAGAATTTGAATCTTTAGTTTCAAAAATCCTAAAAATTCATGTTGTTCATGCATGAAATAGGTTTAAAATAGCTTCTGTAAAAGATACATATGTGGAAACTCTTATGTACGAGTATAAAAACAAAACAGTCCTTTGTTTTCTTTCTTTAATTTAATCGGAAATCATGTGAAGAGGACGAGGGAGGAGCTTTGAAATGTCCTCGGCTTTGAACATGGTGACATTATCATTTCAGGCCATGTGGCCTTGGTTCAGACTCTGCAATGATTAACCACATTTAAATGCCTCTTAAACTCCCTGGCGATTTTCTAACTGTACCGATCAAAGAGCAATGCGGCAGTGTTATTGATTCTCTCACCAATGATCATCTTTAGGTGAATCTCTGTTAAAAACCTGTGAGTGCCCTAAAACCTGCCTTCGCTCTCATTCCAACTGATGAAAAGTGTTACATTTTCCTTCAAGGTCGATGTACCTCTCGCTGAGCTTCACACCGACAGACCTGTTTCTGGGAGGGTTTTGGCGTGTGTTTATTCTCAGTCTGAGCGTTCATCAGACAAATCTAAATCATCATCTGCCAGGCGGCTGATGCCTCGCATAAAACAGCGTGTATTGTGTATAAAATGGCAGGTAGGGATTCCGAACAGTAAAGGGTTTGTCTGTTAACCCACACGGGATTGAATCACTGATATTTTATGCTCGCCTGTGTTCCCCTGGGGGGCTTCTCGATTACTGGGTTTTTCACAAAGAGCTTTGAAGTAGTGTGCCTTCTTGTCGGCTGGTTTACAGGTTATGTTTGAAGTGCTGCTATTAAGGCTTGGCACTAATTGTTCTGTTTCACTAATGGTGTGGTTAAGGTAAACAGTTTCCTTGTGTGGACCTATCAATTAGCTCGTCCAAGGACAACACGCACTCTGCCGTTTTATGGATGTGATCTGCACGATGGGAAACGGCTGAAGCCTTTCAATGCAAGCAAACCTCCTTGTGCCTTGTGTGAAAACCCAGACCCAAAGGTCTTTCACACCCACACTTGTAAGCACTAGCGTGAGGTGGTCCTGGGATACCACCAACACCAAATCCCGTCAGGAAGAGCCGCGGAAAATGCTGGAGATAGGCAGCATCTGGAATCAAAGGGAAATATTAACCTTGCCAGGAGTAGCCCTTCATCAGAACCTGAAGACCTGCGAGATGAACAGAGCGAGGGAAAGGGGAGGGGGAGAGAAGGAATGGTGGTTGGGTGGAGACCTGAGAGAATAGCGTGAGGCAGAAGGAGGCGCGATGTGAGAAATTAAAGAAATATAAAGGCACCTAGGAGACCCAGAGAAGGCATGAAAACCTGGCAAAGTGGAGCGGGATCCAGTGGTCCAGGAGTCTGGTGGAATGGAAAAGCAGGTCAACACCAGAGCTCGGGCTCCAGACCAGCCGGGAACCGCGGCAGCTCAAAGTCTGGCGGCTTCTATAACGGGCGGCGGATCCACATCGGAAAATCGACCCCTGGGTGGTCTTCATCAGTTGAAGAAAAAGGACCTCATTTTTCAACATTTCTAATGAGCAAAATGCAAGTACAACACTGCAGCAATTTAACTCTTGTCTTTGCACTAAAGGGACTGCAGCAACAATTCCAGAGTGTGATGTGATGGATTGTCTCCTGGATCTGAAAGTTGATAAGCCAGCGTTACGCCTGAGTTATTCCACCTATTTTATACTGGAATATAGAAAGAAAAAGGGCAGAATTTGTATTTCTATAGCGCCTTTCACGACCTCAGGGCAATCCTAAAGCGCCCCACAGCCAATGAAGCACTTTTGGAGGTGTAGTCAGTGTTGTAATGTAGGGAATATTCAGGCTTGAGTTGGATTCTGGAATGAGGAACTGTAATATAAACTTGAGAAGTCGCACAACACCAGGTTATAGTCCAACAGTTTTATTTGAAATCACAAGCTTTCGGAGCGGCTGCTCCTTCGTCAGGTGAAGTGAAGAAATACAAATGGGCACAGCATATATAGACAGAGAACACTGCCTGTGCAGAGAACAATGCCAGATGACTACAGTTAATCTTTCTGTCGATATGCGCGATCTTCTTGGATTATTAAAAACTTGTAATATAAACTGTCAGAGGATGAGCTGAGGGGGGTCACACTGGCACTACAGCTCTCCTCCTTAGAGGTGAATGTTAGGGCAAGGTACCAATGTAGGCCACAACTCCAAGCTGCTGTGAATTTGCCTTGTTTGATCTGGCCAAACCCGAGCTGGGCTTGTTTCAAGTTTCAAGTTATTGGAAAATGACAGAATAATACATCATGGATTTTTTTCAAACTTTTTTTTTGTGTAATTAAAAAGAACACGAAGGCTTCCCATCTGATTGTTCACCAGTTCGAAACTTTAGTGGTTTGGCTTAATTCATTCTGGCAAATGACAGGAGCCAAACCATACATTCAGTGACTGTCAGTTAAAAGGAAAGTTATATTGGAGGCTTTGTCCTGTGTAATACAGATTCAGACAATGAAATATATGGAATCTTTTGCTTCAGTAACTCAGAGTCCAATAAATAACAATTCAAGAGCCAAGCTAAAAGAAGGCTGGTGCCAAGTAACCTACGGACTGTTTAGGTTACGGGGAATTAAGGACTCAGCATTAACTGAAGCATCATTTTTAGATAACAGCCCAAAAATGTGGGAGGTGAAAGGGCAGGTTTTGCATTTTCTGCGCTTGCACGGGAAGGTGCCGTGGGAAGGGGAGTGGGTGTTGGTAGTGATGGAAGAGTGGACCAGGGTGTCGTGGAGGGAATGGTCCCTTTGGAATGCTAAAAGGGGAGGGGAAGATGTGTTTGGTGGAGGGATCACGCTGGAGTTGGCGGAAATGGCGGAGGATGATTCGTTGAATGTGAAGGCTGGTGGGGTGGAAGGTGAGGACAAGGGGAACCCTATTGTGGTTCCAGGAGGGAGGGGAAGGAGTGAGAGCAGCAGTGCGGGAAATGGAATGGGCATGGTCGAGTGGCCCTGTCACCACAGTGGAGGGAGATCCTCGATTGAGAAACAAGGAAGACATATTGGTCACAGCTGACACTAACTCTTTGTCTATATTACAGCAGTATATTCCTACAATACAACAGTGACTACATTTCAGAAGTACTTCATTGTAAAGCGCTTTGGGACGTCCTGAGGTTGTGAAAGGCGCTATATAAATGCAAATTATTTCTTTCTTGATAAGATTCTGAATAGAGCAGATGGAGTTGAAGCAAATCTTCATTTACTGCTGAGTTCTGTCATAATATCGGCAGCATTGAAATTTGAAACTTGATAAGCTTAATCTGTAATACAAAAGCAAAATACTGCGGATGCTGGAAATCTGAAATATAAACAGAAAATGCTGGAAATACTCAGCAGGTCAGGCAGCATCTGTGGAGAGAGAAACAGAGTTAACGTTCCAAAAGGTCATCGACCTGAAATGTTAACTTTGTTTCTCTCTCTCCGCTGATGCTGCCTGACCTGCTGAGTATTTCCAGCATTTTCTATTTATATTTGAGCTTAATCTGATTCAGGTTGAATTTGTCAAAATATTCAAATCAAAACCAGACCTCCGATACCTATTGAGTTTAGAGCTAGTATGTATTTTTAAAAATTAAATCTTGGATATGGGCGCCACTGGTGAGGCCGGCATTTATTGCCCATCCCTAGTTGCCCTTAAGAAGGTGGTGGTGGACCTTCTTGAACCACTGTAGTCCGTGTGATGAAGGTGCTCCCACAGTGCTGTTAGGTAGGGAGTTTCAGGATGTTGACCCAGCGACGATGTATACTGTGTTGGAAGTATGCTCTTGTATTTCTTGTACAGCTGTTTCAGACAGACAGAGTGAGATATGGGAATCTCAGACTTGAGGGAACTGGGTGGTGCGCCTCTGGCACCTGGGTTCAAGTCCAGTGCACACTGATGGAATGACATTCTCCACTGGCTGTAAGGGTCCGATATGACATGAGCTTGGGAAGTTCCAATCCAGTCCCCAATGGGTATGGGGCTAAAGCACAAAAAGGCCTCTAATTCTGTACTAATTCAGTAAGACATTGAGCTGGACCCAAAGAAGGATACTGAGGGAAATGGAAAAAAAATGACGCACTGATACACAAGGGAGTGCTCCTCGGGGATTGAGACTGAGGCACATTTTCACAGTATTCCAATCTCTCAGCACTGGTGCCTTTCACCTTGATAAGCAAACAACATTATTTTATGGAAGGATTGACCCTACACCCCTAGGATAGGTTTCAAAAGTTCACTCATGACATAAATTTACTGTTATTTTTGGAAAATATATAAATAATAATTGTAAAAGTTAAACGTTTATAAAGAAAAAAATACGTTTCCACTGTTTCTTGAAGAAAAGCAAAACAACTTGAGCAGGTATGCTGCGCTCCTGCATTAATGGCCAACAGTAAAATCTCAGTAACTGTGGGAGTCCTGTGTACCTCATATAAAGAGACTACCTTACACATTTACAAGGATACAATTGGCCAAGGCTCATAAATAAATAAAGAGCACACCTGGTTTCTATTGCCTTCCTATCGTTCCGGCAATATCCGGGCACTGACTGGTATTAACAATACAAGTGGCCAACACCTCTAATGAACCGATGCCTGCTACACTTTAATGGACAAGAATGGCGTCCAATCTTCTTAGAACTAGCTCTGCCAAACCGCCATTGCTGACTCTGCAACGAATGATAACCTAATTGAGCCAATCAATTCCTGAAATGTGCATTCCCAAATAAAAGAAAAAGACAGACTTGCATTTCTATAGCGCCTTTCACAACCTCGGAACGTCCCAAAGCGCTTCACAGCCAATTAAATATCTTTTGAAGTGTAGTCACTGTTGTAATGTCGGAAACTCGGCAGTCAATTTGCACACAGCAAGATCCCACAAACTACAATGTGATAATGATCAGTTAATTTTTTTTTTACTGGTGTTGGTTAAGGGATAAATATTAGCCAAGACACCAGGGAGAACTCCCTTGCTCTTCTTCAAAATATTGCCATGGGATCTTTTACCTCCACCTGAGAGAGCAGTTTTTAATGTCTCATCTGAAAGACAGCACCTCCGACAGTACAGCACTCCCTTAGTACGGCACTGGAGTGTCAGCCTAGAATTTTGTGCTCAAGTCTCTGGAGTGGGACTTTGAACCCACAACCTTCTGACTCAGAGAACTGAGCCATGGCTGACACATATGTGGAATGAATAGGCACTGACTTGTATTCTATTAGGTCAGTCCTGCCCTTTCATCTTTCACTATTCTTTGCACTGGCACATACAAAAAAAATATTTAAAATGTTCCTACTAAGGCAATTCCTCCAACCAGCCCCAAATGAAGTTTGGTATCTGTACCAGCCAGGCTCCCATTCATTGCACCTACTGGGGGAAAAATTCAATTGGTTAGCGCCTCCTGTTAGCACCTCCCGTTAGCAGTGCTAACGAGGCACTGATGCAGTAGTGCCGGGGCGAGGCGAATTCAGCGATATACGGCAAATCCGGTCCCCCATTGCGCCACTGATACGAGGTACCACCAGGGACTTCAACGCCAGGCAGATCGTGATGTCAGAACGCTCACTGGGTGCCCGATCTGCAAAATTGATTTTCGCCACCTACCTTAGTGCCTCGACCAGACAGCGACAGGGAGAGCTGGCATGCAGCTACAGGAAGCTGGCTCCAGGAAGCCGGCTCCAGAGACGTTATTTAAAGGCATCCGCATTAATCGCTCACAGCTGTCAGGGCAGGTTAGTTTCAGTGGCTTCTTGTCAATTTCAGCTAGTGGATCAGGTTGTATGAGTAATTTCAAGGTTCTTTTTTATCAGCAGTGTTCTGGCAAGTGTAAAGTGCCTACATTTATTGTTCAAAGATTCAAACTGCTACACTTGGCAACATTAATGGGGGCTGTACTGGCGTCACCTCACCCTCCAGGATCTATGGCGGAGGGAGCGTAGGCAGCCAGAAATACGGGAACATGCGCGCAGAGGGATGAGGACGGACGTCAGGGCTCTCACCAGGAGGCCTTACACTCTGAGGGTACTCCGACAACACTTCTCCTACCTTCAATGAAGCGAGGAGCAGTGTATTAGACAGCTCTGCATCACCAAGGTGGTGGTCATAGAACTCTGCCACCTCCTCCAAACAGACCTCCAGCCTCACACCAGGATGACTTAAACCCCAGATCCCTTTTGCTCACCACATCCCCATCATACCATCCCTGTGTCGTGCCATATCACAGCGTCCTCCTGGGCGCAAAGGTGAAATCAGAGAGACCACAAAATATTGCAACCTCCATTAATAAATTTATGCCATAAACATATCACACATATCACATTCATTCAAATAACTAATGACCCTTGTGCCTGCCATAGTTGAATAGCTGTTATTGTGTGCAAGGCGTGAGATGTGGGTGTGAGTGTTGCTAGGTAGAGATTGTTGGTGGGTGAGTGCTGGGGGTCTGGTGCTTTGGGCAGTGTGTGAAGCTTATGGTGCAGATGGTGGTATGTAGCATTTGTTGAAGCATTCAATCACCCTGAACCCCCGATAGAGGTGGATCTGCCATGAGCACACCTGCTTCAGTCCTCCGGCTCCTTCTCCTTGTTGTGCTTCTCTTTGCTGAGGCAGCTGCACAGCCAGCAATGCTGAGAATGAGGTGCTGCAGCATCAATGAACCTCCCCTTTAAGTACCGGGAAAAGTCTGTGCCAATGATGAGTTGAGATTAGACTGCACCCGATATTGGTCCACCCTTTGAGTGTAACGCCACTGAGCTAGGCCTTTAAGACTTGAATTACCGCTCCAATCATTTCTTTCAGCAGAGAGAATAAATTTTGCGTGCAGTCTAAAGCATTAGCGCCTGGCGCTAATTCTCAAACTTTTCTAAAGATACCGCCAATTCCTGTGCTATAATGAATTTCTAGCCCATTGTGTTGACAATCAGGTGTCAGCCGTGGCTCAGTGGGTAGAACTCTCACCTCTGTGTCATCAGGTCGTGGGTTCAAATCCCACTCCAGAGACTGCCTCGATTTCAAAATTCTCATCCTTGTTTTCAAATCCCTCCATGGCCTCGCCCCTCCCTATCTCTGTAATCTCCTTCAGCCCCACAAACTCCCGCAATATCTGCGCTCCTCTAATTCTGCCCCCCGATTATAATCGCTCAACCATTGGTGGCCGTGCCTTCTGTTGCCTCTGCCCTAAGCTCTGGAATTCCCTGCCTAAACCTCTCCGCCTCGCTACCTCTCTTTCCTCCTTTAAGACACTCCTTAAAACCTACCTCTTTGACCAAGCTTTTGGTCACCTACCCTAGTTTATCCTTGTGTGGATCGGTGTCAAATTTTTTGTCTTAAAATACTCCTATGCAGCGCCTTGGGACGTTTTACTACGTTAAAGGCGCTATATAAATACACATTGTTGTTGTAGCACAAAATCTAGGTCTGACGCTCCAGTGCAGTACTGCGGGAGTGCTACACTGTCGGACAAGCTATCTTTCAGATGAGACAATACACTGAGGTCCTATCTGCCCTCTCAGGTGGACATAAAAGATCTCATGGCACGCTTCAGGGGTGTTCTCCCATTGTCTGAGCCAATATTTATCCCTCAACCACCATCGCTATAAAAACGGATTATCTGATCATGAATGCATTGCTGTTTATGAGACCTTCCTGTGTGCAAGTGATTACGACTGTGACTACACTTCAAAAGTAAAGTGCTTTGGGATGTCCTGAGGTTATGAAAGGTGCTATTTAAATGCAAGCTAATTGTGAGGCTGGGGCTGGGTTCAGCAGAATAACATGAACCTTCAGACTGCAAAGGAAACACCCGATCTATAGGCCCACTGTGAAAGCTCAGTCTATCTATCCGCAAAATATTGAAAGCACACTTCCTGTAGATATCACACTTACTTCCTGTCACACTTTCACTGTCACACATTCCCTGTCACAATTTATTGACAACACCTCTTTTTCTTCTATCTGCAAACTCACCATGAACAATGGTGGGGGTTATTAGGGTAGATTAGGGTGAGGAGCTGCACATGCCCATAAGGTAGCCCACCCTATTCACATCTATTTCAATTAATGGATAGAAAATCAGGTGGATTCCCGTATGGACTGATCTCCTTCCTCCCAGGAGACAATCCAAAGCGCACCAATTTAAAACCAAGAAAATCTACCCCATGAGCTTTTAAAGTAAATAGATATATCTTATTAAAAATATTACATCTGGATGCCCTTCCTGCCTAGAAAACCTTATTTCCTGTCATCATAATTTTTGACACATTTTTTCCATTATAAATGATTCTGTCCATATTTAACATGGAACCTGCTGTGTAAATTCGACAGTCTGTAATTGCACAATCTGCCCACCAGGTGTTGCTGTGTTATCTTTTCCTGACAAATCCCTTTCTGACAATTGTTCAGCTGCCATTTTGTTTCTTAGCAACCAAATTTTTATGTCTAAAATATGTGTTCAATCTCAATTTTTAAAAATCAAAAAATTATAAATTTCTTAATAATATGATTCAATTTTTTCAGTGAATTAATTTTTGTGTTTTTTTTTAACGATTTCATTAAAGGCCTCAGTCAACCCAAAAGCCTGGTCTTGGACCTTATGGAGCCTAAATTCTTTATCGTCCTAAACCGGGCACAATTCCGGCAGTGTGCAATGACAGCGCACCGGATCGGAGCACCCCGAAGACCAAGCTAAATTCATCTTCGGGCCTCATCAGAATAAATCAGGCTGGTTGCAGGCACCAATCAGATTCCCAGACGCCTGTCGAGGTCAATGTTGACCAATGCCGAGGGCCAGAGATAAGTCCATGGGGTGGGGAGGGATGGGGTGGGCCAGCAGCATATCTGCAAACTCAATCATGAGCAATGGTGCGGGTTGTGAGGGTAGATTTTCCTGGTCTTACACCTGGGTATATTGAATAGGCTGGGTGCAATGAATACAGGAAAACTGACACTGTGTTTTTGGATGATGTCGCCAAGGGGCAACGTATAGATGAGAAATAGGATGGGGCGAAGGATAGATCCTTGGGGGACACCAGAGGTAACGATGCGGGAGCGGGAAGAGAAGCCGTTGCAGGTGATTCTCTGGTTACGATTAGATAGATAAGAATGGAACCAGGCGAGTGCAGTCCCACCCAGCTGGACGACGGTGGAGAGGCGTTGGAGAAGTATGGAGTGGTCAACCGTGCCAAAGGCTGCAGACAAGTCAAGAAGGACGAGGAGGAATAGTTTACCTTTGTCACAGTCACAAAGGATATCATTTGTGACTTTGATGAGAGCCGTTTCAGTACTGTGGCAAGTGTCAGCTGTGGCTCAGTTGGTGTTGCTGTGTTATCTTTTCCCGACAAATCCCTTTCAGACAATTGTTCAGCTGCCATTTTGTTTCTTAGCAACAAAATTTTTATGTCTAAAATGTGTGTTTAAACTCAATTTTAAATTCCAAAAATTATAAATTTCTTAATATGATTCAATTTTTTCAGTGAATTAATTTTTGTGTTATTTTTTAATGACTTCATTAAAGTTTTTAATTGAAGGCCTCAGTCAACCCAATCACCTCTGAGTCAGAAGGTTGTGGGTTCAAGTCCCACTACAGGGACTTGAGCACATAAATCTCGGCTGACACTCCAGTGCAGTGCTGAGGGAGTGCTGCACTGTCGGAGGTGCCGTTTTTCAGATGAGACGTTAAAACGAGGCCCCGTCTGCTCTCTCAGGTGGACATAAAAGATCCCACGGCCACTATTTCGAAGGAGAGCAGGGAAGTTATCCCAGGTGTCCTGGCCAATATTTATCCCTCAACCAACATAACAAAAACAGATGATCTGGTCATTATCACATTGCTGTTTGTGGGACCTTGCTGTGCGCAAATTGGCTGCCGTGTTTCCCACATTACAATAGTGACTACACTTCAAAAAGTACCACCTTGAGACGTCCGGTGGTCGTGAAAGGCGCTATATAAATGCAAGTCTTTCTTCTTTCTTTTCCTGCCTGCCTGTTGAAGTGAACATAATAGACCCCATGGCATTCTCTGAAGAAGAGCAGGGGAGTTCTCTTACATCGAGTTACATCGAGTCTACAGCACAGAAACAGGCCACTTGACCCACCCGGTCTATACCGGTGTTTATGCTCCACACAAACCTTCTCCCACCCATCTTCATCTCACCCTATCAGCATACCCTTCTATTCTTTTCTCCCTCTTGTGTTTATCTAGCTTCCCCTTAAATACATCTATGCTATTTGCCTCAACTGCTCCTAGTGGTAGCGAGTTCCACATTCTTACCATTCTTTGGGTAAAGAAGTTTCTCCCTGAATTCCCTATTGGATTTATTAGTGACTATGTTATATTGATGGCCCCTAGTTTTTGAATGTCATACAAGTGGAAATATCTTCTCTATGTCTACCTTATCGAACCCCTTCATCATTTTAAAGACCTCTATCAGGTCACCCCCTCAACCTTCTCTTTTCTAGAAAAAAGAGCCCCAGCCTGTTTAGTCTTTCCTGATAGTTATAACCTCACAGTTCTGGTATCATCCTTGTGAATCATTTTTGCATCTTCTCAAGTGCCTCTATATTCTTTTTGTAATAAGGAGACCAGAACTGTGCACAGTACTCCCAAGTGTGGTCTAACCAAGGTTCTATATAAATTTAACATGACTTCCCTCTAAAAAAGAACCTCAGTACAGGAAACTCTTTGGTATCCAGCACCGACGGGACCGGCGTGGTGCCGGTTGATCGAAAGTTCCGGATAACGGAGAGTTATATCTACCGAGGCTATTTTTAACATAAAAAAATCAAGAAATGTGCAGTATACAGTATTTGGTTACTCACCTACAGAATGTTGTGTTAAATGGATGGTGGAAGATGCTTGATTAAGTACAGTACTGCCAGTTGAGGGTAATCCATAACTCTTTAATTACTTAACAGTAAGTGAGACTCCTGGCAGTGCGGGAGAATCAGACTCCTGTTACTGCAGTGTTCGGACTTCCGACAGCGCCAGGAGGCCGAGTAGTGGCACTTTGGAGAACTACCCCCACTGACTAACTCGGCGTTCGCGGGAGACTCGGACTCGGCAACATTGCCGGTTATTTGAGAGGAGTTTTCGGAGTATGATTTTTGCCGGTTAAGAGAGAATTCCGGATATTTAGGTGCCGGTTAAACAAGAGTTTCCTGTACTTGGTTTGCTTTTTAATGGCCTTATTGACTTGCGTTGCTACTTCTAGTGATTTGTGTATCTGTACCCCAGATCTCTTTGCTCTTCTACCCCATTTAGACTCTTAGGGGGCTAAATTCGTTTGATTTGCACCTCCTGTTAGCGCAAATCAACTAGCACCTGGGCGTGGCGCCGCTAACGCCTCCCGCGAAATTCATCGCCGTACGCAGCGCCCCGCTTGCGCCCCTGGCTGTAATATTGGGTGGCGCCCCCTGACTTACCGCCGGATGCTATGTCCGCCGGGGTCAGGGGGGCCTACCTGCGGCCGGGGCAACGCTCGTTAAAGGGGAGGTGGTGGGCGGCCATTTATGCTGCTGGCTGCCTGCCAGCACCTGCCCCCGTTGCTGTCCCCGGCCCCCGTGAAGCCCCGCCCCGTGGGGTGCTGGTTGCTCTCCCTGGTGGCCCAGCTGGGCGCCGGGACACGCTGCGCCAGGCCCCTCCCCTTTAATAAGGGGAGGAAGGCCTGCAGTATCGCGGCACATAGCGCCACGATATTGGCTCACAGCGCCCCAAGAGGGACGCGGGGCGCTTCCAGTAGCTCCCCTCCTCCCTCTCGGGGCGCTACCTGGGAAAATCAGCCGCGGGGGCGCTAACTTGTTTGGGGCGCTAAAATTAGTGCCCCAGTGAAGGTAGCGCCCCAAAGGGGGTGCTACCCAATTTTTACCCCTTATTATCCAAGCAGTATGTGGCCTCCTTATCCTTCCTACCAAAATGCAACATCTCACACTTATCTATATTGAAATTAATTTGCCAATTAAATGCCTAGTCTGCAAGTTTATTAATATCTTCTTGTATTTGACACAATCTTCCTTTGTATTAACTGCACCTCCCCAATTTGGTGTCATCCGCAAATTTAGAAATTGTACTTCCAATTGCTGAGTTCAAATCGTTAAAGTAAATTGTGAAAAACAGTGGTCCCAGCACTGATCCCTGACTCTTGGTGTACTGGCGAAAAATTTATCCCTCAATCAACACTTCCAAAAAAATCATATGAACTCGTGTTAAAAAAGTTAATGCTCCTGACACGTAGACATTCAATTTAAAGCACATAGGGGAAGAAATTCAGTACCTCAGCGCCTCCAGTTAGCGCCTGGCGGGGGTGCTAATGGGGCGCTGAGACAGTAGCATCGCGGCGAGGTGAATCCAACGACGCATGGCAAATCTAGCACCACCGTAGTGCCGTCGCTACAAGTTAGCGCCGGGGACTTCAGCGCCAGGCAGATCACAACGTCAGTGAGTGTGCAATGCTCACTGGGCGCCCTATCTGCAAAATTGATTATCGGCCCCTGCCTTAGCGCCTCGCCCCGACAGCGACGGTGAGAGGAGGTGTGAAGCAGTCGGTAGCCGGCTCCAGGGGCGCTACTTAAAGGGATCATGAGTAATGAGTCACAGCTCTCAGGTTAGTGCTGTTTCACTGCTTCCTTGTCAGTTTGACATTGTGCAACAGTTTAAATCAGTCATTTAAAGGTTGTTTAATCTCCGGAGTGTTCTGGCAACTAAAAATTAGTTACCTTTATTCTCACAACATATCAAAGTGCTGCACTTCCTTACATTAATGGGGGCTGTCCTGGCAGTCGACCTCACCCTCCAGGATCTACTGCGGAGGGAGCAGAGGCAGCGAGAAAGATTGGAACGTGTGGCCAGAGGGAGGAGGAGGGCCATGAGGGCTCTCACCAGGAGGCCTTACCCTCCGAGGGTCTTCCGACAGCACTTCTTCTACTTTCAATTAAGCGAGGAGCAGTGTATTAGAAGGCTCCGCTTCACCAAGGAGGTGATCACAGAACACTGCCACCTCCTGCAACCAGACCTCGAGCCTCAGATCAGGATGACCACGGCTCTCTCAGTGGCAGTCAAGGTCACCGTCGCCCTCAATTTTTTCGCCAGCGGATCCTTCCAATCTGCAACAGGAGATCTAGCTAACATCTCGCAGTTCGCCGTCCATCGCTGCATCTGGGAGGTCACAGCGGCTCTCTACAGTAGGAGAAGGGACTGCATTTCCTTCCCCATCACCAGAGAGAAGCAGGCCGAGCGTGCATGTGGCTTTGCCAGGATAGCAGGATTCCCCATGGTGCAGGGCGCCATTGACTGCACCCACGTAGCTTTGCGGGCACTGCATAACATTCCTGAGATCTTCCGTAACTGCAAAGGCTACCACTCACTTAATGTGCAGTTGGTGTGCGACCACAGTCAGTGAATTCTCAATGTAAATGTCCACAGCAGCCACGATACCTTCATCCTGTGCCAGACCGGTGTGCCAGCACTCTTCCAGCCACCACATCAAGTTTGTGGCTGGCTGGTCGGAGACAAGGAATATCCACTCTCCACCTGGCTCATGACTCCCCTCCTCAACCCCAACACTCCTGCCCAGCAATCATATAATGAGAGCCATGCCACCACCAGGAACATCATCGAGCAGACCTTCGGCGTACTCAAGCAACAGTAGCGATGCCTTGACCGCTCAGGCTGAGCCCGCCAGTATTCGGCTGAGTGGGTGTCCCATTTCGTGGTGGTGGTGTGCTGCATGCTCCACAATTTGGCCATCATGAGGGCCCAACCCTTGCCACCAGGGATTGCTGGACTACCTCAGGAGGAGGAAGAGAGAGAGGAGGAGGAGGAGGAGGAGGAACAGGATCGAGGGAGGAGGCAGCCTTCTGGAAGGGTGGTCTGTGATTGCCTCATCAGACTGCGGTTCCAATAACTTAAACCCCAGATCCCCGTTGCTCACCACATCCCCATCAGTCTATCCCTGTCGCAGGTCATTTCACAGCGCAAAGCTGAAAT
This sequence comes from Squalus acanthias, assembly GCA_030390025.1. NCBI lineage: Eukaryota > Metazoa > Chordata > Chondrichthyes > Squaliformes > Squalidae > Squalus > Squalus acanthias. The sequence continues at coordinate 33,060,486 of CM059446.1, read as the reverse complement.
GAGACACACCACAAAATAATCCAAACTGAATTAATAAATTTATCAATAATCAGTTAACACATATTTACAACAACAATATTAACTATTCACCCTTATGCAATCCCTTAGTGCCTCTCATTACTGTACCTTTGCCTACTCTAGTGCTCCTACGAAGTGTTGGCCCAGTGGCTGCAGCACGGCTGGTGGAAGGCTGCTGAGTGTCCATGTGGGAGACTTCAGGTGGCCTTGCAGGATGCCCTCGACCAGCTCTGGGCCTGGAAGGCCTGGCTGTAGACTGCACCACCTCAGCATGGGCAGCAGCAGTCTGGGCTGGCTGGATGACAGGCAGCGACAAGGGCAATGGCGGAGTGGCAGTGGTGGGAGCAGGAAAGCTGTCATCTTGAGAGAGGACAGCAGGTTCCTGCTCCACTGACCCACTGCCACTCCCCCCGGGGCAGCACCTCAACATCCCTAGCAATCTGCTGGAGCACAGATTGCTGGCCCGCTGTGACACCGTGAAAGCCCCAGTCGACGGTGATCGACCCAGCCACGATGGCAGCAGTCAGAGCCTATGTGGCATCAAGCTGAGACTGCATGAGAGCAGTCCGAGATTGGATGGCAGCAACCATAGACTGCATTACAGCACTAAGACGTTGTGTCGCTTCTGCCTGTGCTGCAATGGAAGCTGCCAGATCGCCCATCACACGCGGCATCAGGTCTGGGTCACCACGGTCTCTCTGGGAGTCCACCATCCTTTGCAGACTGGAAATGATGGGCTCCATGGTGTGCACAGAGCCTTGTGCAATGTTGGAGATGGACTCCACCACGCTCCTTACCATTGCCGACAGGCTCTCGGGCACCCTTGCCATTGCACCTATCATCTCTGTGTGCATGCCCATCACCCTTCTTCTAAAGGCCTCCCCATCGAGGTCCTCATCTGAGTCCTGTGCAGCAGAACTCACGCACGAACTTGCCCTCCGGGGAGCTCCCTTTCCCCCGGCCTTGCTGCAGCCCACTCGTTCATGGTGCATCACCCTGTGCAGAACCCGCTACTATACTAGCCTCTAAAGAACGCATAGTGCCAGTATCTGAGCTGGTGTCTGCGGGTGTGACATGCAGTGACACAGTGGGCTGGATTTGGAATGACCCATGGAGTCGGGTTTGGAGGCGTGTGGGGGGTTAAATTTGCGGGGTCGGGGTTTCCGACCCCATCCCGACTCCATCCCGCCTCCACGCAATTTTGACAAAATCAGTCGCGGAGTTCCCGACTCTCTCCTGCCTCCAAGAGGCAGGAGAGGCCATTACAGCCCTTAACAAGCCCTAAATTGGGTCTGTAATGCTATTTTGAATCATTGTAGCTAGTTTTACCCTTTTCTGACGTGAAGTACGCCTGGTGTGAAACACTCCAGTGAAACCTGGCGGGAGCACAAGTGGATAGCTGACTATGAGCTGCAGGTCTACAACGGAGATGTGATGAAGGTAGTAGTAGTATTATGTCTGAAAGTCGCCTCTGATGCTGCTCCATTGAATGTCTTCAGAGACTGCCTGGCCTTTGCTGCGAGAGGACTTGGATGCAAAAATCTGTCTCTCTCTCTCTCTCTCTCTCTCTCTCTGCGAGAGGACTTGGATGCAAAAATCTCTCTCTCTCTCTCTCTCTCTCTGCGAGGGGACTTGGATGCAAAAATCTCTCTCTCTCTCTCTCTTTGTCTCTCTGTCTCTCTCTCTCTCTCTCCAGGATCAATCACATCAAAAGCCAGACAGGTCCTCTCTCACCAGCAGCCAGACAATCTCTGAGAGCAGGCAGTCAGCAATGATGACATCATCAGAGGCGGGTTTCAGACTGAATCCACTAATTAGTTCATGGGTTCCCACATGCTGGAACTCAATTGCCCAATTAAGTGAAAATTGCATCATTCATCCACATTAATCTGGAGTCGGGGGGAAACACAAAATGTGGAGGACACAACCCCAACCCGACCCCAAGACAAAATCCAGCCCACAGTGTGTTCTTCCTCCTCCTCTTCTCCCACATCGCTCTCTACAGTGCCCTCAGGGATAGGCTGCTCAGGTGCTTGCTCATTATCTGAAAGCATAAAGGCACAAGAGTCAGGTTAAGGTGAGGGGAGGGGGGCAGGAAGGGGGAAATGCATGCTTACAGCATGATTAGCTGGAAAGTGCGAAAGGCTTGTGGGGTGAGGGGGAAGTGGGATGTGGGAAGAAGGAATAGGGATTAACATACCATTGTTGTCCCCAAGGGGGTCAACGCTGCCGGTGGCCACGGCGCCCACCACCTGGCGTCCAATAATCTCCAGCACTCCATTCTCCAGCGCAGACAGTGGTTGGGTGTCGGCTTGTCCCTTGCCTGTGCGCTCCTGCTCCCTCCTGTTGTGAGCCACCTTGGCCTGCAAGAGAAAGGAAAGTATGTGAGTGAGTGTGGAGCAATGTGTTTGGGTGATGTGCTGCCATAGTTGAATAGCTCTTACTGTGTGCAAGGTGTGAGATGTGGGTGTGAGTGTTGGTAGGTAGAGATTGTTGGTGGGTGAGCGCTGGGGGTGTGGTGCTTTGGTCAGTGTGTGCAGACTGTGGTTCAGACGGTGGTACGTAGCATTTGTTGAAGGTATTGACTCACCCTGACCACCTGAATGAGGTCATTAAATTTCTTCCTGCAATGTGCGTGGGTCCTGGGGACCACAGTGCTGCCCGAGACCTGATGGGCAACCTCCCTCCACATGGCACGGAAGACTTGCGGCGAGGGCCTCCTGCCACTTGTCGGGTAGAGCACCGCCTGCCGTCTCTCCACAGCAGACACCAACTACTCCAATGCTTGGTACGAAAATCTGCAGGCTCTCCCCCTGGGGTGTGGATCTGCCATCATGACACCTGCTTGAGTCGTCAGGCTCCTTGGGCTTGGCCTGCTCCTGCTTGCTGACACAGGTTCTCAGCCAGCAGTGCTGAGAATGAGGTTCTGCAGCATCAATGAACCTCCCCTTTAAGAACTGGAAAGAGCCTGTGGCAATGATGACTTGCGATTAGACTGCACCTGATATTGGTCAGTGCTTTGAGTGTAACGCCCCTGAGCTTGGCCGTTAGCACTTGATTTAGCGCTCCAATCCTTTCTTTGAGCGTTGAGATTTAATTTTGCGTGCAGCATGATTCATTAGCGCCTGACGCTAAATCTCAAACTTTTCTGAAGTTAGCGCCCATTCCTGGGCTATAATGAATTTCTCCCCCATTGTGTTGAAGGTCTGGCAGAACGAAAGTACTGAGATATACAAGATGAAAAAATAACAACTTGTAGTTATATTGCGTCTTTAATGTATTAGAGTGTGTCAAGGCACTTCACAGGAGTGTTATCAAACAAAATGTGACACCGAGACACATAAAATGATATTAGGACAGATGACAAAAAGCTTGGTTAAAGTGGTAGGCTTTAAGGAACATCTTGAAGGAGAAAAGAGAGGCGGAGAGGTTTAGGGAGGGAATTCCAGAGCTTAGGGCCCAGGCAGCTGAAGGCACGGCCGCCAATGGTGGAGCGATTAAAATCGGGGCTGCGCGAGAGGCCACAATTGGACAGAAAAACAAAAAGCATTTAAAAATGAGACTATGGGAAAGAAAAGATAATTTCCATCCGGTACAGTGAAGAGAACTATTTAACAAGGATATTTTTGAAATTAGAGAAACCATAAAAAGTTGAAAATCTAATGTGCAAAGTTACCGTTTAAATGCAGCCGACTCCTGTTAATTCACAGTTTCATTTGACAAGCAGATAATTCGCACATGATTACAATGCCAGGCCATCCTGGGGAGTTCAGTCACACTGAGCTACAGGTGAGCATTTTTCTTTTGTGCTTGATTTTCAGTAAACCTTTATTTCTAACTCAAAGATGATCAAGCTTCACCAAAGTAGCTGTCGTCTAAGAAACAAATGCAGCTGGTTTGACAGGATCTGAAGAGAGAAAAGACAAATTAATGTTTCAGGTGGCGGCCCTTCATCTGAACTGGGAAGAGGGAAAAGGAAGACTTGTACTGACACAATGGCTAATCACATCTCCAAATCATCTAATCTGCTTCTTCTACAAAGCACCTTCGAAACTCAATGATTGTTGATGCAAATGGATCAGCAAATTTGCACCCAAACAGTGAGGTGAATGACCAGGACAATGGTGGCTCTTCCTGCTCTTCAAATAATGCCATGAGGTCTTTCACACCACTGGAAGATGCAGTTTAATATCTTATCTAAAGGACAACGCTTCTGACAATGGAGCACTCTACTGCATTGAATGTCAGCTTGGATTGTGCATTCAAGTGCTGGAATGGTGCTTCAACTTGTTGATTAAGAGGCAAGACTCTTCTTCTTCGGCAGTCCCTCGGAACCGAGGATGACTTGCTTCCACATTAAAAATGAGTTCGCAGGTGACTGATGAGTCCAATGCGGGACCTACAGTCTCTGTCACAGGTGGGGCAGACGGTGGTTGAAGGGGCGGGTGGGTGATTAAGAGGCAAGACTGCTATCAATTTGAATAACGTTAGTAGTAACAGTGTCAACCTTGGCTCAGTGGGTAGCACTCTTGCCTCTGAGTCAAAAGATTGTGGATTCAAGTCCAACTCCAAAGATTTGAGCGCATAATCCAGGCTGACATTCCCAGTGCAGTACTGAGGGAGTGCTGCACTGTTGGAGGTGCCATTTTACTGATGAGACGTTAAACCGAGGCCCCATTTGTTTTCTCAGGTGGATGTAAAAGATCCCACGGCACTATTTCGAAGAAGAGCAGGGGAGTTCTCCCCGGTGTCCTGGCCAATATTTATCCCTCAACCAACATAACAAAAACAGATGATCTGGTCATTATCACATTGCTGATTGTGGGAGCTTGCTGTGCGCAAATTGGCTGCCTCGATTCCTACATTACAGCAGTGACTACACTTCAAAAATACTTCATTGGCTGTAAAGTGCTTTGGGATGTCCTGAGGTCGTTAAAGATGCCATAATGAGCTCCGATGGGTCACATTGTCTGCATGCCCGATACGAGACTCCCAAAACAAGCGCTCTACTCCGAGCTCCGACATGGTAAGAGAGCCCCAGGTGGGCAGAGGAAACGCTTCAAGGACACCCTCAAAGCCTCCTTGAAAAAGTGCAACATCCCCACTGACACCTGGGAATCTCTGGCCCAAGACTGCACAAAGTGGAGGAGAAGCATCCGGGAAGGCGCCGAACACCTCGAGTCTCTTCGCCGGGAGCAAGCGGAAGCCAAGCGCAGGCAGCGCAAGGAGCGCACGTCAACCCAAGCACCCCACCCTCCCGCCCCTTCAACCACCGTCTGCCCCACCTGTGACAGAGACTGTAGGTCCCGCATTGGACTCATCAGTTACCTGAGAACTCATTTATAATGTGGAAGCAAGTTATCCTCGGTTCCGAAGGACTGCCTAAGAAGAAGAAAAAAGATGCCATATTAATGTAAGTCTTTCAAGTCAAGAGCCCTTTTATAGTATCAACCAAACCGAAGGGGAGAATAGCAGCTACAGCCGAGGAATCAGCTCTGCTGGGCTACTACTCAAGCAGGCGGAACATGTGTTTAATCGTCTGTAAATCTTTTTTATTATTGGAAAGTGATGAAATGTCCTGGATGATATGCAAAGGACATCTCACTCAGTCTGTGAGATGACATTTGAGACACAAAATGTGAGTAAGCAGGTTGGGAGCACAGAGGAGTGTGGATTGAAACTGGCAGGAAAATGAGGACTTTGTCCCCTGTATCCTCTTTCTAAAAATAATTCACCCAGCCCTTTATTAAACCCTGTCAGCCCTACTGGTAACAGATAACACAATTCTTTCATCCTCTTCCATAGAATTACCTAGAACTTACAGCACAGACACAGGCCATTTGGCCCAACTGGTCTATGCCAGTTACGATAGCAAAATACTGCGGATGCTGGAAATCCGAAATAACAACAGAAAACGCTGGAAAAACTCAGCAGGCCAGGCAGCATCCGTGGAGAGAGAAACAGAGTTAACGTTTCAGGTCGAAGACCTTTCGTCTATGCCAGTGTTTATGCTCCACACGAGACTCCTCTCACCCTACTTCATCTAACACTATCAATATATCCTTCTGTTCCTTTCTCCCTTGTGTACTTATCTAACTCCCCCTTAAATGCATCTATGCTGGTCGCCTCAACTATTCCCCGTGGTAGCGAGTTCCACATTCTCACCACTCTCTGGGTAAAGAAGTTTCTCCTGAATTCCCTATTGGATTTATTAGTGACTCTCTTATATTGATGACCCCCAGTTCTGGTCTCCCCCACAAGTGGAAACATCTTCTCTACGTCTACCCTATCAAACCCTTTCAGAATCTTGAAGACCTCTATCAGGTCACCCCTCAGTCTTCTCTTTACCCCAGAGTTCAACCTTTTCCGATAGTTATAACCTCTTAGTTCTGATATAATTCGAGTAAATCTTTTTTGCACCTTCTCCAGTGCCTCTGTATTATTTTTACAATATGGAGACCAGGACTGTGCACAGTACTCCCAAGTGTGGTCTAAACAAGGTTCTATACAAGTTTAACATAACTTCTCTGCTTTTCAATGTGAAGAAGAATTTCCTGATACCAGTTCTAAAATTACTTATTTCTTACTATTTTGAACTCGTGTCTCCTTGTTCTACTGCAGTTTATTTTAAAGTAGTATTCCAGGTTAACTCTCTGTATACCATTAACAATCTTATATCCCTCTATAAGATCACCTTTCAGATGCCTCTTTTCCAGGCTGAAAAACCCAGGTCTCTCCAATCTTTCCTCGTAACTCATGCCCCTGACACTGGGGATTAACACTCGAATGCCTCATTTCCTGGTGACCAGATTTGGACGCAGGACTCAAAGTGCGGTCTGAGCAGAGCACTCTAAAGTTTGATCATCACCTCCTCTGACTGTTTTGGCTTTGTAATTCAACATCCTATTGCCTTCGCCGATTGCTGCTCTCCATTCGTTGGTCATGATTAGCATTGATTCCCTTAAGAAAGAACTTGCATTTATATAGCACCTTTCATGATGTCCCAAACTACTTCACAGCCAATGACGTACTTTCGAAGTGTCCCCACTGCTGTAATGTAGGAAACGCGGCAGCCAATCTGCGCACAGCAAGCTCCCACAAACAGCAAGGAAATGAATGACTAGATAATCTGTTTTTTAGAGATTTTGGTTGAGGGGAAAATATTGGCCAGTACACGGGGAGCACTCTACTGCTCTTTCCCAAATAGTGCCATGGGATCTTTTACATCCACCTTAGAGGGCAGACAGAGAGAGTGAAATTCATCATAGGTGACAGCAAATCGGCAGCTTATTTTACATTCCACATGATTTCCTTTTCCATGGGTGTAAAACAGGCCTGCTGATTCACCGCCACCCTCAGCTTTACGTCGATGTCCATCCGTACTGTGCTGAAAGAAAGACTTGCATTTATATAGCGCCTTTCACGACCACCTCAAAGCGCTTTACAGCCAATGAAGTATTTTTGAAGTGGAGTCACTCTTGGAATGTGGGAAACGCGGCAGCCAATTTGCGCACAGCAAGCTCCCACAAACAGCAATGTGACGATGACCAGATAATCTGTTTTAATGACGTTGATTGAGGGATAAATATTGGCTCCAGGACACCGGGGAGAACTCCCCTGCTCTTCTTCGAAATAGTGCCATGGGATCTTTTACGTCCCCGAGAGCGCAGACTGGGCCTCGGTTTAACGTCTCATCTGAAAGACGGCACCTCCGACAGTGCAGCACTCCCTCAGCACTGCACTGTCGTGTCAACCTAGATTTATGTGCTCAAGTCCCTGGAGTGGGACTTGAACCCACAACCTTCTGACTCAGAGGTGAGGGTGCTACCCACTGAGCCACAGCTGACACATAGGCCTTTTAAAGCTCCCATAATGCTGCTGGTGTCCGTGAATCCCGAATCGCAGTGAGGGTCAGCACTTCCTGGAGTGGAGGCAGGGAAGAAAAGGGAATTGCAAAAAATAGAAGGACTAACGAACAGGTTAAGTGCCCCATTATTTAAATGAACTGAGATTAAATCCTCTCTCTACCAGTAAAATATGTTTTATCAACACTGGTCGCTGTATTTTTGCAATCTACAGGGGTTAGTTATCGCTAGTGGAGTCTGAAGTACTGACCTTTTACACGCAATTAATCTTTCAAGGTACTGTTTGTATAAGCTCTTCCAGCTTTCAAACAGGTTAGGACATTCAAGGGGCCATACTGATGGAGATAGGCGGCCTGGGGGCACTAATACCAGCACAATTGTTTACCTCAATCAAGTGATGTTGAACAGTGTTTAATTTTATGTACCTGGTCTTGACATGAAAAATGTGAGGTGAAGGTTCACGCAGGAAACATTCTCGGAGTGAATTCACTTCTGGTTATGCTAGTGGATGTTTCTTTATAAAGTCACAGGGGCACTTTGAAGGAAAGGAGAAGGCTCAGGATACAAATACTCTCCCATCTTTTGCTGAAGCACTGTCTCCTACAGATTAAAGAAATAATTTGCATTTATATAGCACTTTTCATGTCCTCAGGACATCCCAAAGCACTTCACAGACTATGAAGTACTTTTGAAGTGCCGTCACTGTTAAAATGTAGGGAAATACAGCCGGCAATTTGCACACAAACAGCATGGGGATAAATGACCATAAATCACTATTTTAGTGATGTTGGTTGAAGGACACATATTGGCCAGGACACTGGGAGAACTTCACTACCCTTCTTCCAGTGGTGTCATGTGAAGTTTTACATCCTCCCAAAAAGGTCCTAGTGTTAACGTAAAGAAAGAAAGACTTGCATTTATATAGCGCCTTTCACGACCGCCGGACGTCTCAAAGCGCTTTACAGTCAATGAAGTACTTTTTTTGAAGTGTAGTCACTGTTGTAATGTGGGAAACGCGGCAGCCTATTTGCGCACAGCTCTGTCCCACAAACAGCAATGTGATAATGACCAGATAATCTGTTTTTGTTATGTTGGTTGAGGGATAAATATTGGCCCAGGACATATCATCCTAAAAGGGGCACCTCCCGCACTCCCGCAGCTGAGATTAGGAGCGCAAGGCCTGGTGTGGGGCTTGAACCCATGACCATTTGCCTCGAATTCATGATCATGATCACTGAGCCGAAATCAGTCCAGTGACGTAGGTTATGGAGGGAGGGGGGCCCTGCTCTCGTGGCTTGAGAGGCTTTACTGGTTTTAACATGAGCTGTTGCCTCAGACTGATCTGGTGGAACATTTGGAGCCACCCGACCCCATACAAAACACTACTGACTGAGTACTGAAGCAATGCGCAGTGATTATGTTTCCACCTGAGGTTCACACCTCAAAATCAATGGAACCACTCTGAACACACGCAAAATGAACATAATTTGAGCAACTTGGCAGGAGAGTGGACTTAAATTGCTGGACTGATGAAGGAAGAGATCGAAAAATCACAGTACTCCACAAGGTAAAAAATTTCCAATAAAAAAGTACGATATCACCTCCTCAGCATCAGCCTCGGCTCAGTGCTCGTGATCATGCATTGGAGACGAAAGGTCGTGGGTTCAAGCCCCACACCAGGTCTTAAGCTCCTAATCTCGGCTGAGGGAGTGCTGAAGGTGCCCCTTTTAGGATGGTAGCATTGGAAATTAGGAACATAGGATATTAGGAATATAGGAACAGGAGCAGGCATTCAGCCCTCGGTCCGGTTCCACCATTCAGATCATGGCTGATCTGTATCTTAACTCCATAGAAAACATAGAAACATAGAAACATAGAAGATAGGAGCAGGAGTAGGCCATTTGGCCCCTCGAGCCTGCTCCGCCATTCGATGAGATCATGGCTGATCATCCAAACTCAGTCCCCTGTCCCTGCCTTCTCCCCATATCCCTTGATACCTTTAGCTTTAAGAAATATATCTAACTCATTCTTCAATATATTTAATGACTTGGCCTCAACTACCTTCTGTGGTAGAGAATTCCACAGGTTCACCACTCTTTGGGTCAAGAAATTCTTCCTCATTTCTGTCCTAAATGGCTTACCCCTTATCCTTAGATTATGACCCCTGGTTCTGGACTCTCCGACCATCGCGAACATTCTTCCTGCATCTAATTTGTCCAGACCTGTCAGAATTTTACCCGCCTTGGTTCCGTAACCCTTAATACCCTTGCCTAACAAAAATCTATCAGTCTTATTATTGAAATTTTCAATTGGCCCCCGGCCTCAACAGCATTTTGGGGGAGAGAGTTCCAGATTTCCACTACCATTTGTGTGAAGAAGTGCTTCCTGACATCATCCCTGAACGGGGTCATGAACTAGAAAGTACCGTACAAAAGTAAGAGGTTGATGGAGGCAGTGATTTGCCCAGTAGAGCCATTTTTTTTCTTTTAAGTGCATCTCCATACAGTTTTCAGTAGTTCTGTTTACATCTGAAATGGCTGAATTAATGGATAAAACTCTGCTTTTATAGCTTGTCTTTCACTTTGTTTTACAGACTAATCTGTGTTACACAGATAGACTCCAGACACTCTGCAGGTAGCAAAGCTGGTTCTATTTTGGTACATGGAACAGCAACAGGAATTAAAGTATGTAAGTCACGATCACTAACTGCACTGTGTTAATCATTAGTGTGAAGGCAGTTGCTTATTACTCCGCCGAGGCCTCCACTTGTTTCTTTACATTTTATTAATTTCCCTCAGAATTCCATTTACAAAACTTCTTCTGATTGGATCTCTTTGTTCTTTCTCTCAGTGCTTTCCCTCACCATTGCCCTCCTTTTCTTCCCACCAGGCCCCTAGTGTCAGCCTTAGCTCAGTGGTAGCACTTTCGCCTCTGGGTCAGAAGATTGTGGGTTGAAATTGGCTCCTACATTACAACAGTGACTACGCTTCAAATAGTACTTCATTGCCTGTAATGTGCTTTGGGCCATCTTGAGGTCATGAAAGGCGCTATATAAATGCAAGTTCTTTCTTTCTTTTTCTCTTTTTTTTATTCCACTCAACCTCTCTCAGTGGGTAGGGCACAGCTGTCTAGGCCTGACTACTGACAATCCCACTTTTGGAATGGGCTGAGGGATGGAACACATATTTGCAGAAATCGAAGAAGGTCAATGCCTGTGTTTCCCTGCCCATGATGTAAATGCCCCCTATTTGTAGCGACTCCGTCTTGTGATATCTTGCACTGAAACTAATAACAACAGTAGAAGGGAAATTTGGCCAGTGAGAAACACTAGGGCGTAGAAATTAGTCCTCATTGTGCCCATTCTCCGGGGAGGAAACGGGGGCAACAAGGACCAATTTTGGGACGTAACATCCCGCGCCTGACCTGCGCCTATGCTACGGGCACCGCCATATTGCTACAGAGGGCTTTGCAGGCATCCCGACCGACTGCCTAAAACAGGCGTTAGGCTCCTTTTGTCCTTATATATGTAAAGGAGGAGCCTAATGCCTGATTTAGGCCCCCTTGCAGAAATTGGTTTGGATTGAGTGGGTTTGAGCAGGAGCCGAACCTGCTCCGCTCGGGATTCTTAAACGGTCGCACCGGCCTAACCAGCGACTATATTAGCGTTCCTGTGAGGGCAGGAGGAGCAGGAGTGTTCCCCCCGACTCCACAACCCTCACGATCGCACATTGCTACTCCACCACCAGCACCCCCTCTGCACCCCCCTTCCCAGAACCTAGTAAATATGCACAAGCTGCCTGTGGAGGCGAGACAGGTGCCGGCAGCTCATACAATACATGTTAATGAGGCTTGAAGACCGATATCGGGCCGACCGCCCAGACGGTGTACCACTGGTAATGGGCCCGTAAACAAGCCCTAGCCAACTTCCACCCACTCTGGACTCTGGCCTTGAACCAGCCGAATGGGAAGCCAGAGCTACACAGCGAATGTGCCGAGCTGCCATTTCTCATTTCTTTATAGTCAGCAAGCTCATTTTTCCAAAGCACAAATTCCTGTCGGCACTAGATTGTTACAGCTTGCAAAATAAATTTGGTATGTAAATAAGAAATCTCAGTTGCCATGTTAATGCACCAAGTAGCAACTAAAAATCAATCAGATTATAATTTCAATTTCAAATATTGACGGGGCATCATTGTTCTCCGTGGACTCAGGCTTTGTATCCCATCCTCCGTATGTCTCAGCAATGGGGGTACAGACACAGCGAATGGGAGGTGGATATCATCGCCCAGTATTCCATGGGACAGGTGTTATATTGGCCTTTCACAAAAGAGAAAGAAGATTATTCAGCAGCCACGGCAATTGTACAGGCCTTTGTACACACTTTCTGCTCTGTGATCGCGCGAGGTTTCACTTATAATTACATTTATTTATAAAGCTACCAATCCATGGGGATCGCTAGCATCGTGGTTATGTTCCTGGACTAGTAATCCTGGACTAATGATCTGAGTTCAAATCTTCACCATGGCAGCTGGGGAATTTAAATTCAGTTAATTAAATAAAAAGCTAGTACCAGTAATGGTGACCATGAATACTGCCGGATTGTTGTAAAAACCCATCTGGTTCACTAATGTCCTTTAGGGAAGGAAATCTGCTGTCTCTTACCGTGCCTGGCCGATATGTGACTCCAGACCCACAGCAATGTGGTTGACTCTTAACTGCCCTCTGAAATGGCCTAGCAAACCACTCAGTTGTGTAAAGCAGCTCACTGCCACCTTCTCATGGGGTAACTAGGTGATGGGCAATAAATGCTGGCCTTACCACATACCAAATGCCCACATCCCGTGAATGAATAAAAAAGCATTTTGGCCAGTTTTAAGGCTGAATATAAACACAACTTGTGATTAATTTGTATCTGGATAATATTTGTATCTTCTCCAACGCCCAATAGCATACACACTTTGATCTAATTCTGGATAATTTAGATTTAAGCAACTTGGACAAGTTAGAAGCTCCTTACTATCTCCTCTAGCACCTCCCCACCACATTATCCTTAAGTATGCAGTCAGCTTCCATCTATATATTGATGACACCCAGCTTTACCTGTCCACCACCATCCTTGACTCCATGTGGCAGAAATTCGAGATAGTTTCGCCCATTTTTTAGCCGTTGTATGAAGGTTGGGGAGACCAATTTTGGGTTGCGATCTCCCACGCTCAATCTCCCCCTGGAAGCACTGACTGTCAAATTGGAAGCAGGAGATCTTTAGACGTGCCTGAAACAGGCGTTAGACGCCCTGCACGTGCAAATCAGGATTCCTAATGCTGCGTGTCGGACTCCAGTTGAAATTAGTGTATAAATGGGCAGAGATTGCACTGCGCACGCTCAGTCCAGTTGTGCCGGACCTTGAGCAGCCAAAGCAGCAGCCCTTAAAGGGGCCACTGGAGACCACTCAAGAAATGGCCAGAAAAGGTTAAAAAATATGTTTCTGTGGAGGCAGCAGGAGTGGTCCTCTGGTTCCACAAAAAATACTGCGAGGGTGCTGTTGGGCCATGCTCACCCCCTCGCCCCGCTCCGCTTCCCCCCACGACCTACCTGCCGGCTGGCTCAGTGTTGGAACTGGCCGGATTCCCGAGGCCCCTGACTGGCTGCATCCGGATGCCCGATTAGTGCCCGCAGCTCGTGGTTGAATTCAAATGAGGCCTGATGCCAAATATTGATCGTCACGGCACAAGGCAATCGTTTCGCCAACTTGCCACCCGTTTTGGGCGCAAGTCCCATTTCTGGGCCAATGACGTTTGCTGTACTGTCCGTGCCAATCTGACATCACGCCATTACTGAGATGGAATTAGCTCCTGCTCAACATTGGCAAGACCAAAGCCATCCTGTTTGATTCCCACCAGGAACTTCATATCTTAGTCCTTCATTCCACCCCTCTTTCTGGCTGCTTGCTGAAGCTGGACCTGACAATGTGCAATCTCGGTGTCCTGCATGACCCCCTGATTTTCTGATTCTGGTCTCCTAACCATTGCCGCATCCTTCTGCTCCACTATCAGAGGCAGAGGCTTCAGTCATCATGTGTCTCCACGCTGGAATTCCCTCCCTAAACCCCTCTCCCTTGTCACATTTCTCTGTACTTTCTAAAGACTCCTCAAAATCTCCCCTCCTCAACATTGGCCCAGAAATTGATCTCGCTCTGTTCCCGCGGGGGTAAGGAGCAGGCGCGATCTCTCACTCCGCGTTGGCTTTTTCAGATCCAGCTCGCACGAACTTGATGTTCTAGACATCAGCTGGGCAGTGCTTGCGTATCCCACCGGCGTAGTGAATTCGTGCGAGCTGTGGGATCACGTGACTCAGTTAGAGCCAATGGCAGCACACCATCTTCCATTCATAAGTTTCACATACGTGCTGTGAAATCTATGAATCTTACACACCCCCAAAATAACAGCTAAACCTCAATTAAATTTTTAAAAAAACCATCACATTAATAAAATAAGTATCGTTAAATAAATTAACCATTTTAAATAAAAAATTAAATTTTTGAAAAAATTTAAAATCTTTTAAAAAGTTATAAAAATAAACTTACCTGTCTTTAAAGTCTCTAAAAAAGATATACCTGTTAAAAAAAAATCAAAATAATACTTAATTCACTACTTACCTTGTTAAAAGTGGGTCTTACTCCTCCTTTTTTCATTTCTAAAATCTTCTGTCCTTACCTGCGCGTCCAAAGCACTAAGTGCACAGCGTGCGCGCAGCCTGTAGCGCGCACACGGTGCACCGAGGAACCGCCCCCTTTTCCAAAGACCAAGTGCCGGTTTTCAGCGCATGCGCAGTGCATGCAGAAAACCGGCAATTGGAGAGAGAATACGCGAGAGTACGCAGTGCGTACTCTCGCGTAGCGGCATCAATTTTTGGCCCATTATCTTCAATTACTCCCAACCCTCCTCGCAAACTCTTGTTCAATGTCAAATTCAGCTCCTAGCTTTTTGTAAAATGGCATGGGCAGTTTTGCTGTGTAATGTGCACAATATGGGGGTAATTTTGATTTTGTGCGATAGTATAAAGTGGGTGATAGCGAGTTTTACATCTCTCCCCATTTTTATTTCCATTGACTTGATGTAAAAGGAATGGCCGACTCGCTATTACCCATTTTACATTATCGCACAAAGTCAAAATTGCGCCCTACCGGTGTAATTTGTTGTCTCGTCTAGTAATTAACAGCGTAAGTAACCTTTTAACCACATGGCAATTGTTAATGACTTCCAATCAACCTCTCTGGCCCAGAAAGTGAACAATTATAAATGTGGATTCTCATTCCTTCAGGTTGTGAATTATTTTAGGAGATGTTAAAAAGCTCAATTTTTAAGTTTTTTTTCTTCCTTTTCCTTTCTGTCTCTTGTTACTGTCTCTTTTTAATCCAATCTTTCTTTCCCCTCTTTATTTTTTTTCTGTATCTGATTTGGCATTGATTTCACCCATTCTAATTTATCCTCCTTCTCAGTCGTTACTCTGTTTATGTCTCAATCTTTAAAAAGGAATAAAAGAAAAACTTGCATTTATATAGCGTCTTTCATGACCACCGGACGTCCCAAAGTGCCTTACAGTCAATGAAGTACTTTTTGAAGTGTAGTCACTGTTGTAATGTATGGTAATGCGGCAGCCAATTTGCGCACAGCAAGCTCCCACATACAGCAATGAAATAAATGACCGGATAATGTGTTTTAGTTTAACTAACGGGGCATGCCATGAGCAGCCCTGCTCCAGAAAACTCAGCCCCAATATAAATATATATATATATATGTCAGCCTTGCCTCAGTAGAAACAGAGCCTCTGAGTCAGAAGCTCATGGTTTCAAGCCCCATTCGCGAGACATAATCGAAGCTGACACTCCAGGACAGAATTGAGGGAGTGCTGCACAGATGGAGGTGTCTTCTTACAGATGAGACATTAAACCGAGGCCTCTTCTGCTCTCTCAGGAGGATATGCAAGATCCCATGGCACTACTAAAGAACAGGGGAGTTCTCCCGGTGTCCTGGCCAACACTTGTCCCTCAACTAACAACTAAAACACATTGGGGGAAAAATTAGGTCGCGCCCCATTTGGGGCGCAAATATCGTCTGGACGCAAATATTAGCGCCTGGCGCTAATTATCGGCACTGACTGGAAACTTCACTTTTACCGCCCCGGGAGGTGAGTGGAGCGCTAAATCAGGCGCTGCACACCTGTCTTAAGGCGCAAAGGCCAAGGAGTGAGGTGCTAACTCAGAGCGCTGGCGAAGCTCATGTAATGTCAGTCAGCAATGGAACACACACACAATGGCACGGGCCAGTTCTTAAAGGGGATGGTTAATCTTGCTTTCCATCCACATCCTGTTCATTGCAGCCTTGAATCTCGGCCTGGAGAGACTTGCACATCAAATGTGCTGGAAAGAACAATGGAGAGTACCAGGCAAAGAGCTCAGAGTGCAGCTCCCACAGTCTCTGCTAAATCGATACAAGGAATGGCAAATCAAAATGAACCTGCAAAGTGCTGCTCAGTACCCAAAACTCCTTCACACAACGTTGAATCTCTCCAGAAGTCTCTCCCTCTCTCTCTCAGAATGCGTAGTTCAAAAATGCCACCAACAATAAAAGACAGGAAGAGGCCCCCTTTAAATAGCGCCCCCCCCAGCCCCACAGCGATTGATAGCGTTCCAGTCTTCTGGTCGTTGGATGCGCCAGGCGGTAAGGCAGGGGGCGCCACTCAATTTCCGCTCCGGGGCGCCACAAGGGCGTTGCACCATGGAATGACGTCACAATCTGCGCGCGCAGGTGGTCGCAGCGGTAAAGTTTAGCGCCGCCGCACAATGTCAAGTTAAGTTCCCGAGCGGCGCAAACATCGCTGCGCCCGGGCGTTAGCGGCTTTGCGCCCCATTAGCGCCCTCTTAAGGCGCTAACGGGAGGCGCAACCAACTGAATTTTTACCCCATTTTATCTGGTCATTTATTTCATTGCTGTTTGTGGCAGCTTGGTGTGCGCAAAATGGCTGCCGCGTTACCATACATTACAACAGTGACTACACTTCAAAAAGTACTTCATTGGCTATAAAGTGCTTTGGGATGTCCTGAGGTCATGAAAGGCGCTATATAAATGCAAATTCGTTCTTTATTACAACAAATTTTGTACCAGGCCCATCAGTGTATTTTATAGGCGGGTCTTCAGACAATATAAGGGTTTTTTTTTTGATTTTGTACCTCAGGAACTGACCCTCTCCTACCAGGCGTGCACATTGGGAACTCAGGCGCACACTGTGCACGATTTCCCGACGATTAATTATAAATGGTTGGAAAAGCATGTACAGCACAAGGCTGAATTTCTGATAGAGGCTCCTGTGGGTCAAGCTCCCAGCTGGGAGCCCAAAGCAGGGACATTACCCTCTGTCATCAACATGTCCATGTGATGCAAATGGGGCGCCAAACAGTTAGAAATGATAAAATATTTCTATATTGGATATTTTCATTTGACTGTATGTAGGCCTAGGCACTGGGGTATTTAAAATGAAGCCATAAGCTGCTCTTTCTGATAAGAGAGACTGAGAGAGAAAGAACTTGCATTTATATAGCGTCTTTCATGACCTCAGGATGTCCCAAAGCGCTTTACAGCCAATGAAGTACTTTTGAAGTGTAGTCACTGTTGTAATGTAGGAAACGCGGCAGCTAATTTGCGCACAGCAAGCTCCCACAAACAGCAATGTGCTAATGACCAGATCATCTGTTTTAGTGATGTTGGTTGAGGGATAAATATTGGCCCAGGACACCGGGGAGAACTCCTCTGCTGTTCTTCGAAATAGTGCCACGGGATCTTTTACGTCCACCTGAGAGAGCAGACGGGGCCGCGGTTTAACGTCTCATCAGAAATACGGCACCTCCGACAGTGCAGGGCTCCCTCAGCACTGCACTGGCGTGGCAGCCTAGATTATGTGCTCAAGTTTCTGGAGTGGAACTTGAACCCACAACTTTCTTATTCAGAGGCGTGAGTGCTACCCACTGAGACACGGCTGAATCCCATTGTCCTTTGTCTTGACTCCTGCATTCCCTCTGTAAAACCCCTCTACCTCTTCACTTTCCTCTCTTCCTTTAAGACTCCCCTTAAAGCTTATCATTTTGACAAATCTTTTCGCCACCTCTTCCTAATCTCTCCTTCTTTGGTTCAGGTGTCTGTTTCTCCTCACACCTGTGTGAAGTGCCTTGAGATGCTCTTCTACGTTTTAAGATGGTTAAGTTGTTTTGGCAAGAAGGCCTGGGAGTCATCAAATAAACACGCAAGCTAAAGAAAGCTCTATATGTCTTACAAATGCAGTAACCAACAGTTTCTGAGCTCTGAAACTGAACAGCTGCAACATGGCATCCTTTACACAACTTCTGCAGCTGTCAGGTAATCAGATAAATCAAAACAGACTCAACTCACGACAGGGTGAGCTGGCGTGTTCCCCAAACAGCGGGTAACCCATGGGGGAGCACACAAAATTACAAGGTGGCCTTAAAATACCATTGCATTGGCTGTTAACAAGCCATTTACTGAGCTCAATTGTCTCCCCCGCCACTTGGTGTCGGGTCTGTTTTGCGCAGACAGACCCGACACCTGGGAGACTCGCATGGAGGCGGGTTGACAGCGGGTTTCCTACCCGCTGTTATTCTTTGTTATTTTGACAGCGGATCCGCCTCCAAACCCGCATTCTGAGCGCTGGCAAAATCCAGCCGTGGGCTCCACTCACCCACTTCTGCTGAAGGTGTGGGGTGCGCTGGCTGACACACAGTGGCCCATTTCAGGATGGCTCAGGAACTGAGGGAGAGGGTACACAGGATCTCGGACACAGCACTGGAGATCCTGGTGGTCCTGGTGGAGGAGGTCCAGAAGAGGAGGGATGTCCTGTACCTGCAGGGGAGAAGCAGTCAACCTTGCCCTCCTGTCCCTCTCTCCTACAGCAGCTGGTGCTGCTCTGCCTGGCCTCAAGTCCTCCTCCCATTCCTCCTGCAGTCCAAGGGGACATCTAGCAAGCACTCCCTTTCTCCTGGTGACTCCTACAAGGTGTCCAATAAGGTTGAGTAACACAGCACACACTGTTTTAAGTGAATTCTTCAGATAATTTCTGGAGTAAATGTTGGTAAAATGTTGGCGAAGTCTTGACAAAGTGTCGCAGAAGTCTTCTTCAAACCTCCAGCAGCAAGTGAACAGTAAAATATGATATACCTTTAAGTAACGCTCAATGACTTGTTTATTCCCAATCAGCTGGTCGCTATTAGGCGAGGGCGTTAGGTCAAGCTCTAGCCATTAAAATGCCATGCAACCTCCTTAATGAGCGCTAGCAGGCAATTTAAGTGGCAATCAGCTGCTCAGTGATCCTCTGGGCGCGTGCTTCAACTCCTTTACCAAGATGGCGTCTGGTGCTAAACGCAGGCTAAACCGGCCTTCCCGCTTAAGACCTCAACTTGGCCACATTGAAAGCTCTTTAGCGCCTAAAGTATCCGGGGGAAATCGTCCCCTTTGTGTCTAAACAATCCCTCATTAGGTTCAGATTAGTTGGCCAGATACCTCAGGCTTCTGGAACGTTCATAGATGCGAGGTTTTCACAGTGAGAGTTGACACATTATGGCTGCTGAGAAAGAAGCGACTTAGAATGTCAATCAAGTGTTGGAAAATTGACAACCTGTGCAGTTGTCAAAAGGCCACTGCTCACGCTCTATCTGCCCTGCAGATATAATTGGTTAAAACCTCATTTGATTACCTACTGTGAAAGGATCTGGGGCTTCTTCAAAGAAACTTGCTTAGTGAAGAAAAGTCTTTTGACCTGAAGTGTAACAGGCTATCTAGGCCAGGAGTAGTTACATTGGCTTTTCACCATGTCTTTAGTTCACTCAGTTCAACGGTATTTCCAAGTGACTGGCAGGATTGTTTAGCTGGAAAGACATCAATGAAGCTGGACGGAGCTCCTTTGCTCTTCAGCGTCAAACGAAGACAACGTATGTGTGCATTTGATGACTCCCATGGCCTTCCCGGCAACAACAACTTACATTTATATACCACCGTTAAAATGTAGAAACACATCCCAAGGCACTTCACACTGGTGTGAGGAGAAACAGGGTGTGACTCGTGGTGTCCTCCAGGGATCGGTACTGGAGCCTCAGCTTTTCACTATCTTTATAAATGACTTGAGTTAAGGAATAGAGAGCTGTATATCCAAGTTTGCTGGCAACAGGCAACTTGCCCAAATAATGTTAAAGAGGCTCAAAGCCCAATTTTAGGCCGACTCGGGCCTTCCGGTTAGGCCGAGTGGTCCATGTGCGGTGCCCATTTTGGGCCCAAATATCGGCCTAAAGCAATTTCTGCCCCTGAGAATTCAGAATATGTTGTTATGTGATTTTAGAGAGCTGTTTTAGTTATCAGAAAAAGCTCTTTACTGTATTTTATTTGTTGATATAAATCATGTCTGTGTAAGTTCCTTTCTCATAATAAACTCAATTCGTAATTTTAACCTGAGCTATACGGTCTGTCAGTGTTGCGTTTTTCTGCCTATTTAAAAACTCAGAAACATCTGGTGATGAGTCTGTGCTGTTTCTATTGTAGATCCATCTGTGTAGGAGTGAAACGTTAATCCTGAAGTACACTGGTTGCAGCCATTCATGCATCAGGTTGAGTTTTGGTTCATTTCAGGTACGGCTTACTTATGGAAGCTGTCCTTTGCGGTGAGCATGAATAGAATGTCCAAATCATAACAGTCACATAATTACATGCAGTTATCAGATCTTACAATACAAAAATCAATAATGTATTCAATATCTGATTTCTAAACTGCAAAACTGATTATGGTTATAACTTAAAAATTATAGATTTAAATGCAAGTGAGTGTAACTTGGGTTTGGAAAATCGCCAGAGAAATAATAATCATTGACAAACAGATTCAAAGCAGTCAATGTACTGTGGTGGAGTTTTCAGATTAGTAAGTCAGCGAGTGTGCCCTGCGAATCCGTCTAACAAAACAGCAGAATATTCAAACATTTCAGAGCACAATATTGAAGGGTTAACAAATCAGAGGCACACTTTGAACACTGTGTTCATTCATTTTATTTATATTGACTGTTTGGTTGAAAACCCTTTATTAAGAAAGCATTTATGGAAGACCTGATCATGAACCCAGGGTGACCTCTTTTGAAGTGCAGTAGCTGTTGTTTAATAGGCAAACGCAGCAGCCAATTTGGAGACAGCAACTTCCCACAAACAACAAATGATGAGGACCAGATAACCTGTTTTTCAGTTGTATTAAGAAAGTTGGGTAGGATTCCTTGACTTCTCCAAATAATACCACAAGATCGGAACACAGGAACAGGAGGAGGCCATTCAGCCCCTCGGGCCTGCTCCGCTATTCAATTAGATCGTGGCTGAGCTGTACCTCAACTCCATTTACCTGCCTTAGCTCCATATCCCTCGATACCCTTACATCCACCTGAACAGTTCACTGCCTCATCTCTGGTAAGGCACCTCCTGCACGGCAGCAGTCCCTCAGTACTGCAGTAAAAGGTCAGCCTACGTGCTGACGTGGGGATTGAACCCACAGCCTTCTGGCACAGGAGGCAACAGTGCTGCCACTGAGCCAAGGCTGTCACACAAAATTAAGGAACTGGGTAGATAAACATTGGGTTCACCCATGGTGCAGTCCTGTTCCTGCAGTGGTTTGAAGCACATTCTGTTATGGGGTAAACCTATTAATCACATGGGCCATGAATTGGATGTGCCGACCCCCTTGGTTGAATTTCTAATATGCATTCTCATTGCCCCAAGCTCTGAACCAGAGTACTACTTTGTATAATTTACCCCATGTATCTATCAAATGTTATGATTAAGACTCTCTCTAAACCTTTGTGCTCATTCCCGATGCAAACAGAAAGCTGCATCTTTATACATGCCAGAAGTGGAATAATGTCCCACAGGGTTAACATCCTAGTTAAGGCATCTAGTGCATCATAGGAACATAGGAAGGAACATAGGAACAGGAGGAGGCCATTCGGCCCCTCGAGCCTGTTTCGCCATTCAATTAGAACATGCTGATCTATATCTTAACTCCATCTACACGCATCGGAGTCTACATAGGGTGTAAGAGGGTGCATTAGAGACACTAAAGCACCTGAGCTGCCAGCTGAAGGTGGTGTGGTAACTAGTCATTTTGCTAGGTTGTCCCTCGAGCCCTTTCTGATCTGAATAAAAGCTACACTAATTATTGTTGGTTCCAACAGGAGCCATGACTCTGGGAGCATAAGGCAATCTAACTCTTCCAGACTGCAAGCTGCAGTCCTGCCACTGACCTCATGGAGAAGGTCCAAAGGCCTGAGCATTGTCATAGGGGGGGAAAAGAGACACTTACCTGAAGCCATCTCCCACTCCTCTCACACAATCTCTGGTCTGCCAGGGATCCTGGGGCAAACCATGGTGCCAGCATTTTTGGGACCACATCTGTTTGGATATCCCATGGGTGAGCGCAGAGGGAATTGAGGTGGAAAGTCCAGAAACACCCCTTTCCATCTCATTTAAATGGCAATGTTGGCACCTGCACCTATTGTGGGCCCCACTATGCTCATGTAGACAACCGTTGGGATTCCTGGGGCAGTGCAGTGGAGAGGGAGACCTGAATAATTGGGTCTCCACCCACATTTCTCCTTCACTGCACCTGGGAACTGCGCACTCCTCGGGGGCAGTACAGAGGAGCATCTACCCTCAATGTCTCCAGTCAGAACTGTGCCATAATTAATGCAGAGGACTGTTTCATGTTAGAACAACAACTTGCATTTATATAGCGCCTTTAACGTAGTAAAATGCGCAAAGGCATTTCACAGGAGCGATTATCAAACAGAATTTGACACCGAGTCACATAAGGAGATATTAGGACAGATGACCAAAAGCTTGGTCAAAAAGGTAGGTCTTAAAGGAGGAGAGAGAGGTGGAGAAGTTCAGAGAGGGAATTCCAGAGCTTAGGGCCTAGGCAGCTGAAGGCACGGCCACCAATGATGGAATGATGAAAACTGGGGAAGCATAAGAGGCCAGAATTGGAGGAGCTCAGAGATCGCAAAAGCTAGTAGAGCTGGAGGAGGTTACAGAGATAGAGAGGGGTGAGGCCATGGAGTGATTTGAAAACAAGGATGAGAATTTTAAAATTGAGGCATTGTGGGACTAGGAGCCAATGTAGGTCAGAGAGCACAGGTGTGATGGGTGAACGGGACTTGGTATGAGTTAGGATACGGGCAGCAGAGTTTTGGAGGAGCTCAAGATTATGGAGGGTGGAAGATGGGAGGCCGACCAAGAGAGCATTGGAATAGTCGAGTCTGGAAGTGACAAAAGCATGGATGACCAGTGGGATGTGATCGTAGGTGCACCCACTAATATGTTTATTGGTTGGTACTACCAAAGGAACAATGAGCATCTCCGAGAGATACTGCCCATAAAAGCCTTTTTAAAAAAATGGTTCATCCTATTTTTAAAAATTATATGGCATATGACCCTTCTTGGCATAGTCTCAAAGAACTGTGTCCAAGCTAAAGTTGGCATCCTTCAGAATCCCTGATACTAATGTGAACCAATAAATGGGATCGACACCCCTGTATCATCCAAGCAATACCTTTGAAGTCCCTTCTTAAGCCCTTCAAACCCATAATACTCACATGGGTGCACCCACCATCACAACCCACTGGTCATCCATGCTTTTGTCACCTCCAGACTCAACTATTCCAATGCTCTTCTGGCCAGCCTCCCGTCTTCCACCCTCCATAACTTTGAGCTCAACCAAAACTCTCCTTCCTGTATCCTAACTCGCAACAAGTCCCGTTCTTCCATCATCCCTGTGCTCGCTGACCTACATTGGCATCTGGTCCACTAATGCCTCGATTTTAAAATTCTCAACCTCATGTTCAAATGCCTCCATGGCCTCATCCCTCCCTATCTCTGTAACCTCCTACAATCCTCCGTGATCTCTGCGATCCTCCAAGTCTGGCCTCTTGTGCATCCCTGACTCCTTTGCCCCATCATTGAAGGTTTTGCCTTCAGCTGTCTAGGCCCTCAGCTCTGCTATTTCCTCCTTAATCCTCTCTGCCCCGCTACCTCTCTCTCCTCCATTAAGATGCTCCTTAAAACCTATCTCTTTGACCAAGCTTTTGGTCCCCTGTCCTAATGTCTCCTCTTTGGCTCAGTGCCAATTTTTGTCTGATTCCGCTCATGTGAAGCACCGTGAGACGTTTTACTACGTTAAAGGTGCTATATAAATGCATGTTGTTGTTGTTGTTGGAGATGGTGAGTCGAGCACACTCAGCACCCTGGTGATTCACAGTATCGTCTGTGAAATGAAGCACTACAATTCATTTCGAAATGCCTGTAGCAAACACTCCCAAGATGGCATCTGACGGATCCTTGATGAAAACATCAAAGAGAACAGGGGACGGAGGACAGTCTTGCCTCTGCGCTTTTTCAAGAGCAGTAGGCTCAGTGAGTCTCCCATTTATTCCGTGGATCTTGGAGCTGCAGCACACATCCAGGATAAAATCCGAGATTTGTCCATGCGCTCCCACAGCTTCTAACTTCTACATGAGGGGTTGCATGAGGAACAAAGTCAAAAAGCTGAAGCAAATCAACGAAAGCCATATAAGTGGGCTCTTCCTGAGTCTTACCATGCTCTACAATCGCCTAGAAAGCCATAACCTGCCTTATGCATTCCTCACAAGAGCAAAATACAACAAGAGGATAATTATATAGATGGTTTCATTACAATGCTCTATTGCTTTAGCAGAACACTTGTCAGTATGGTGCACTACACAGCGTGAATGTATCGTGATTGGCCTGAAAAAATGAAAACCTGTCGGAAAATTTTCAAATTGATCTTGATCTCACAGTTGGGAAGGGATGACTTGTTTAAAAAAAGCAATGGGCGGTATTTAGAAACCAGCCGGATGGGAAAGCAAACAGAAGCACAAGGAAAACCTACAGAAATGTCCAGCCAACTGAGCAAAGCAATGACGGGAGAGGGAAGCTCGCTGATGAACTGAAAGCCAGTGGCAGGCGTAGACCTGCGCTCCAGAGATAAGGGTTCAGATTGGACACCAATTGCTGAATCGGGGACAGGTGCTAAGATAGAAGGACTGGATGTGATTTCTGGTGGAGCTGTCTCGGGTGTAGGGTGGCCAACCCTCCAGGATTTTCCTGGAGTCTCCAGGAATTGAAGATTAATCTCCAGGAAACTGCTGCGAGCATCATCCGGGAGAAAATCACAGGGGCATTAAACAAAATTGTGGGGGGTTTTTTTCAGACTCTTTGAACAGTTTCATTTATTAGTTATCAAAAATATTGAGATGGGGAAGAAAGGCTGTTTGACTAACAGTCAAGGTTAATCCAATCAGGCAACCAAGAGTCTGTTTGCTTTCCAATTGGCCTGGGAAGGTGGTACGCCCGGAGGATGGACCAAAGGTGGGACTATGGGGGAGGGGGGGGGGTTTGAGGCAGGACCCCATGTGATGAAACCTTCATGAATACACCCAACCAGAGCTGGCAGCCCTACCCGATCCTCACATGGGGTGGATTTCCCCCCTCCCCCGAGTGGACTCTGTGCGGTTGGCCAATGGGACGTGCCAGCTGGTATTCCTGGAGTGAGGCTCGAGCCTCATTAGCATTGGGCCGGCGGGCTGCGGCTGGAGGTCGAGGGCCCCGGGGCAGCCTTGCGGCTCTGGGCTGCCGCGACATCGGGTGAACCCGGCTGGCCATCCGGACCGTACAAAGGTAAGTAAAAAAAGGAGGGAACCCAGATCCCTGGAGGGGTGGGGAGCATCAGCGGCCCAGCCCGGCTTTGTGGAGCCTGGCGGAGCATTTCTGCTCCTCCCCACCCCACAAAAATGAAGAGGTGCTTGTCGGCACGCGCCCGGCGCACACTCCGCCAAGTTCAGACAAAAAACGTCAATGAGGTTCCAATGTGGGTCATAGGACCCCGATCAGCATCTTAAATCGGCCGACTGCCTGGCTCTGGGCAACAATCAGGCTGCACAGTGGTAGGCCCCAGGGAACATTGCCATGGTGACAATGGAGCATTAGGTCATCAGCTGCCATTTTGGGGGCGCTAGCGCCCGGTTTCCGATGGGCGAGAGGCATCGAAGTCCAGCCCATAGGAAGGTCCTGTGAAATTCTGGGCTTTACATTAAGGGCCTAAAGTCTCGAAATCGAAAATTACGTGCTTATAGGGCGCCTCTCCCTGATTTATGTGCCAGAGGATAAATCAACATTGGTTTGATAGTCTTCTGGGTGTATGCGAATAATTGATCTTCTGCCACTGAAGGTAAAATCACAGGCAGGGTGGACGAAAGGCTACAGGGCAAAATCCAGTTGTGTTCCTATTGATTTCTTTCTGTTTAGACGAAATAGCAGGGAGAGGGAGAAGCAAACCTGCAGCCTCCATTTGTTGAGGGGGGAGTGAAGGGCAGGAACTCCCGTTCTTCTCCTCTCCCTATGGTCAGTGTTTCTCTCTCTCTCTGAGGAGCTGCAATATGGAGTTAGACTATTTCAATTACATTGTGTTATAAAGTGCAGTCACAGATTACACCTCTCTTTTACCACTGTTAATTTTAACAAGATTATTATTACTGTGTAAATAATAATCACATCCGACACAACAACAACAACTTGTATTTATACAGCGCCTTTAATGTATTAAAACACCCCAAAGCACTTCACAGGAGCGTTATCAAACAAAGTTTGACACCGAGCCACATAAAAGGCCTAGAAATTCCACATCGCTAAAACCTGCCAGTGCCACCACGGGCCGGTGTTAACAGCCACCGAAATTGATGGCACTGGCAGGACCAGTAAATTGGCACTGGCTGCTAATTAACATTAGCCCTGTGCTAAACTTACCATGCAAGGCCGTTCACGTGGCGTTAGTCCCAGCAGGAAACCTCAATGTAGTGTGGCTGTAGCGTCATTGCAGCGAGAACCACCTGCTCTGAAAGCAAGGCTGTAATTTCAGAAAGCAGTGTCGGTCCCTTAAAGGGGAACTGCCTTCTGAAATGAAAAATATAAAAATCATGTAAAAATAGGCAGCTTTTAGCCCTTACAGCTCAACTGCCTCAAGGAAAAAAAATTAACATTAAAAAGAGTTCCCAATTGGCAGTCTTCAGCTCTTAAAGCTGAATTGCCTTCCGTACCTAAAAAAATGATAAAAGTGCTTCAGCACTAACACAAATGGCTCAGCAAGACAGGGAAGGGGCACCCAGGGTCTCACACGTAGCACTCGAGTTTTGTGCAGGAGGTCAAAACAGCAAGAGAGGTCCTCTGCCCATAGGGGCCAGGAGGCCCTCCAGAAAGAAGGATGTGGGACCACATCACTGAAGCCATCACTGCCAGCAGTGTCACCGCCACAACCTGGCTCCAGTGCCCAAAGGAGCTTCATGACCTCAGACCAGGTCAAGGTCAATGAATCCATCTTCAAAAGCCGTCTGCTACCAACTGCACTACTAGCCTCACACACTGCAGAAATGCACAACCCCCAATCACTCACCTACCAACAATCTGTACCAAACACGAGGCACACCTCCCATTCCTAGCTTCACCTCACCCCCTTGGAGGAGACAGTGCTGGACATTCTTGGCAGGGGCATGGCTGAGCCCTTGGCCAGCGGCGGGCCTGAAAGAATACAAGATGCTGGTATCCTCATACGTTATCCACCATCTTGCATGCACCTCTTGCTTTCCCGCCCTCCCCTCACCACAACTCCACCCTTGTGCTTTCCTCATTTCACAAATCCAAGAAATGCAGCTTGCCCAGCCAGTGAGTAACCAGGAAGTGGTAGTGGAGAGTGCTGAAGAAGAAGAAGAAGAAGAAACACCATCACTCGATTTAACACTTCCAGCCACCAGCTCCTCAAGGTCGACCAGCAAGGCCATTTGCACTGTCCCCCACTGAAAGTCAGCAGCCTTCCACCAGCCATGCTGCAGCCACTGGGGTAGCACTGCATGACATCAGTAGGATAGGCAAAGGCACACTCAAGACAGTCACTAAGGGAATGAATAAGGGTGATGAGTGAATGGATAGATGTATAAAGTTGGATTGGAAAGTTTGCCTTGTAGTGGCTTTTATTTCAGCATTGTGGCCAAGAGGACGCTGTGATGGTCAGTAACAGAGGGAAGGTAAGGTGTGGGACAAATGTTGAAAGGGGAATTGGGGTTGTAGTCACTGGTACAGCAGGCAGATGATTCCATCCGGACATCCTGGCCAAAAGAGGCTATCTGGGTTGCATCCTTACTTCTGCTTCCTCCTCTTCTGCATCTTCCTCTTCTGCATCTTCCTCTTCCCTCTGCGAGCGGATGCTGTAAATCTGAAATAAAAGCATAAAATGTTGGAAATACTCAGCAGGTCAGGCAGAATCTCAACCTGAGATGTGTACTCTGTTTCTCTCTCCACGGATGCTGCCTGACCTGCTGAGTATTCCCAGCATTTTCTGTCTTCTCAGAGGCCTTCCTTTACCATACGAGGCCTTGCAAGCATCCAGCAGCACTCCTTGCACACTTAGAAGCATAGAAGCATAGAAGATAGGAGCAGGAGTAGGCCATTCGACCCCTCGAGCCTGCTCCGCCATTTAATGAGATCATGGCTGATCATTCAAATTCAGTACCCTGTCCCTGCTTTCTCCCCATATCCCTTGATCCCTTTAGCCTTAAGAAATATATCTATCTCCTTCTTGAATATATTTAATGAATTGGCCTCAACTGCCTTCTGTGGTAGAGAATTCCACAGGTTCACCACTCTCTAGGTGAAGAAATTCCTCCTCATCTCAGTCCTAAATGGCTTACCCCTTATCCTTAGACGGTGACCCCTGGTTCTGGACTCCCCTGCCATCGGGAACATCCTTCCTGCATCTAGTCTGTCTAGTCCTGTTAGAATTTTATAAGTTTCAATGATTTCCCCTCTCATTCTTCTAAACTCTAGTGAATATAAGCCTAATCGACCCAATCTCTCTTCACACATCATTCCTGCCATCCCAGGTATCAATCTGGTAAATCTTCGCTGCACTCCCTCCATGGCAAGAACATCCTTCCTCAGATAAGGCGACCAAAACTGCACACAATACTCAAGGTGTGGTCTCACCAAGGCCTTGTACAACTGCAGCAAGACATCCTTGCTCCTGTACTCGAATCCTCTCGCTATGAAGGCCAACATACCATTTGCCTTCTGAACCGCCTGCTGCACCTGCATGCTTACCTTCAGCGACTGGTGCACAAGGACACCCAGATCTCGTTGCACTTCCCCTTTTCCCAATCTAGTGCCATTCAGATAATAATCTGTCTTCCTGTTTTTGCCACCAAAGTGGATAACCTCGCATTTATCCACATTATACTGCATCTGCCATGCATCTGCCCAATCACCCAACCTGTCCAAATCATACTGGAGTTTCTCTGCATCCTCCTCACAGCACACATGCCCACCCAGCTTTGTGTCGTCTGCAAACTTAGAGATATTACATCTAGCTCCCTCGTCTAGATCATTAATGTATATTGTGAATAGCTGGTGTCCTAGCACCAATCCCTGTGGTACCCCACTAGTCACTGCCTACCACTCGGAAAAAGACTCATTTATTCCAACTCTTTGCTTCCTGTCTGCCAACCAGTTCTCTATCCAAATCAGTACCTCACCCCCAATCCCATGTGCTTTAACTTTGCACGCTAATCTCTTATGCGGGACCTTATCGAAAGCCTTCTGAAAGTCCAAATACACCACATCCACTGCTTCTCCCTTATCTATTCTACCAGTTACATCCTCAAAAAATTCCAGTAGATTAGTCAGGCATGATTTCCCTTTTGTAAATCCATGTTGACTTTGTCCGATCCTGTCACTGTTTTCCAAGTGCTCTGCTATTACATCTTTTATAATGGACTCTAGCATTTTGCCCACTACCGATGTCAGGCTTACCGGTCTATAATTCCCTGTTTTTTCTCTACCACCTTTTTTGAACAGTGGGGTTACATTAGCTACCCTCCAATCCATGGGAACTGTTCCAGAGTCTATAGAATTTTGAAAGATGACCAGCAATGCATCTACTATTTCTAGGGCCACTTCCTTAAGTACCCTAGGATGTAAATTATCAGGCCCTGGGGATTTATCGGCCTTCAATCCCGTCAATTTCCCTAACACCATTTCCCTACAAATACTGATTTCATTCAATTCCTCCCTCTCATTAGACCCTATGTTCCCCGAAAGAGTAAAATAAAAGAAATCCAGTCCAAAAACTGAAATGCAAACTTACCTGAAAGATGTGTGTGTCCGTTGAAGAAGTGCTGACAGCACCTCTGTCAGTCTGCTGCACGCTCGCTTTTCAGAGCGAGCTTAGGATCCAGCGCTGCGGTCCAAGTTCACGCAGTGTGATGTTAATTCGGCGTGCACGCCAAGCTCTCCATATTTACATCTCCAGGGCCAGCGCTGCTATTGGCAGCACTAAGGCCCTCACCAAAATGGGGCCGCTGAGTCCCACGCCAGAGAAGGGCGTTAACATAACATAGGAAATAGGAGCTGGAGTAGGCCATTCGGCCCTTCGAGCCTACTCTGCCTTTCAATAAGATCATGGCTGATCTTCTACCTCATCTCCACTTTCCTGAACTATCCCCATATCCCCTGATACCCTTAATATTCAAAAATCTATCGATCTCTGTCTTGAATATACTCAACGACTGAGCCGCCACAGCCCTCTGGGGTAGAGAATTCCAAAGATTCACCACCCTCTGAGTGAAGAAATTTCTCCTTATCTCAGTCCTAAATGGCCGACCCTTTATTCTGAGACTGTGACCACTGGTTCTAGACTCCCCAGCCAGGGGAAACATCCTCCTTGCATCTACCTTGTCAAGCCCTGTAAGAATTTTGTATGTTTCAGTGAGATCACCTCTCATTCTTCTAAGCTCTCGAGAATATAGGCCTACTCTTAGAGTGGCAGCCACCATTTTTCACCCGGATTGCAGCGCTAACTCGTGGTGTTAAGGTAGGGAATTTCTGCACCAAGGCTGATTAGGGCAGATGATCAAAAGCTTGCTCAAAGAGATAGGTTTTAAGGAACGTCTTAAAGGAGGAAAGAGCGGTAGAGAGGAGGAGAGGTTTAGGGAGAGAATTCCAGAGCTTAGGGCTTTGGCAGCTGAAGGCACGGCCACCAATGGTTGAACGATTAAAATCAGGGATGCTCAAGTGGCCAGAATTGGAGGAGCACAGATATCTCGGAGGGTTGTGGGGCTGAAGGAGATTACAGAGATAGGGAGGGGGCGAGGCCATGGAGGGAGTTGAAAACAACGATGAGAATTTTTAAATCGGGGCGTTGCTTAAGCGGGAGCAATGTAGGTCAGCGAGCACAGGGGTGATGGGTGAACGGGACTTGGTGCGAGTTAGGATACGGGCAGCAGAAGTTTGGATGACCTCAAGTTTATGGAGGGTAGAACGTGGGAGTGCGTTGGAATAGTCAAGTAAGCAATGTGGGGGACAATTTTACCGATTTACAGTCCCAGTCCAGTGTTTCTCCACCAGGAACACTAATCGGGAATTCATGGAAAATTATGGACAGCAAGCGGCTGAATTGCCGGTATGCGCTCCAGCTGGGCATAGCTCTGCATCGGGAGTGTAAGAATTCATACAATTACTCTTTGCAAATAACACAAGGATCATATCCTTGGTTTTGAAGTCATTTCCAAATTGGTTTCTTTCCAGCACTATCCTGCATGCAATCTCCAAGCCTTCCGTGGGCACGGCAGTAGATCATTTAGAAACACTGTTTAGTGCAGAGTACAATTTTGTATTCAGGGGCAATGATTTATTTGTGATAAGATTAATGCAGGTGTCTGCATTTATGCATGTCAGATAAATATTCGCGACAAATTTCTCAAAGTGTATTCACATAGCGGAGTAAAATTTAAAACCTATCGCTTGCTCTTTTCTCAACTGCCTTCTCTGTTTCTTTCCTGTTTCTGTTTTGCAGGTTAAAAAAAAAACACGAGGGAAAGAATTTGCATTTATATAGTAGTTTCACAATCTTAAGATGTCCCAAAGTGCTTTACAGCCAATGTACTTCTTTTGAAGTGCAGTCACCATGCTGCTCAGCTCTGCTGACCAGTCAACCTTCCTGGAGATGAAGTCACTCTGTCTTTAAGTGAAGCATTGCGAAGCGTGACAGTGGATCACTGTTAAATTAAGCACGAATTGAGATTCGACTCATCTCAATGTAAATTTGTAGAAAGTATTTTTTGGTGGATTGAAACCAAATTGTACAAGAAAAGAATTGAACCTAGACTGTGAAGCAGGCCAACATGGCGAACGTGAGTATCATGATATACGCTACAAATATTCCAACTAAATCTGTATATCCCCCCTTTTGGATGAGATGTTAAACCGAAGCCCTGTCTGCCCTTTCAGGTGGAAAAGAAAGACTTGCATTAACGTGGTATTTTCCGATACAGAGGTCAGTGAGACAGGGTTGTCCCCTGTCCCCAATGCTGTACACATTGGTAGCAGAACCATTAGGTTACATGATGCAAAAAGAACATGGAGTAGTCGAGATTGCAGTTCCCAGTTCTGGGCTGGTGTCAGTGATACACCACTATGTGGATGACACAACTTTAACACTGAGAGATGGGGAGTCGGTGAAGAAAGCTAAGGGAGTAGGTGGAGGAGTACTGTAGGGCTTCGGGAGCCAGAGTGAACTATAGTAAATCCCAATGCCTGGTTGCAAGAAAGGGGGAGTGGTTGGAGGAAAGCCCCTTTAAGGTGGTGGAGATTCTGAAAGTTCTGGAGGTTCATATGGCGGGGGTGGGCAAGAAGGGCAGGGATGAAGTGGATCGATTAAATTGGGAACCGATGGTTAGGAAAATGATAAAGATTGTGGGAAGATGGGAGAAAAGGTGTTTGAAAGTGCAAGGAAGAGTGACAGTGGTGTCCGCTCTCCTGCTATCCAAACTATGGTACATATTGACTGGTGGAGGTTGTTCCTGGATGGGCGGAAAGTCTATCTGAGAGGCTTGTGTGAGGTTTTTATGGGAAGGGAAACCAGCCTTGGTTGCTTACAATACCATAATTGGACGGAGAAATCAGGGCGGACTCAATTTCCCAGACACTGATTTGAAGAAAAAATCCTTTAGAATCAAATGGGTGAAGAGATTTCTTCAGACGTCAAATACAAGTTTTTGGAAGGGTTGTTTTGAGAATTTTTTAAAACAAAGTGGGATGGGAGGACAGAGAATATTTTTTATGGAATACAATAATATATTTTAGAAAAGATTTAGGCCGAATGCTTAAAAAATGTCCAGTCCATACCCAATGGTGCCGAGGAATGTTTAGAAGTAGAGCGGGCCTTATTTTTAAACAGGTGGGTAAATATTAAAGGGAAGGCATTATTTAATCAAGCTTTTATAAACGTTGGGATTATATGCGTGAAAGGTGTGTTATATGGGATGATTCCAGGTTGGGTGCCAGAGGTGGTCGAGAGGGACATGGTCTGGGAGGAGGATCAGGAGGTTGAGGAAAAAAGCAAAAGGGATCATGTACGAGAAGATTGTGAGGGCAATGCCACAAGATTGGATGAAAGAAAGAAATGTGGAATTCTCCAGAGGAAGTAAAATGCGTCCCGCTTTTCCAAACTTTCAGCTGGAGGAAGGTGATGAGTTTATTCAATCAGAAAACTGCAATACTGGAGATTTTTAAGGGGTATTTAGAGAATGGAGATTCAAGACACCTGCTGGTCAGGAGTTTGGGCAGAGTGTATACACCCATAGCTGGACTTTATCAGGATTTGGAAAGGAGTATGGGCGAATCTTAAGTGTCCAGTGTGGATTGAACCTGATTTTAAATTGGCCACCATGGGATATTTACCATGACTGCTTTATGTGAAATGGGGCGAGTGGAGGTGGCAAACTGCCCAGTGAGTGGGATACAGGACACGACTCTGTCCCATTTACTGGTCTTATGTCCGCAGTTAAAGGATTTTAAGTACTATATTTGGCAGTTGTGTGAGGTTTTCATGCTGGGTGGGGGCCACAAAGAGCGGGAATGGGAATCCCGTGGGACTCTATTTTGAGATGTGGATTGCAGGAGAGTCTGCCTGAGTCTGGTGGAGCTGCGATTAATTTAATGTGTGTGGCCAGATTCATGACTGTGCAATGAAGGAATGCTTTGTTTTAGCAGGGGAGAAGAATAAACCCAAAAGAGTTTTTCAAATATAGACTAAAAGAGCATTATAAGGCTCTGTAGATTTATTATTTGGAAAAGTCTTTAAGGATGGCATTTTTTGACCAGTTTTTGAAGTTTAATAGATTAATATGGGTGACAAATTGAACTTTAATTTCTGAAGCTAATAAATTGTAAAGGAAAGACGGAGAAGTATAACAGAATAATGACGATGTTGTTAATGTCTCTAATGATGACTTTAATTTCTGTAACTAAAAACTAGTGAAGGAATGATTATATGGTACAAAGGAATGATCACGATGTTGTAAATAAGAACATGAGAACATAAGAAATAGGAGCAGGAGTCGGCCATACGGCCCCTCGAGCCTGTTCTGCCATTCAATAAAATCACGGCTGATCTTATACATCAACTCCACTTTCCCGCCCGATCTCCATATCCCTTGATTTCCTTAGTGCCCAAAAATCTATCGATCTCTGTCTTGAATACACTCAACGACTGAGCATCCACAGCCCTCTGGGGTAGAGAATTCCAAAGGTTCACAACCCTCTGAGTGAAGAAATTTCTCCTCATCTCAGTCATAAATGGCTGACCTCTTATCCTGTGACTATGAATCCTAGCCAGGGGAAACAGCCTCTCAGCATCTACCCTGTCAAGCCGTCTGAGACTGTTATATGTTTCAATGAGATCACCTCTCATTCTTCTAAACTCCAGAGAATACAGGCCCAATCTACTCAATCCCTCTTCATAGGACAGCCCTCTCAACCCAGGAATCAATCTAGTGAACCTTCGTTGCACACCCTCTAAGGCAAGTATCTCCTTCCTTAGGTACGGAGATCAAAACTGTACACAGTACTCCAAGTGTGGTCTCACCAAAGCCCTGTACAATTGCAGCAAGACTTCCTTATTCTTATACTCCAACCCCTTGCAATAAAGGCTAACATATCATTTGTCTTCCTAATTGCTTGCTGTACCTACATGTTAATTTTCTGTGATTCGTGTACAAGGACTCCCAAATCCCTCTGAATATCAATATTTACTAATCTCTCACCTTTTAAAAATATACTTTTTTCCATTCTTCCTACCTAAGTAGATAACTTCACACGTCCCAACATTATACTCCATCTGCCACCTTATTGCCCAATCACTTAACCTGTCTATATCCCTTTGCAGCAGCTTTACATCCTCCTCACAGTTTACTTTCCCACCTAGCTTTGTA
Organism: Squalus acanthias; assembly: GCA_030390025.1. Classification (NCBI taxonomy): domain Eukaryota; kingdom Metazoa; phylum Chordata; class Chondrichthyes; order Squaliformes; family Squalidae; genus Squalus; species Squalus acanthias. The sequence continues at coordinate 33,025,185 of CM059446.1, read as the reverse complement.
TCGTCAGCAAATTTGGATATATTACACTCGGTTTCCTCATCTAAGTCACTGATATAGACTGTAAATAGCTGAGGCCCAAGCATTGATCCTTGTGGTACCCCACTACACCCTGCCATCCCATAAGTGACCCGTTTATTCCTACTCTCTGTTTTCTGTCCTTTATTCAATCCTCAATCCATATTAACCCCAATCCCATGAGCCCTAACCTGGTGTTTCAATCTCTTGTGTGGCACCTTATCTGAATCTTCTGAGCCTTCTGAAAATCCAAAACACTACATCCTCTGGTTCTACCTTATCTACCCTGCTAGTTACACCCTCAATAAACTCTAATAGATTTGTCAAGCACGAGTTCCCTTTATTACAACCATGTTGACTCTGCCTAATCATATTGCGATTTTCCAAGTGCCCTGTTACCACGTCCTTAATAATAGATTCTACTCTAAAAACAACTTGTATTTATCTAGCGCCTTTAACACAGTAAAACGCCCCAAGGCACTTCACAGGAGCGTTATCAAACAAAATTTAACACCGAGCCACATAAGGAGATATTAGGGCAGATGACCAAAAACTTGGTCAAAGAGGTAAGTTTTAAGGAGCATCTTAAAGGAGGAAAGAGAGGTAGAGAGGCGGAGAGGTTTAGGGAGGGAATTCCAGAGCTTAGGGCCTCGGCAGCTGAAAGCACGGCCACCAATGGTGGAGCGTTTAAAATCTGGGCTGCTTGAGAGGCCAGAATTAGAGGAGTGCAGATATCTTGCAGGGTTGTAGGGCTGGAGGAGATTACAGAGATAGGGTGGAGTGAGACCACGGAGGGATTTGAAAACAAGGATGAGAATTTTAAAATCGAGGCATTGCTTAACCAGGAGCCAATGTAGGTCAGCGAGCACAGGGGTGATGGGTGAACGGAACTCGGTGCGAGTTAGGACACAGGCAGCCGAGTTTTGGATGACCTCAAGTTTACATTGGGTAGAAAGTGGGAGGCCGGCCAGGAGTGCATTGGAATAGTCAAGTCTAGAGGTAACAAAGGCATGGATGAGGGTTTCAGCAACAGATGAGCTGAGGCATGGGCAGAGTCAGGCGATGTTACAGAAGTGGAAATAGGCGGTCTTAGTGATGGCGCGGATCTGTGGGTGGAAGCTCATCTCGGGGTCAAATATAACACCAAGGTTGCAAACAGTCTGGTTCAGCCTCAGACAGTTGCCAAAGAGAGGGATGGAGTCGATAGCTAGAGAACGGAGTTCGTGGCCGGGACTGAAGACAATGGCTTCGGTCTTCCCAATATATAGTTGGAGGAAATTACTGCTCATCCAGTACTGGATCGAACAAGCAGTCTGACAATTTAGAGACAGTGGAGAGGCCGAGAGAGGTGGTGGTGAGGGAGAGTACATGTGGAAACTGACGCTGTGTTTGCAGATGATGTTGGCAAGGGGCAGCAAGTAGATGAGAAATAGGAGGGAGCCAAGGATAGATCCTTGGGGGACACCAGAGGTAACGGTGCGGGAGCGGGAGCGGGAAGAGAAGTCATTGCAGGTGATTCTCTGACCACGACTGGATAGATAGGAATGGAACCAGGCGAGTGCAGTCCCACCCAGCTGGATGATGTGGAGAGGCATTGGAGGAATATGGTATGGTCAACCATGTCAAAGGCTGCAGACAGGTCGAGAAGGACGAGGTGAGATCGATTTCCTTTAGATTTTCTAGCATTTTCCCTACTACTGATGTCAGGCTAACTGGCCTATAGTTCCCTCTTTCCTCTTTCCCTCCCTTCTTGAACAGAAGGATTACATTTGCTACCTTCCAATCCATGGGGACTGTTCTAGAATCTAGGGAATTTTGGAAGATCAAAACCAATGCATCCACTATCTCCGCTGTCACCTCTTTTAGAACCCTAAGATGTAGGATGTAGGCTGTCAGGTCCAGGGGATTTGTCTGCTTTTAGTCCCATTAGTTTCTCTAGTACATTTTCTCTACTGATAGTAATTCTTTTAAGTTCCTCGCTCTCATTAACCCTTTGGTTCCCCACTATTTTTGGTATGCTTTTTGTGTCTTCTACTGTGAAGACAGATACAAAATATTTGTTTAAGGTCTCTGCCATTTCCGTATTCCCCATTATAATTTCTCCTATCTCTGCCTGTAAGGGTTCCATGTTTACTTTTGCTACTCTCTTCCTTTTTACATACTTGTAAAAGCTCTTATAATCTGTTTTTATATTTCTTGCTAGTTTACTCTCATATTCTATATTCTCCCTCTTTATCAATTTCTTAGTCATCCTTTGCTGATTTTTAAAACCTTCCCAAACCTCATAGCTTATCTACTGTCATAAATGTGTTTAATGTTGAATAAATCCAAAAAAAAAGCTGCATAGCACAGGAGATTCAATGTGTCTCAGTGGGTAGCACTCTCACCTCTGAGTCAGAAGGTTGTGGGTTCAAGTCCCACTCCAGAGACTTGAGCACAAAAATCTAGGCTGACACTGCAGTGCAGTACTGAGGGAGTGCTGCACTGTCGGAGGTGGCGCCTTTTGGATGAGACATTAAACTGAGGCCCCGTCTGCCAACTCAGGTGGATGTAAAAGATCCCATGGCACCTTTTTGAAGAAGATCAGGGGAGTTCTCCCCGGTGTCCTGGCCACTATTTATTCCTCAATCAACATCGCTAAAACTGATTATCTGGTCATTTATCTCATTGCTGTTTGTGGGAGCTTGCTGTGTGCAAATTGGCTGCTACGTTTCCTACATTACAACAGTGACTACATTTTAAGTGTACTTCATTGACTGCAAAGCGCTTTGGGACCGCCTGAGGTTGTGAAAGGTGCTACATAATTGCAAGTTCTTTCTTCCCATTGTGCCTATGCCATTTGCAAACAATGCAATAATGGGTCTGCGACACAATTTGACGGATTTTATGCCATTGTGTTGTGTGTTTGGCAAACAGCAGAAAAAAAGCAGATTTCACCAACAGCTTTAAGAAGACAGTGCCCCTTTAAGACATTTTGCAGCATCGCCCAGTTGAATGGCAGTCACGCTGAGTTGTAACACGTTGCAGCTCTAAGTAGTCATTACATTGTTGAAATTTTTGGTTTTAAATGAATTCTTTTTTTTTTAACATTTTATTCTTTTTTGTGGTTTTGAAGAGAAACTTTCTTGATCTTATGTATTTGATGTCAATACAGCTTTAATGCATCATATCTTTACCACAAAACATGAAACAAAGCTTTGAAGTGCCCCGTACAATTTAACTCAAACCTCTTTTAACCTGCAGATTTCTGCAGGTTCGAGAGCTGCTCAACGGTGATTCAGTTGGAGTTCAAGCTGTTTTAAGATTTTTTTTTAAAGTTGACTGAATTCTGTACCAGAAGGATTTATTCTTTGTTTGGATAACTGACTAATTATCAAAACTGTATATAATGCGGAGTTTGAAAGGAGTGAGTACGATTCCGGAAAGGCAAGTGTATTTGTCAGATGCTGCACTTGGAAACAGTCGGGGCAGGAGGAGGCCATTCAGCCCCTCGAGCCTGCTGCACCATTCAACTAGATCATGGCTGGTCTGTAAAAACAAAAAAGACTTGCATTTATACAGCACCTTTCACGACCACCAGACGTCTCACAGGGCTTTACAGCCAATGAAGTACTTTTTGGAGTGTAGTCACTGTTGTAATGTGGGAAACACGGCAGCCAGTTTGCGCACCGCAAGCTCCCACAAACAGCAATGTGAAAACGACCAGATAATCAGTTTTTGTTATGTTGATTGAGGGAGAAATATTGGCCCAGGACACCGGGGATAACTCCCCTGCTCTTCTTCGAAATAGTGCCATGGGATCTTTTACGTCCACCTGAGAGAGCAGACGGGGCCTTGATTTAATGTCTCATCTGAAAGACGGTGCCTCCCACAGTGTACCTCAACTCCACTTGCGTCGTTCCCTGGTCTTGCTATACGACAGCGACTTATATTTATCGAGCCTCTTTAACGTAGTAAGACGTCCCAAAGCGGTTCACCCAGAGCGGTTATCAATCAAAAATTTGACACTGAGCCACATAAGGAGATATTGGGCTGGATTTTAGTGAGAAGGTGGGTCGGGGGCGGGTGGGGGGCTGGTGCTCCGACGCGGGCGGGAAAGCCGGGAGAACGGGTTTCCCGGTGACCTGCCGACTTTAACAGCAGGGCCTGATTTGCATCTGATGCCTCTGTTTCCCACCCGCAACCAGCCAGATGGAGAGGCATTGGCTGGATCCGGGCCAGTAGACCTGCGGCATAGAGGAGTGAGGGAGGGATCGGGTGGGGGCTGCTGCCGGTCTCCAGAGGATCAGGGGGAGGGAGAAGGAAGATCGGGGCCGGCCTCAGAATCATCGTTTGGGGGGTGGAGGGTCCGGGAAGGCGATCGGAGGCCTCGTGAGGGGGTCTTCGATCATGGAGGGGTGGGCTAGGTAGGGACCCTGGATCCAGGAGGTAGCTATAAAGGCACTTACCTCCAGGATCCAGCAATCCTCACCTTGCTGTAACTGCTGAGTTTTATGGGGTGTGTAAAACCTGATCAGCTACAGTTAAAAACAAAATGGAGGTTAAAGAAGAGGCTTGTAGCCTCATTAAAATATTTAAATTGACCTCCTGGTAGCGGGTTGGCTGCCCGCCCTGCCCCCACCCCGCCTCCATTAAAACGGAGGCGGGCGGGTTGCAGGCGGGTTCAGGTCGGGATTCTGATTTTTAGCAATTTAACTACAGCCACACTCCAACCCCTCCCTTTTTTTAGGTTAAAATTTCCCCCCATCAAGACAGATGACCAAATTCTTGGTCAAAGAGGTAGGTTTTAAGGAGCGTCATAAAGGAGGAGACAGAGGTAGCGAGGCGGAGAGGTTTAGGGAGGGAATTCCAGAGTTTAGGGCCCAGGCGGCTGAAGGCACGGCCGCCAATGGTGGGGCAAATAAAATCGGCGTTGCGCAAGAGACCAGAATTGGAGGAGCGCAGAGATCACGGAGGGTTGTAGAGCTGGGGAAGGTTACAGAGAAAGGGATCAATGTTTCACACCTGACATACAATAAAACCTGTTAACAAGGCTGCCGCCTTCTTTCCATTATTCATTTGGGCCTCCTTTTGTGTCTTCTTCCTTGTGATCTGGATCATGTGTCGCCTCCAATTGAGAAGGCCAAAGAGTGCCAGTTCGTGCTGGAGCGAGCACCCGATGACAGGCTTCCCTCTGATTGCCCCTCACTTCCTGACTGGAAGCTTTTTCAAAGCCAGCTGGCAATTAGATTGGGAACTAACTGTCTGATTCCCGATGTACCTTTATGATAGCAAAATACTGCAGATGCTGGAAATCCGAAATAATAACAGAAAACGCTGGAAAAACTCAGCAGGCGAGGCAGCATCCATGGAGAGAGAAACAGAGTTAACGTTTCAGGTCGAAGACCTTTCATCAGGTGTACCTTTACCTGACGAAGGGGCAACAGCTCCGAAAGCTCGTAATTTTAAATAAATCTGTTGGACTATAACCTGGTGTTGTGTGACTTCTCATTTTTGTCTGATTCCCAACCTGAGCCTGGCTGTTCTTTGTGGTGGCACCTTGCCACACTCTGATCCACTGTGTTACCAGGTTTTTTTATTCCCCTTTCATCAGGTGAATATCCTGGACCGGGAGAGCTTTGATAATTTGGCCACCGGTTGTTTTTATGGTAGTATCAGCTTGCAGGGGCAATCCCGTCTTCATTCAGGCTTTTTTTTTTTAACTTGGGGCTGTGAAGAGAGCGGTGCGGGGGTGGGCGGTGGGGCTGGGGGAGGATTTCCAGACGGGAAACCAGAAATACGGGTTTCCCGGTCGTCCTACAGGCTTGAACTGCAGGACGTCTTTTCAATTTTTTCAGCAGGTTTCCCGCTTGACAGCCAGCCACATTGACAGACTGGCTCAAATAACAACAGAAAGTGCTGGAAACACTCAGCAGGTCAGGCAGCATCGAGGAGAGAGAAACAGAGTCAACGTTTCGGGTCGAACACTTCGTCAGAACTGGAAAAGGTTAGGGAGGAGAGATTTTTAAGCGGGGGCTTAAGCCCCCAGTCTCCATCTCTCTCCCCACAAGCCCCCAGTCCCCAGTCTCCCTCTCCCCGAGTCCCCAGTCTCCATCTCTCTCCCCACAAGCCCCCATTCCCCGACTCCCGAGCCCCCTCTCCCCCATTCCCCAGTCTCCCTCTCTCCCTGAGCCCCCATTCCCCCGACTCCCTCTCCCCCTCTCCCCCATTCCCCAGTCTCCCTCTCTCCCTGAGCCCCCATTCCCCCGACTCCCTCTCCCCCTCTCCCCCATTCCCCAGTCTCCATCTCTCTCTCCCCCGAGCCCCCATTCCCCGTCTCCCCCCCGAGCCCCCATTCCCCAGTCTCCCTCTCCCCGAGCCCCCATTCCCCAGTCTCCCTCCCCCCGAGCCCCCATTCCCCGTCTCCCCCCCGAGCCCCCATTCCCCAGTCTCCCTCCCCCCGAGCCCCCATTCCCCAGTCTCCCTCCCCCCGAGCCCCCATTCCCCAGTCTCCCTCTCCCCGAGCCCCCATTCCCCAGTCTCCCTCCCCCCGAGCCCCCATTCCCCAGTCTCCCTCTCCCCGAGCCCCCATTCCCCAGTCTCCCTCTCCCCGAGCCCCCATTCCCCAGTCTCCCTCTCCCCGAGCCCCCATTCCCCAGTCTCCCTCTCCCCGAGCCCCCAGTCTCCATCTCTCTCCCCCCCGAGCCCCCATTCCCCAGTCTCCCCCCCGAGCCCCCATTCCCCAGTCTCCCTCCCCCCGAGCCCCCATTCCCCAGTCTCCCTCCCCCCGAGCCCCCATTCCCCAGTCTCCCTCCCCCCGAGCCCCCATTCCCCCCTCCCCCCCGAGCCCCCATTCCCCCTCCCCCCCGAGCCCCCATTCCCCCTCCCCCCCGAGCCCCCATTCCCCCTCCCCCCGAGCCCCCATTCCCCCTCCCCCCGAGCCCCCATTCCCCAGTCTCCCCCCCATTCCCCAGTCTCCCTCCCCCCGAGCCCCCATTCCCCAGTCTCCATCTCTCCTGAGCCCCCATTCCCCCGACTCCCACTCTTCTCCCTCTTTCTCTCTCGACCCTGATTTCAGAGACCCCCCACCCGACTCTCCAGCCCCATCGTGACTTTATCCCGAGCGGTGGTCGGGTGACATCACGGGTCGGGTACGCACTGCGGCGGGAAATTGAAATCGCTGATCTCCCGAGCTACTGGAGGCATCACTCTCTTACTTCTGACTTCAGAGAAGCACCCCATACTGCACCAATATATCCCTATTTCCTGCACTTAATCCTTATGGATTCTGTGAGCGTGACTGCAGTCAGCATTTAGTTAAAGCTGAAGTTTACTGCATATTCTCACATCCACTGAGAAATGGATTGAGACCCTTGAAAGTCATCTTAAAGGTCATTAAGGGCAGCAGGCCCTTGACCTGATCCCTCGGGCTTGAGTTCGAACCTGCACTATAAAAATAAAAGCACAGCGTTATATCAAGATGTGTGACTGTTTTCTCCACCAACCTCCTTTTAATATACCCACTGGTAAAACAGTTTATCGAAATGATCAGTCCTCTGCAGAACTGCCGGTGGTTAAGGCAAGAGGTGATAAATGGTGGCCATACTAAGCAGACATAAGAGGTAATGGAACCATCCTTCTTGTTGAGTGGTCTATCTCCTGCAGCTTAGTATGTGTGGCCTGATGCTTCCTCCAAGCCAGTTACTTTGCCCGTGGTAAAGTAATGATCTGTTGACACAGATTTTCTTTTGTTATTTTTCGCAGCCATTTGCAAAAAATAAAGATTGGGATTTACCCTGAAGGGGGAGAGGATACCTTTACGAGTCGTCATTGCAGGTGGGCAGCCTCGCCCACCGTCAGCGTGTGTCGGACGTACAATCTCGTGATGCCCGCGCCAACCCACCCTTCGTTTTAACGGTCGGTGCCTTGGCTTGTGATCTTTCAGGAATGGGGACGACACCGTGGCTCACCCTTCAGTCTGATTAATTAACGTCTTTTTTCTTATGCAGCTGTCGTGTAAATAGGCAGGGATCTCTCAACAGATTTATTAACAGAACAGGACTGCGTAGAAACTGGCTTCTGATTTACAAGCTCGCGTGCAAGAGGTGGTTGAAGGAGTCCATGTTGAAAGTAGGGAATCTTGCCCATTATCAAGGCGATTGGGAATGCAAAATGAGCGTTACACTCGATTTTCTGACCTAAATTCCGATATCTGCCATTGGACACCGATCCCCAACACCAATGGTCTCGCTAAGGTGTAATCTCAAAGGCCCCGCTCAGGCCACTCTCCAGCTTTTTACACTGTAAATACCGCGCATGTGCAGAAATTTAAAGGGACCACGCATTAAAAGAAACAGGCTGCGCACAACAAGGCACAGCTTACAGGGAACATTGCCCACCGGTAGTGTAGATTCGTAAAATGACCCCCTGCCCATCCCCTCTTCAGGGGAGTGGCTAATACTATAAAGAAAGAAAGACTTGCATTTATATAGCGCCTTCCATGACCACCGGATGTCTCAAAGCACTTTACATCCAATGAAGTACTTTTGAAGTGTAGTCACTGTTGTAATGTGGGAAACGCGGCAGCCATTTTGCGCACAGCAAGCTCCCACAAACAGGAAGTGATAATGACCAGATAATCCATTTTGGTGATGCTGATTGAGGGATAAATATTGGCCATGGCATCGGGGAGAACTCCCCTGCTCTTCTTCGAAATAGTGCCATGGGATCTTTTACGTCCACTTGAGAGAGCAGACGGGGTCTTGGTTTAACATCTCATCCGAAAGACGGCACCTCCGACAGTGCAGCACTCCCTCAGCACTGCACTACACTGCACTGGATGATTGATTTCTTATCACACCTCCCTTCTGTTGAGCTGATGAAACAAGTACATCCTAACTAGACTCTGAGTTGACTGTCCTGGGACTGACAATAAACAAGGAACTTATCCTACTCCTTGTTGTTAGAAACTAATCACTGCCTCTATAACCAATTGATTTTCTCGCAATCCCATCCACCCCATCCACCACCTTAAACATTCATTCCCTCCACCACCGGCGTACCATGGCTGCAGTGTGTACCATCTACAAGATGCACTGCAGCAACTCGCCAAGGCTTCTTTGGCAGCACCTCCCAAACCTGCGACCTCTACCACCTAGAAGGACAAGGGCAGCAGGCATATGGGAGCACCACCACCTCCAAGGAAACAGGGAAATGGCAGAGACTTTGAACAAATATTTTGTATCGGTCTTCACGGTAGAATACACTAAAAGCATCCCAATAATAGATAATCAAGGGGCTATAGGGAGGGGGGAACTTAAAACAATCACTATCACTAGAGAAAAAGCACTCGGTAAAATAATGGGACTAAAGGTGGACATGTCCCCAGGACCTGATGGCCTGCATATAGGGTCTTAAAAGAAGTGGTTGCAGAGATAGTGGATGCATTGGTTGCAATCTACCAAAATTCCCTGGATTCTGGAGAGGTCCCAGCGGATTGGAAAACCGCAAATTTAACGCCCCTATTTAAGAAAGGAGTGAGACAGAAAGCAGGAAACTATAGACCAATTAGCCTCACATCTGTCATTGGGAAAATGCTGGAGTTCATTATTAAGGAAGTAGTAGCAGAACATTTAGAAAATCATAATACAGTCAAGCAGAGTCAGCATGGTTTTATGAAAGGGAAATCATGTTTGACAAATTTGCTGGAGTTCTTTGAGGATGTAACGAGTAGGGTGGATAAAGAGGAACCAGTAGATGTCGTGTATTTGGATTTCCAGAAGGCATTCGATAAGGTGCCACATAAAAGGTTACTGCACAAAATAAGAGCTCACGGGGTTGGGGGTAATATATTAGTGTGGATAGAGGATTGGCTAACTAACAGAGAGTCGGGATAAATGGGTCATTTTCCGGTTGGCAAACTGTAACTAGTGGGGTGCCACAGGGATCAGTGCTGGGGCCTCAACTATTTACAATCTACATTAATGACTTGGATGAAAGGACCGAGTGTAATGTAGCCAAATTTGCTGATGATACAAAGATAGGTGGGAAAGCAAGTTGTGAAGAGGACACAAAGAATCTGCATAGGGATATAGATAGGTTAAGTGAGTGGGCAAAAATTTGGCAGATGGAGTATAATGTGGGAAAATTTGAGGTTATCCACTTTGGTAGGAAAAATAAAAAAGCAAATTATTTAAATGGAGAGAGATTAAAAAATGCTGCAGTACAGAGGGATCTGGGGGTCCTTGTACATGAAACACAAAAAGTTAGCATGCAGGTACAGCAAGTAATTAGGAAGGCAAATGGAATGTTGGCCTTTATTGCAAGGGGGATGGAGTTTAAAAGTAGGGAAGTCCTGCTACAACAGTACAGGGTATTGGTGAGACCACACCTGGAGTACTGTGTACAGTTTTGGTCTCCTTATTTAAGGAGGGATATACTTGCAGAGAAGGTTTACTAGGTTGATTCTTGAGATGAAGGGGTTGTCTTATGAAGAAAGGTTGAGCAGGTTGGGCCTATACTCATTGGAGTTTAGAAGAATCAGAGGTGATCTTATTGAAGCACACAAGATGTTGAGGGGGCTCGACAAGGTAGATGCAGAGAGGATGTTTCCCCTCGTGGTGGAATCTAGAACTAGGGGGCATAGTTTCAGAATAAGGGGTTTCCCATTTAAAACGGAGATGAGGAGGTATTTCTTCTCTCAGAGGGTCGTGAATCTGTGGAATTCTCTTCCCCAGAGAGCTGTGGAGGCTGGGTCATTAAATATATTTAAGGTGGAGATAGACCGATTTTTGAACGATAAGAGAGTCAAGGGTTATGGGGAGCGGGCAGAGAAGTGGAGTTGAGGCCAAAAATCAGATCAGCCATGATCTTATTGAATGGTGGAGCAGGCTCGAAGGGCCAAATGGCCTACTCCTGCTCCTATTTCTTATGTTCTTATGTTCCCCTCCAAGTCACACATCATCCTGACTTGGAAGTATATTGCCGTTCCTTCATCGTCGCTGGGTCAAAATCCTGGAACTCCCTCCCTAACAGCACTGTGGGAGTACCTTCACCACCCAGACTGTAGCGGTTCAAGAAGGCGGCTCACCACCACCTTCTCAAGGGCAATTAGGGATGGGCAATAAATGCTGGCCTTGCCAGCGACGCCCACATCCCATAAACAATTTTTTTTTTTAAATCCTGCCACTGGAATGACAGAAATTACACCCCAAAAACATGCCATTCGGCCCATCCAATCTGTGTTGGTGTTTATCCTCCACTTGAGCCGTATCCTAATCCCATGTTCCCACCCTGTTCCCAGATCCCTTTCCTTCAATCACCTATCGAAACTATTCTTTAATATTGCCAGGGTCTCTATTTCAATCATTAACTCTGGTCGTGCACTCCACAGCCTCTCAACCCTCTGTGCAAATAATATATCCTGCTCTCTGTCCCAAATCTCTTACATTTAATCTTATATCTGTGACCCCCTCATTCAAGACCACTCATTCACTGGAAATAATCTGTGTTTATCTACTCTGTCTCATCACTTTGTAATTTTAAACACCTTTATCAAATCACCCCGCAGTCTCCTCTGTTCAAATGAAAACAGCCCCAGTTTTTCAAGTCTTTCTTTGTATTTGTATATCCTCACACCAGGTAACTTCCCAGAGAATCGGCGCTGCACCCTCTCTGTTGCCTCAACATCCTTCCTACAGTGTGGAGTCCAAGCCTGCACACAGTGCTCCAACTGCATTCTCACTCAGGTTTTATGCAGACTCACCATTACCCCTCACTTTGGGTGTTGATGTCTCTGCAGTTTCCAATGGTGGCACTTCACCATACTTCAGACACCTAAAGAGGGCACTTGACTAGATGGCAAGTGTACAGTAGGAGATTCAGACTCGGGTGCATCAGCTGGTGGCGGTACTTCATTCATAGCCTGCAAATTTCAATGTAGCTCATCCTACATTACAACAGTGACCACACTTCAAAAGTACTTCATTGGCTGTGAAACACTGTAGAACATCCTGAGGTTGTAAAAGGCGTTATATAAATGCAAGTTCTTTCTTTCTCTCTCTTTTTCACTTTCTCTCTTTTACTCTCCCTTTTTCTTTCTCTCTCTCTCTCTTTCTCTTTCACTCTCTCTGTCTCTCTCTGCCCTTCTTTCTTTCTCTCTCTTTTTCACTTTCTCTCTTTTACTCTCCCTTTTTCTCTCTCTTTCTTCTTTCTCTCTCTCTCTTTCTCTTTCACTCTCTCTGTCTCTCTTTCTTTCTCTCTTTTTTCTTTCGCTCTCTTTTTCTTCTTTCGCTCGCTCTCTTTTTCTTTCTTCTTTCTTTCTCTTCCTTTAACTTTGAAATGATTATCTGATGGCTTTGTTTTTAGATCCATTAATTCAAATGAATGCAGAATCCTGCAGGATCCATTAGGAGCGAGCAAACATTCCCGTCTGATTTTTCTCCATGTGCTGCAACCAGGTGAATATTTAATGGCCGAGCGCAAAAGAGTAAAATATGTCTTCATATGTCAATTATTCACGATCAAAGACACAATGCTTAGAATGGAATGCTAATGAGAACTTGTTGGGATTGTAGATAATTGAGGTGAAAACACACCAGATTACAAAACTCAGGGATCCACAGCGTGTTCGTTGCATTTTAAATAGTATTGAAATTCCAATCAGGTGCGGACACACTCCCAGAGGAAGCCCACTATTACATGTCTAATTAAGGCCAAACCCAGAGTTCGATGGGCAGATGTCCTGCAGTGCACTGTTCTGGCCACGGAATACCCAAATCGAATTTATTACGCATCTTGGAATGATTTTCTTTTTGAGTCAGGCAACAATTTTTCTCCAACATCAGAAAATGGCTGAGTTTCCGATTGTATCTGTCTCTGGATGGTCACTCAGGTGTCAGCAGAGCACTTGACATTTTTGTCAATTGATGGTATCTCTTCAAACTGATGTTGCTGTTCAGGCCAGGAATGTTTATTTATAATGAAATCCTGGAATCAGGGAAAAGGCCTTGCAGAGGTCGCCTCTCCCTCTGTTTCACCCCCAATGTGTAGGCCTGGGTCTCTGCCCAGGGCTACAAGGCTGCAGCTCCCCCTGTCTTTGGGTGTTTCTGCCCCTTTAATTCTGTTCCCCTCCTGCCTCTTATGATCTCACTACAGCACGGACGGCCTTTCACTTAGAAACATAGGAAATAGGAGCAAGCCCTTTGAGCCTGCTCCGCCATTCAATATGATCATGGCTGATCCTCTATCTCAATACCATATTCCCGCTCTCTCCCCATACCCCTTGATGCCTTTTGTGTCTAGAAATCTATCTATCTCCTTCTTAAATATATTCAATGGCTTGGCCTCCACAGCTGTCTGGGGTAGAGAATACCACAGGTTCACCACCCTCTGAGTGAAGAAATTTCTCCTCATCTCAGTCCTAAATGTCCTATCCCGTATCCTGAGACTGTGACCCCTCGTTCTAGGCCCCCCAGCCAGGGGAAACATCCTTCCTGCATCCAGTCTGTCTAGCCCTGTCAGAATTTTATACGTTTCCACAAGATCCCCTCTCATTCTTCTAAACTCTAGTGAATACAGGCCTAGTCAACCGAATCTCTCCTCATACGACAGTCCTGCCATCCCAGAAATCAGTCTGGTGAACCTTCGCTGCACTCCCTCTATGGCAAGTATATCCTATCTTAGGTAAGGAGACCAAAACTGCACATAGTATACCAGGTGTGGTCTCACCAAGGCCCTGTATAACTGTAGTAAGATATCCTTGCTCCTGTACTCAAATCCTCTTGCAATGAAGGCCAACATACCATTTGCCTTCCTAACTGCTTGCTGTACCTGCATGTTTGCTTTCAGTGACTGGTGTACAAGGACACCCAGGTCCCTTTGTACATCAACATTTCCCAATCTATCACCATTTAAATAATACTCTGCCTTTCTGTTTTTCCTATCAAAGTGGATAACTTCACATTTATCCACATTATACTGCATCTGCCATGTATTTGCCCACTCACTCAACTTGTCTAAATCGCCTTGAAACCTCTTTGCATCCTCCTCACAACTCACAATCCCACCTAGTTTCGTGTCTTCAGCAAACTTGGAAATATTACATTTGGTTCCCTCACCCAAATCACTGATATATATTGTGAATAGCTGGGGCCCAAGCACTGATCCCTGCGGTACCCCACTAGTCACCGCCTGCCACCCCGAAAAGATCCATTTATTCCTACTCTCTGTTTCCTGTCTGTTAACCAATTTTCAATCCATGCCAGTATATTACCCCCAATCCCATGTGCTTTAATTTTGCACACTAACCTCTTATGTGGGACTTTATCAAAGGCCTTCTGAAAATCCAAATACACCACATCCACTGGTTCTCCCTTATCTATTCTACCAGTTACATCCTCAAAAAACTCCAGTAGGTTTGTCAAACACGATTTCCCTTTCATAAATCCATGTTGACTTTGTCTAATCCTGTTGATATTATCACATCCTTTATAATAGACTAGCATTTTCCCTACTACTGATTTTAGGCTAATGTAGTTCCCTGTTTTCTCTCTCTCTCCTTGGGGCCAATGGCAGGGCTCTCTCTTGACAGCGGGAATTCCGCCATGCATTGGCAGTGAGCCCCGACCCGATGTTGGGGTGGAATTGGAGGGGCACACAGAAGTCCTACCCTGAAGAGGAGAGTTCCGATTGAAAGAAGGTAACACTAAACTTCAGTAACATCTGAGAAAGTATCATTGAATGGAAATCTTGCTTGAAGGTGCTTATTTGAGTCTGCATTTTGATGTTTGTTCTCTTCTGTTTTCTCAGCCTTTATTTCTAAGACATTAATGAAGGAAAATACATCAGAAGTCATATTTCCTCTGTGCTGTTTAATAACACCTGGCTGAACATGAGCGGGCATATTCAGCAACCATCATTCATAAGAACATAAGAAATAAAAGCAGGAGTAGGCCATTCGGTCCTTCGCGCCTGCTCTGTCATTTAATAAGATTATGGTTGATCTTTTATCCACTTTCCCACGCTATCCCCATATCCCTTGATTCCCTTAGTATCCAAAAATCTATCGACCTCTGTCTTGAATATACTCATCGCCTGAGCATCCACAGCCCTCTGGGTAGAGAAATCCAAAGATTCACCGCCCTCTGAGTGAAGAAATTTCTCCTCATCTCAGTCCTTCCAGCAAAAGTCCCAGGAGTGGCAGGGAGCTGGCAGCCAGCAGGTAGAAAAGCTCACTTTCCGTACCCATTCTCTGTGTATTAGCTTACCTCTAAATAAATTTGTCTAATAATATTAGCCTGAATGTAATATTCTGACAGTCCTACCACCTTGAGGAGAAAACAACAACAACAACTACTTGCATTTATATAGCACCTTTAACGTAGTAAAACATCCCAAGTTGCTTCATAGGAGAATTCGATGGATATTCTTGTAATTTCTGGCATATTATTTCATACTTAAAGGGTAATTGCTAGTGCCATGGTAACACTACACGGCATATATAGGGAGACAGGTTTTGGTTCCTAGGAGATTTGATATACTTGCGGAAACTGCCTCTTTACCATAAGCCCAAGTCGATAGCGTTGAGGAAAAGCCTGAATTGTGACAGCATCCTCAGATGATTGTTTTAAGCACTAAAACGCCATGGGATTTGCAAGGCTTGCAAGATTTAAAGGCTTGCAACCGCAGGTGTTCTCACGTTAGACCCAGTACACAGTAAGATCTGAACAAAGCCCCCCTCAAGTCAGGGACCACCCATTACCAGAGGACCCTGTATAACATTGGCCTTACACTAGGTGCCCCTCGTATATGAGCACAAGAACAGCAGTTGGGCCCAGCGAGCCTGCTCCACTATCCTATTCATGAACAAATTGATTCTTGCCATGTTATTTACTTGCCTACAAAACCACTGATTCTGGCCAACACTTGCCAACACATTCAAGGGAATAATTGACATGTCCACATTTAGATGTTCCCTTTGCAGTAGCGGCATTGAATACCTTGACGTATTCTACTGAAAGGGTTAATTTGAATTCATGTTAAATTAAATTAAATTAATCCTCTCTTAGCTGTAAAGGGAATGGAAGTTATGTACGAAATAGAATAAGAAGAACCAGGTGGAGTGATAAGGATTGGATGCCTAGCAGCATTCAAGGACAGAATACAATGGGCATCTTTAGAGAAATACAATGGACAAATGTGAGAATGAGATTAGACCCAGCACTCAGGCAAAACATAGAATGTGATTTGCAGCATATATACGTAATTGGATAATTGTTTTTAGTTTGTAGCTGACAAAGATAAGAAATATAACGAATTAACCAGTTTAGTTTGAATTGACATAATTGTAATCATGTGATAGTTTGTAGCTATGTGATTGGATAATTCTTAAATAAAAGGTTGTAATTGACAACGGGAGGCCGAGAAGCCATGGTCACTAGGCCGGGTAAGGTCTATGACGCTTCTCCCAGAGATCTCTGAATATTAAATAAACTGTTTGCTTTTACCTATCAACACAGACTGGAGTGAATTGATTTCTCCCTAACACTACCTTTGCTGAATGATGAAAGATGGGTCGGGAATTTCCTCGGAGACATTGGAATGACGTATTTATGTTGTGTGGTCCAGTTTCCAGCGCGAAAGTCCCAGGAAATTATGGCATTAGTGAGTTGCGCCACCATTCGCGCTACTCCATGATTTCTTTGGCGCCGCTCCACCAAAACCCTCGGCGAAACCGTGAAAAGTTGATCATTGTAGTTCTGTTCCTCCCCCACCACGCATTCAAGACAACGGCGATCATGAATTACTTGGATTTAACCTAGTTACTCATTGCAGCCACTTAGACGTAAATATAATGGACCATTGGTCACATGGGAGTAATGTGATTTATGGTTCTCACATGATCCTCAGCTTGGGAGGACCATTAAAGTTTTTGTGCTTCATCTCTGCAGCCTGGAACTAATCTCAAATCTTTTTCTCTGCTTCTCTGTTACTGACATCTTCTGTTTTTCCATCCAGAGTCCTGGAGCGTCTGAAGGCAATACTCCAGAGACTTGAGCACATAATCTAGGCTGACACTCCAGTGCAGTACTGAGAGACTGCTGCACTGTCGGAGGTGCCAGTTTTCAGATGCGAGACATTAAACCAAGGACCTCTCAGGTGGATGTAAAAGATCCTACGGCACTCTCCGAAGAAGAGCGGGGAGTTCTTCTAGTGTCCTGGCCAACATTTACCCCATAACCAACATCACTAAAACAGATGATCTGGTCATTATCACATTGCTGTTTGTGGGAGCTTGCTGTGTGCAAATTTGCTGCTGCATTTCCTACATTACAACAGTGACCACACTTCAAGTTTACTTCATTGGCTGTGAAGCGCTTTGGGACATCCTGAGCTTGTAAAAGGCGCTATAGAAATGCAAGTCTTTCTTTCTTCCTCTTCTTTCAGGACCCTCACCCCTCTCAACTTGTTCAGAAGGTCGAAGAATTGCAATGGCCTTTCCAGTGGGCATCGCCCTTATTCTGCATTACCATGGGGGAGAAGCGGACGACCTGTGAGGCATCATGATCGGAGACAGCACCAAACTCGGTAAACCCCCTCCACCCCTCCCCAGGGAGTGTGCAGGGAACAGCGATGTCCAATGAAGTGTCCTGAAGGAAAACTCTGAGCACTGGGGAAGCCTTTGTCCCTCGTCATTGCGCCATCTGCGACATTCCATTTTCCACCATCCATAGAATTGAGCTCATCCAAATCTCTGCTGCCCGTGTCCTAACTCTCAACAAGTCTCGTTCACCCATCGCCCCGGTGCTCACTGACCTACATTGGCTCCCAGTTAAGCAGCGCCTCGATTTTTGATATCCTCATCCTTGTTTTCAAATCGCTCCATGGCCTCGCCCCCTCCCTATCTCTGTAATCTCCTCCAGCCCCACAACCCCTCGAGAGCTCTGCACTCCTCCAATTCTGGCCTCTTGCGCATCCCCCGATTTTCATCGCTCCACCATTGGCGGCCGTGCCTTCAGCTGCTGAGGCCCTAAGCTCTGGAATTCCCTCTCTGAACCTCTCCGCCTCTTTACCTCACTTTACTCCTTTAAAACACTCCTCAAAACCTACCTCTTTCATCGGCGCTAATATCTCCTTAGATGGCTCAGTGTCGAATTTTGTCTGATAACGCTCCTGTGAAGCGCCTTGGGACATTTTACTACATTAAAGGCGCTATATAAATACAAGTTGTTGTTGTTATTCAGCAGGGAGGGGCAAGGAGTGGGATGGATCCTGGGGGGTCAAGATCTACCCCTTAAGCTGTGCTGGACATCACCGCTCCGTATCACCAACAACGCAACACAGGAAAGGTACAACCACACGCACGGGGCCACACGGCTAATGGTGGAGAGGACCATCAGGTGCCTGGACAGATTGAGGGCGGGGAGGTTACACCCTGGATAAGGTGACAAAAAGTGTAGCGGTGTGCTGTGCACTGCACAATTTCAGCCTGCGGCAAGGTGTCAGCCCAGACTTGTGGAGCCCATGGAACCGGAGCATAGTGGTTAGCACTGGTGCCTCACAGCGCCAGAGACCCGAGTTCGAATCTGACCTCGGGTGACTGTCTGTGTGGAGTTTGCACATTCTCCCCGTGTCTGCGTGGGTTTCCACCGGGTGCTCCGGTTTCCTCCCACAGTCCAAAAATGTGTGGGTTAGGTTGATTTGGCTATGATAAATTGACCCTTAGTGTTAGGGGGGATTAAATATGTGGGGTTATGGGGATAGGATAGGATGGGATATGTTAGGGGGAATTAAATACGTGGGGTTACGGGGGTAGGGTGGGATATGTGTACTGTGGGGATTAAAGCAGGGACAGGGTACTGGATTTGGATGATCAGCCATGATCGTATTGAATGGCGGAGCAGGCTCGACGGGCCGAATGGCCTACTCCTGCTCCTAGATTCTATGTTTCTATGTTTCTATGATCCCAACCTTCTGTACCTTCTCCATCCCAGGGGTGGTCCCTCCGAGGAATCAACGCTCACTCTCACCAGAGCAGCCAGCGAACACCTGGTGGCACAGCTATTCAGTCGTGTGATATACCCCACCCTCGTAACCTCCCTCCCCCAGGTCAAACCCGTTGCTCCAAGCGGCATGAGGAAGTCATGGGCTGATCCTCGCGGGGCTGCGGACTCGAGGAACGACAGGCAAGGTAACGAACAAGGGAACTTTCAGTACAAAATTGCAATTGAGCTTACAAACTGCATCAATGGAAACTTTTTAATCCAACATCAGAAAAGCTATTACGATAGCAAAATACTGCGGATGCTGGAAATCCGAAATAACAACAGAAAACGCTGGAAAAACTCAGCGGGCCAGACAACATCCGTGGAGGGAGAAAGAGAGTTAACGTTTCAGGTCGATGACCTTTCGTCAGAACTGGGAAGAGCCGGAAATCAAATAGATTTAAGGCCAGGGTAAAGCTGGGAAAAGGGGGAGGGGATAAAGGAACAAAGGGGGAGATGAAGAGACATTAAGAGATATGCAAGGCTAGAGGTGGTGTTAATGTGACAGATTAAGGCTGAAAGAAGTGTGAAATCCACTGGCAGAATGAAGGACAGCTGCCAGCTTCTAGGAGGAAAAAAAAGGGTGGGGGGGGGGCAAATAAAAGGGGGGGAAAAAATAAAATATAAATGTGATATGAGCTGAGGTTATGATCTAAAATTGTTGAACTCGATATTGAGTCCAGAGGGCTGTAGCGTGCCTAAACGAAAGATGAGGTGCTGTTCCTTGAGCTTACGCTGCGCTTCCGTGGAACAGTGTAATAGGCCGAGGACGGTGAGGTCAGAGTGGGACGATAGGGTTCCCCTTGTCCTCACCTTTCACCCCATCAGCCTCCACATTCAATGGATCATCCTCCGCCATTTCCGCCACCTCCAGCGTGATCCCACCACCAAACACATCTTCCCCTCACCTCCCCTTTCAGCATTCCGCAGGGACCGCTCCCTCCGCGACACCCTAGTCCACTCCTCTACCACCCCCAGCACCCCTTCCCCTTCGCCCGGCACCTTCCCGTGCACGCGCAGGAGATGCAACACATGCCCTTATACCTCCCCTCTTCCCACTGTCCAGGGCCCCAAACACCCCTTCCAGGTGAAACAGCGATTTACTTGTACTTCCTGCAATTTAGTATACTGTATTCGCTGCTCACGATGTGGTCTCCTCTACATTGGGGAGACCAAACGCAGATTAGGTGACCGCTTTGCGGAACACCTCCGTTCAGTCCGTAAGGGGGACCCCGAGCTCCCGGTCGCCTGTCACTTTAATTCACCGCTTCACTCCCACTCTGACCTCACCGTCCTCGGCCTATTACACTGTTCCACGGAAGCGCAGCGTAAGCTCGAGGAACAGCACCTCATCTTTCGTTTAGGCACGCTACAGCCCTCTGGACTCAATATCGAGTTCAACAATTTTAGATCATAACCTCAGCTCATATCACATTTATATTTTATTTTTTCCCCCCCTTTTATTTGCCCCCCCCCCACCCTTTTTTTTCCTCCTAGAAGCTGGCAGCTGTCCTTCATTCTGCCAGTGGATTTCACACTTCTTTCAGCCTTAATCTGTCACATTAACACCACCTCTAGCCTTGCATATCTCTTAATGTCTCTTCATCTCCCCCTTTGTTCTTTTATCCCCTCCCCCTTTTCCCAGCTTTACTCTGGCCTTAAATCTATTTGATTTCCGGCTCTTCCCAGTTCTGACGAAAGGTCATCGACCTGAAACGTTAACTCTCTTTCTCTCTCCACGGATGTTGTCTGGCCCGCTGAGTTTTTCCAGCGTTTTCTGTTGTTATTTCAGAAAAGCTATTATTCGACACCTATGCGTGCGAAGGCTTTTGAGGCCCACTATTGGCTACTTCGTTTCTGAGCTCCCTGATTCACCACTGTGCTCCCTGACGCTTATTCAGCTAACTTTCCCAGCAAATTTCGGAGTAAGTTCGCAATGGGAAGATCGGCACGCGAAACGGTGTCAATTACGGCGTATGTCAGGAAATTTCCGACAAAGACTGTATGACAGAAAATGGCAGCAGTGAAGGATTTGTTGTAACGTGGGGGGGCAAAACCACAAAATGAGTTTTCTTTGGCAATGACGATTCCAGACAAAGCCAAGAAAGTAATGGATTTTGCCAATAAATGTGTTTATTACCCCCAGGAGAGAGAAATGTCTTCTGAAGCTAAGAAACTTCAAAGGCCCAAATACACTGAGCTTAAGGCTTCTTTGTTCAGTTGGTTTACATGGCCCCGGGAACAAAATGGTAACGTGACTGATGAGGTGATCAGGGGGAAAAAATCTAAAAGACTTTGCTTAGCAACCAAGTACACAGAACTTTACACAAGTGACTAGTTCAAAGGTTTAAGGTGAGGCGTCACCATTTCCAGCCTTGTTATTGAGTGTAAACTGCAGGTGTGAATCCTAAGCAAATTGGTGAGGTTCTGAATGACACTGGAAGGTCTTAACTGTCTATGCAGCGTGATTGAACTATTTAACAAGATGTTATTGGCCAAGATTTTGTAAGAGAAGACAATCCC
The DNA here is from genome assembly GCA_030390025.1 of Squalus acanthias. NCBI lineage: Eukaryota > Metazoa > Chordata > Chondrichthyes > Squaliformes > Squalidae > Squalus > Squalus acanthias. The sequence continues at coordinate 33,003,625 of CM059446.1, read as the reverse complement.
AGAGGCGTCGCACGGTCAATAGACAGGATTACAGCTGTCTGTGTGAGAACAATCATTAATGAACTCACCCATTGTCACACATCTGAAAACCCAAATGCTGCTGTAAAACTGCCCCTGTGTCTGTGTGCTGTCCCGTCAATGTATAAGAATTTTTACAGGTCCTGGCGAATGTACATAGCTGATAACTATTAAGATTACGAACATATGAACAATGACGGTCCACTCAGCCTGTCCCACACAATTGCGATGCCTTGTGTATCACAATATATACACTCTTCACCCCACCCGAAACCATGTGATCTCCAGGGAGAGGTGAAAAACCAGATTAAAAAATCCAGGCCAATTTGGGGGGAAAAAATCTGTGAAATTCCTCTCCGACCCATCTAGGTGATCGAAACTAGTCCAGAGATCACACAGGCCCTGAATTCCCTACAGTAACTACCTTCTAAAAGAGGTGGTCTCCACCCCAGCCAGAAACAAATCCAGCTCTCGCTTAAAGGAATTCAGTGAATCAGTATCCATCGCACAAGACGGCAGCCTATTCCAGAGGTCCACTATTCTCTGGGTAAAGAATCACTTCCTGTCATCTAACCTGGATCTGGCCTTATATAACTTGAATTTGTGACCACTGGTCCTCCCTAACTTAAAGATTTTCGCATTAACATACAAAGCAACCAACCCGTGTCACTTCTCTTCTCTTCTCTCTTAAGCAGTTCCTCGGAACCGAGAATGAATTGCTTCCACACTAGAAATGAGTTCTCAGGTGACTGATGAGTCCAATGTGGGACCTACAGTCTCTGTCACAGGTGGGGCAGACCGTGGTTGAAGGGGCGGGTGGGTGGGGTGCTTGGGTTGACGTGCGCTCCTTGCGCTGCCAGCGCTTGGCTTCCGCTTGCTCCCGGTGAAGAGACTCGAGCTGTTCGGCACCTTCCCGGATGCTTCTTCTCCACTTTGTGCGGTCTTGGGCCAGGGATTCCCAGGTGTCGGAGGGGATGTTGCACTTTTTCAAGGAGGCTTTGAGGGTGTCCTTGAAGCGTTTCCTCTGCTCTCTTGCCGTGTTGGAGCTCCGAGTAGAGCGCTTGTTTTGGGAGTCTCGTATCGGGCATGCGAACGATGTGGCCTGTCCATCGGAGCTGATCGAGCGTGGTCAAAGCTTCGATGCTGGGGATGTTGACCTGAGTTCTGACTTGGTTCTGACTTGCTGTGAATGGCCATTGACCAGATAATAAAATCTAACTGCATTCAGTTTAAATGAAGACTTTCATTTCTATAGCGCCTTTCACAACCTTAGGATGCCCCAAAGCGGCTTACACTCAATTACTACTTTTTTGAAGTGGAGTCATTGTTGTAATCTAGGAAACACGGCAGCCAAAATACACACAGCAAGCTCCCGCAAACAGCAATGAAATAATAACCAGATAATCTGTTTTTTAGGTGTTGGTTGAGGGATGAATATTGGCCAGGGCACCAGGGAGAACTCCCCTGCTCTTCTTCAAAATAGTGCCATGGGATCTTTTATGTCCACCTGAGAGAGCAGACTGGGCCCCGGTTTAACGTCTGATCCGAAAGACGGCACCTCCGACAGTGCAGCACTCCCTCAGCACTGCACTGTAGTTTAAATGGGATATTTATTAGCTAGAGATTCATCATTTGACCCAGTGTCTGGAAGTAAATAAATTCACCACTCTTAATCTTGGTCATGAGATGCGTAGATAGCTCGAGATGAAATTCAAACAATGATGATTCTTAAACGGTTGGAAAGAGAAATGGAATAGTCAGAGTAAGAAAGAACTTGCATTTGAATAGCGGTTTTCATGATCTCAGGACGTCTCAAAGCACTTCATAGCCACTCAAGTACTTTTGAAGTGTAGTCATGTAGGGAAACATGGCCGCCAAATTGTGTACAGCAAGATCCCACAAACAACTCCCCTACTGTTCTTCAAAAAGTGCCATGGAAGCTTTCACTGAGAGGGCAGATGGGGCCTTGGTTTAACATCTAATCTGAAAGACGGCACCTCTGACTGTGCAGCACTTCATCAGTACTGCACTGAAGCATCAGTAGGGATTATGTCCTTAGGTGTCTAAATTGGGGCTTGAACCCACAAACCTCTGACTCAGAGGCAAGAGTGCTACCCACTGGGCTGAACCTTTAATACTCAGAGCCGCTGGGAATGATCCAGGCTCCTCATTTGAGTCAGGCACTCTGCTTGGAATGCCTGTTCTCAACAGGTATGAACGCAGGACTCTCGAACCCCAATTTTAACTCCCTACGCCTGATGGGAACAGGGCATGCGGGGGTTAAAAATGCTTGTGGCGACCTACTCACCTGATCCTCAGTGGCCTCGCGTCGTGCCCCATTTTTACAGATGTGTTCTGGCCAGCCAGTGGGGTCCTCGCACCAGGCAGGCGAAGGCCTCCTTGAAATTCAGAAGTCGGGGGTCAGATGATGTATATAGAAACATAGAAACATAGAATCTAGGAGCAGGAGTAGGCCATTCGGCCCGTCGAGCCTGCTCCGCCATTCAATACGATCATGGCTGATCATCCAAATCCAGTACCCTGTCCCTGCTTTAATCCCCACAGTACACATATCCCACCCTACCCCGGTAACCCCACGTATTTAATTCCCCCTAACATATCCCATCCTATCCCCATAACCCCACATATTTAATCCCCCCTAACACTAAGGGTCAATTTATCATAGCCAAATCAACCTAACCCACACATATCAGACCCCGACGACATTTTAACCCTCCACGGCTGTGTTTGCCGCCCATTGCTGGCCACGCCCGGAACTCCAGGCAGCAAGGAGCAGTGGGCCTAGAAGGGGGCCGAGAGGGTAAGTATATATATTTCTTATGATAAAGGTTTCCTCGTATTCCAACGCATTCCTGGCTGGCCTTTCACATTCCACCATACGTAAACTTGAAGTCATCCAAAACTTGGCTGCCCGTGTCCTAACTCATACCAAGTCCCGTTCGGCCATCACCCCTGTGCTCGCTGACCTACATTGGCTCCTGTTTAAGCAGCGCCTCGATTTCAAAATTCTCATCCTTGTTTTCAAATCCCTCCATGGCCTCGCCCCTCCCTATCTCTGTAATCTCCTTCAGCCCCACAACCCCCCGAGATATCTGCGCTCCTCTAATTCTGCCCTCTTGAGCATCCCTGATTATAATCGCTCAACCATTGGTGGCCGTGCCTTCTGTTGCCTAGGCCCTAAGCTCTGGAATTCCCTGCCTAAACCTCTCCGCCTCACTACCTCTCTTTCCTCCTTTAAGACGCTCCTTAAAACCTACCTCTTTGAGCAAGCTTTTGGTCACCTACCCTAATTTCTCCTTATGTGGCTCGGTGTCAAATATTTTGTCTTAAAATACTCCTGTGCAGCGCCTTGGGATGTTTTACTACGTTAAAGGCGCTATATAATATAGGTTGTTGTTGTTGTGGGCCAGGAGGAGCAAAAGTGCTCCCCATGGCCTCACAGAAAATGGTTCCTCCCGCGATCGCCTACTCCCCCACCTTAATTACGGGGCCCCATTCCCAGGGGTTCCTGGCTGCGGCCTCCTACCATGCTCCCCTGACTCCCGCCCGCTGGCCTGACGCCAATGACTGTCCAACAGCCCTTTCCCCCAACTCCTATATTTTTATAAGTAATAAAACAAAAGCGGTCAAAGAAAATGAAAAAAATGCACACCATTTTTTTAATGCTCCGAGAATTTTTCTCCTGGGTTTTGCTCACAGCCCTGTCCTGGAGATTAATCTTCACTTCCTGTCTAGAACCAGGGTCACAGTCTCAGAATAAGGGGTCGGCCATTTAGGACTGAGATGAGGAGAAATTTCTTCACTCAGAGGGTGGTGAATCTCTACCCCAGAGGGCTGTGGAGGCTCAGTCGTTGAGTATATTCAAGACAGAGATTGATAGATTTTTGAATATTAAGGGAATCAGGGGATATGGGGATAGTGCAGGAAAGTGGAGTTGAGGTAGAAGATCAGCCATGATCTTATTGAATGGCAGAGCAGGCTCAAATGGGCAAATGGCCGACTCCTGCTCCTATTTCTTATGTTCTTATGGAGGGTTGGCAACCCTAAGTGGATCCTATGGAATGAGCAGTTACTGTTTGGTGAAGGATACAGTGACCCAAACGGGTAATTATGAGAGTGCAAGCGAGTGATCTAATGGTGAGACAATTTCCCAATTATATTGGCAAACATCTGGATTCATGCCAGCCATGGCTCAGTGGGCAGCACCCTCGCCTCTGAGTCAGAAGGTTGTGGGTTCAAGTCCCACTCGAGAGACTTGAGCGCAAACTCTAGGTTGACACTCCCAGTGCGGTGCTGAGGGAGTGCAGCACTGTCGGAGGTGCCGTCTTTCGGATGAGACGTTAAACCGGGCCCTGTCTGCTCTCTCAGGTGGACATAAAAGATCCCATGGCACTACTTCATAGAAGGGCAGCGGAGTTCTCCCTGGTGCCCTGGCTAATATTCATCCCTCAACCAACACCTAAAAAACAGATGATCTGGTTATTATTTCATTGTTGTTTGCGGGAGCTTGCTGTGTGCAGTTGGCTGCCACGTTTCCTACATTAAAACAGTGACTAATGTTCAAAAAGTACTTAATTGGCTGTAACGTGCTTTGGTACGTCAGGTGGTTGTGAAAGGCGCTATATAAATGCAAGTCTTTCTTTTTTTTCTTTTGGATTGGCATTGGAAAGAAATCCAAATTTGAGTTAAATTGAAACTGGTTTGGCTCATTTAAATTGTCCAATTTTGGGCCTCTGGCAGTCTCAGGAAGTTATTATAATCATAATATAAGATACCATCAGCTCCCACCCGCGAATAGGCCAGTTATGAGACAATAATTGATGAGGCAGAAGGAGTAATGAACCTGGCATGTTGGTGCTTGGTTTTAAATATCTAGTCCGTCCACACTGGGTACACAGTATTATGCGGAGACTTTAAGCCAAGGTCATTTGAAGGCCTGATTCGGAGTTATCACAGCGACTGCAGCAAATACTTCAAAGACCAGCCAAGCTTTTATTCGAAACAAATAAAGCGAAACCTCTGCATAAACCAGGGGGTTGAATTTCTGTTTGACTGCCTCCACGGGGCAGGAGTTTGGGAGAGGTTGCCCCACTCCCAGATTAGAACATAGGAACAGGAGAATTGAGAAAGCGGTTAAAAAAGCATACCAGATCCTGAGCTTCATAAATAGATTGTAACTTTACCTGAGGAAGGGGCGACAGCTCCGAAAGCTTGTAATTTTAAATAAATCTGTTGGACTATAACCTGGTGTTGTGCGACTTCTCATTTTCATAAATAGAGGCATGGGCTGGATTTTCATTGACCCGTGGAGGCGGGTTTGGAGGCGTGTGGGGGGTTAAAATTGCGAAAACTGGCAGGCGGGCACAAGCCCACCTCCATCCCGCCTCCACGCAATTTTCATTAAACTGTGTCTGCTGGTTCCGACTCTGTCCCGCCTCTAAGAGACGGGATAGGCTGTTAAGGCCCTTAACAAGCACTAAATTGCCTCTATAATGCCATTTTGAAAGGCCTTTGTGAATTTAACCCTTTTTCTACATGAAGCACGCCTGTTCTGAACCACGAATGTGAAACCCGGCGGGAGCACATTTGGATAGCTGACTAGCAGACAGGCAGGCAGGCTGGCTGGCTGGATGGATGGATGGATGACATATCTGCGAGTGGTGGTGGATGGGAGACATATCTGGGAGTGGTGGTGCAAAAATATCTGGGAGCAGACTTAGGGCTGCTGCTGCTGATTTTGCATCCAGGTCCTCTCACAGCAAAGGCCAGGCAGTCTCTGAAGACCTTCAATGCAGCAGCAATGATGACATCATCAGAGGCGACTTTCAGACTGAAAACACTAATTGGTTCATGGGTTGCCACATGCTGGAACACAATTGCCCAATTAGTTAAAATTGCATCAATCTCCCACATCCAATTGCAGTCGGGTGGATAACACGAAAAGTGGATGACACGACCCCAACCCGCACCAGTATCAAAATCCAGCCCATAAAGTACAAAAAGCAAGGAAGTTATGATGAACCTTTATAAAACACTGGTTCGGCCTCAACTGGAGTATTGTATCCAATTCTGGGCACCACACTTTAGGAAGGATGTGAAGACTTTAGAGAGAACATAAGAAATAAGAGCAGGACTAGGCCATATGGCCCCTCGAGCCTGCTCCGCCATTCAATAAGATCATGGCTGATCATCGACCTCAACTCCACTTTCCCGCCCAATCTCCATATCCCTTGATTCCCCTAGAGTCCAAAGATCTATCAATCTCAGCCTTGAATATACTCAAAGATTCAGCATCCACAGCCCTCTGGGGCAGAGAATTCCAAAGATTCACAACCCTCTGAGTGAAGAAATTCCTCCTCATCTCAGTCTTAATGGTCTACCCCTTATCCTGAGACTATGCCCCCTAGTTCTAGACTCCAGCCAGGGGAAACAACCTCTCAGCATTTACCCTGTCAATCCCCTTCAGAATCTTGTATGTGTTGAGGCTGCCGCGAAACACGAATTAAGACTGAATCCATGTGTGGAAAACAAAGGCTTTTTAATACAACTGCATGATCCAAAATGGCTGAAACCCACTGCTCCCAGAATTCTCGGAAAAAATCCTGAGGCCCCGCCCACTCCTTTTCTCCTGCCTTAAAGGCAAGGTGCCTTAAAGGCAAGGTGCCCGATATTTTGTCCACGGACGGAAAAGTGGATAATGCCCGTTTAGGTGCCGATCCGCCACATATGTATCAATGAGATCACCTCTCATTCTTCTAAACTCCAGAGAGTATAGGCCCATTCTACACAATCTCTCATCATAGGACAGCCCTCTCATCCCAGGAATCAATCTAGTGAACCTTTGTTGCACCGCCTCCAAGGCAAGTATATCCTTCCTTAGATAAGGAGACCAAAACTGTGCACAGTACTCCAGGTGTGGTCTCACCAAGGCCCTGTACAATTGTAGCAAGACTTCCTTACTCTTATACTCCAATCCCCTTGCAATAAAGGCCAACATGCCATTTGCCTTCCTTATTGCTTGCTGTACCTGCATGCTAGAGGGTGCGGAAAAGATTTACGAGAATGGTTCCAGGGATGAGGGACTTCAGTTACGTAGCTAGACTGGAGAGGCTGGGATTGTTCTCCTTAGAGCAGAGAAGGTTGAGAGGAGATTTGATAGAGGTGTTCAAAATCATGAGGGGTCTAGACAGAGTAGATGGAGAGAAACTGTTCACATTGGCAGAAGGGTCGAGAACCAAAGGACACAGATTTAAGGTGATTGGCAGAAGACCCAAAGGCGACATGAGGAAAAACTTTTTTATGCAGCAAGTGGTTAAGATCTGGAATGCACTGCCTGAAAGGGTGGTGGAGGCAGATTCAATCGTGGCTTTCAAAAGGGAATTGGATAAGTGCCTGAAGGAAAAAAATTGCAGGGCTACGGGGAGAGGGCGGGGGAGTGGAACTAACTGAAGTGCTCTTGCAGAGAGTCAGCACAGGCTCGATGGGCCGAATGGCCTCCTTCTGCGCTGTAACCATTCTATGATTCTATGAGTAGGTCATTTAGCCCCTCAAGCCTGTTCTGTCATTCAATTAGATCATAGCTGATCTGTGACCTAACTCCATATACCCGCCTTTGCCCCCTATCCCTTAATTCATTTGGTTAACAAAAATCTGTCAATCACAGATTTAAAATTAATGATTGATCTAGCTCCAAGGCCCAACTAATTTTCATGGTGGGGAGCAGCTCGCCAATTGGAGGTGGTCAAAAATCCGGGGCCGCTCCACTGCGAAGCCCAGGGTCACGAGGTCATGGGGTTCGACATGTGGGTTCAGGTGAAGCATTAGTGCCCCTCCATCTTTCAGATTAAACGTTAAACCAAGACCCCGTCTGCTCTCTCAGGTGGATGTCAAATATCCCATGGCACTATTTCAAAGAAGAGCAGGAATGTTCTCCCCGGTGTCCTATTTCTGTCTATTTCCACCTCCGTAACATCGCCCGTCTCCGCCCCTGCCTCAACCCATCTACTGCTGAAATCCTCATCCATGCCTTTGTTACCTCTAGACATGACTATTCCAACGCACTCCTGGCTGGCCTCCCACACCCTACGTAAACCTGAGGCTATCCAAAACTCGGCTGCCCGTGTTTTAACTCGCACCAAGTCCCGTTCGCCCATCACCCCTCTGCTCGCTGACCTACATTGGCTCCCGGTTAAGCAAAGCCTCGATTTCAAAATTCTCATCCTTATTTTCAAATCCCTCCATGGCCTCGCCCCTCCCTAGCTCTGTAATCTCCTTCAGCCCCACAACCCCCCGAGATAACTGCTCTCCTCTAATTCTGCCCTCTTGAGCATCCCTGATTATAATCACTCAACCTTTGGTGGCCGTGCCTTCTGTTGCCTAGGCCCTAAGCTCTGGAATTCCCTGCCTAAACCTCTCCGCCTTGCTATCTCTGTTTCCTCCTTTAAGACGCTCCTTAAAACCTACCTCTTTGACCAAGCTTTTGGTCACCTGCCCTAATTTCTCCTTATGTGGCTCGGTGTCAATTTTTTTGTCTTGTAACACTCCTGTGCAGCACCTTGGGACATTTTAATACGTTAAAGGCGCTATACAAATACAAGTTGTTGTTGTTGTTGTTGTCCTGGCCAATATTTATCCCCCAACCAACACCACTAAATACAGATTGTCTGGTCATTTATCACATTGCTGTTTGTGGGACCTTGCTGTGAACAAATTGGCTGCCGTGGTTCCTACATTACAACAGTGACTACACTTGAAAAGCTTGGATGTGAAGCGCTTTGGAACATCCTGAGGTCATGAAAGGCACTGTAGAAATGCAAATCTTTCTTTCTTTCTGATGACCCCATAAAAATAATTTAAAAACCTGTTTTGTAAACGTTTTTTGAGCAGTCTATAGCTTAAAAGACCTCTGGTTAGACCCCTCACCACCATGTGCCAATGGCCACAGTATGGGCAACATACGTTCCGCTCATTGATACTTCAAAATTGCATCGGCGTCTTATCGACATCATAGAACCCCGATTTGCATGGGCTAATGAGACTCCCAACTGTAACCAGTGGGCGGCTGGGACCTCCACTTCAAGGCCCAAACAAAGAGGTGGAAGCCCGGATGTTGGCAGGAACAGATTGGCAAATGCGGCACTGCTATTTTAATCGCGCTATCCCCTCCCCGTTCCCACTTGGCAGAGGGGATGAAAATCAGCCCTGAGATGTGGGCCTAAGGATGGGGGATAGGTTAGAATTGGTTGAAAGAGCGTGATGCCTTCCTTCATGCCCTCTGTAATTGTGGAAGGGGTAATTTATGCAGCAATCCACATTTAGCTCTCACTGGAGGAACTGTCTGTGGAGTATGTATCATTAAAGTAATCACGAATAATCCTGAACCACTTAACTAATCATATTCTATTTTTGATTACGAGACCCTATATCACCAAGAGCAATCAAAGAACTAACATCACATGACTGTGTCACTAGGAAAGGGTAAGATGAAAGAATGAACTTGCATTTATATAATGTCCTCACGGCATTCCTGGGTTTTATATTTAATGAGTCACTTTTGCAGTGCAGTTACTGCTGTTAGGTAAGTAAACACAATAGCCAATGTGTACACAGCAAGATCCCATAAAGAACAATGCGAGAAGTGGCCAGTTAATTCATTTTTGGTGGTGCTGGTTGAGGGAGAAACCCAGGGGCTGGATTTCACTCTTTCCACCCCTACACCTGCTTCCCAACTACTCCATGACCTCGGTCCAATTTCCTGGGTTGGGGGTCATTAGAGATTCATGATGGCTTCCTGGTGGTATTCCCACCAGCGCCCCCCCCCACCTCCAGTGAAATTTCAGTGGTGCTGCAGCCCTTGATGTGATGGTAATCGCATCTAGGAGCCCAAAGACTGCAAGAAATCGCCCACTGCAGGGACCATCAGTGGACCTTGAGGTCTATTGACCTCTACCCCAGAGATCACTGGCAGGCTTCACCTGGCGGTCCTGGGAGCAGCAGGAACTCTAACCCTAACCCTAACCCTCAACCAACATCACCTAAGTAGATTGTATGGTCATTTATCACATTGTGGGATCTTGTACTTCCTACATTACAACAGTGAATACACTTCAAAAGTACTTCATTGGCTGTGAAGCACTTTGGGATGTCCTGAGGTGGTGAAAGGCGCTATATAAATGCAAGTCTTTATTTCTTTCTTTCATAAATCGGCTGTTGTGTTCCCCACATTACAACAATGACTTCACTTCATTGGCTATAAAGCGCTTTAGAAAGTTGTAAAATAGAAACACAAATCCTTCCTTTCTTAAAGGTAATTTATTCAATAATGTGACTTTTAAAATTTAAATAAAGCTTGCTGCTCTGGCTTATTTTGATGAAAATTGGATCTCACTGTACAATATCGTGTCTGATACTGTTTCAGATGAAGAAAAATGAATTGTATTATTTTTATTGTTCCCGTTGATTTAATTGATAGGGTTCGGAGTGTACTTGTGGATTAGCTGTAGACAGTCTTGTTTCAAAACCATTCTAGAACTATCACAACTCGAATAGAGACAAATGGTAACAGGAATAACCAGGAAAAAGGGGATTCTTGAGGATTTCCTTTTACACATAAAAACTTGAGCACATAAATCTAGGCTGACGCTCCAGTGCAGTACTGAGGGAGTGCTGCACTGTCGGAGATGCCGTCTTTCGGATGAGACGTTAAACCGAGGCCCCGTCTGCCCTCTCAGGTGGACGTAAAAGATCCCATGGCACTATTTTGAAGAGGAGCAGGGGAGTTATCCCCGGTGTCCTGGGCCAATATTTATCCCTCAACCAACATAACAAAAACAGATTATCTGGTCATTATCACGTTGCTGTTTGTGGGAGCTTGCTGTGCGCAAATTGGCTGCCGCGTTTCCCACATTGCAACAGTGACTGCACTTCAAAAGTACTTCATTGGCTGTAAAGCGCTTTGAGACGTCCTGTGGTCGTGAAAGGCGCTATATAAATGCAAGTCTTTCTTTTTTCTTTCCAAGGCTCACGGTATAATGGAACGGGAAGTCCCAAGTAAATAAACCCCTTCAATGCCGGGTCAGAATCATAGTCCTATTCAGCGGTGTTGTGCTGCAGCGCTGAGGGATGTTACTCTTACAAAAGTGCACGGGGTTGATTTTATCTTCCTTCGCCTGGTGGCATCCAGGCAAGTGGAGGGCGGGAGTTAAAAGGCGACTCCATTCTCACCCCAATCTGGCCAGCTGCAATTTTAAATTTCAGGCGCCAAGGACACCCCAAGGTCCCAAGCCGACAGGGTCCTTCTTTAAATATACAGATCAGGCTCCGATCATGTCCTCGGGGCCCAGTCTGCCATTTTAACCTGAGGCCTGAGAGGGAGGAGCAGTGGCAGCTTCACCGCTAGACCAAACCTGCTGGGAGATGGATCCAGGGCAGGAAGAGTCCCAGCAAGGTAAGCTTTTAAAATGTATTTTAAGTTTTCTTGTCAGGCAGGAGGAGCGGGAGTGTTCCTCCGGGCCCCACGAGGATACCCTGGGCCTCCCCTGACTCAGGCTTTTTCCCCCCCTCCCCCCGATTCCCCAGCCGAGACCCAACGAGCGACTTACCTTATACTGGGGACCATTCCACCTGCATGTTAACTCCTGGGCCTCATCACCATCTTTCTAAACAGACTCCCGCTCAAACCCGGCGGGAATGATGAGGTGGCTGGCGGGTGGGAGCGGGATTTCCCACAGAGGGAGGCCATCGCCAGGGACCCAAGGGAACGGTCTCCGGCACTGAGGTAAGTGGTGAGGGGAGGGGAAGTCTGGAGGTTATTGTCATCAGGGGAGGGGGAGGGGAAGGGATGAAGGAAGGCAGAGAAGGCCCAAGGATCCCTCGTGGGACCCGGAGGACCACTCCTGCCCCTCTTGGCTCACAAGGAAACGTGAGAAAAATTCAAAATTCAAACTTACTTTGGCCACTTCTGGCCACGATCCTGCCCACTGCCAGGTTTGACCGGCAGATCCTGCACTGGGCATCACTGCCATGATTGGCAGGTAAAATCGCGTTGAGGTTTGAATGATGTCATCGGACCCCAACATTTAAACATTAATGAGGCCCCAACGCTGCTAAAAACCCAGCAATTAAAATGGCGATGAGCGCGAACCCATCGGGAAGGCAGTGAGAAGCACCAGACCGCCATTTTAACCACCCACCTGCCCCATTCCCACTGGGTGGGCAGGGTTAAAATAGGTCCTTTAGAATTTGGACCCTCAAGCCTCCATAGCAGCATTGGTGAGAAATGGTCCAACTGTGGCTATCTCCATGGCTGGTGCCTCTGGTGTCATCATATGCTCATTGGTTACATAGGATTACATAGGATATATGGCACAGAAACATGCCATTCGGTCCAACCAGTCCATGCTGGCGTTTATGCTCCACTCGAGCCTCCTCCCGTCTTTCCTCATCTAAATCTATCAGCGTAACCCTCTATTCCCTTCTCCCTCATATGCTTGTCTAGCCTCCCCTTAAATGCGTCGATACTATTCATTTCAACCACTCCCTGTGGTAGCGAGTTCCACATTCTCACCAGTCTCTAAGTTTCTTCTGGATTCCCTATTGGATTTCTTGGTGACTATCTTATATTGGTGGCCTCTAGTTATGTCACCTAGACTCGCACCCTCCAAGTAATAAGTGACCTCCCTATTCTTCCTACCAAAATGTAATACCTCTCATTTATCTGTGTTGAACTTCATTTGCCAATTATATGCCCATTCTGCAAGTTTATTAATGTCCGCCTGTAATTTGTTGCAGTCCTCCTCAGTAAACTGCAATGCAACCATTGGTCTAACATAACCAGACCATTTTCCAATGCCATGCATCTCTAATTGTTCAGTATGGACCCTGTGCTCTAACAGCAGGCTCACTACGTTCCCTATCCCCATACTAACACAACATGCCAGAGGTTTGTCCTGCACCAACTGACCTCTCACTGACTCCCCTAATTACTGCCCCTTCATCAGCATAAAATTATGTGAAAATTACAAGGAAATGGTCATTAGGCTCAACAGTGTTGGTGTTTATCCTCCACACGAGCGTCAGTTCTAATTCCGTGTTCCCGCCCTGTTGCCATATCCCTTTATCCCCCATTTCCTCCAACTACCTATCTGACCTAGTCATAAAACGTTGACGTGGTCTCTGCTTCAATCACTAACTCTGGCCGCACATTCCACAGCCTCACAGCTCCCTGTGTAAACTCTCTGTCCTAAATCTCTTACTTTTGATCTCATATCCATGTCCCCTCGTTCTAGACCTTTCAATCACGAAACAGATTTTTTTTTTCTATCCTGTCCTATCACTTTTAAATCACCTCATAATCTCCTCCATTATAAGATAAATAGCCCTGATTTTCCTCCTCATTCTTTGTATTTGCTCACATTTATATTCAATACCTCTTGTCATGAAACCCAAAACTTGAGTTGCTGCCTTTGTTTCCTACATTACAACAGTGACTACACTTCAAAAGTACTTCATTGGCTGCAAAGTGTTTTGGGATGTCCTGAGATTGTGAAAGGCGCTATAGAAATGCAAGTCTTTTCTTATCTTTCTGGTTAATGTCCTGTGAACCCGAAATCCCAAATCCCTCTGCCAGCCATGGCTCAGTTGGTAGCACTCTCGCCTCTGAGTCAGAAGATTGTGGGTTCAAGTTCCACTTGAGACTTGAACACAAAACTCTAGGCTGACGCTCCAGTGCAGTACTGAGGGAGTGCAGCACTGTCAGCTGTGTTGTCTTTAGGATGAGACGTTAAACTGTAGGCCCTGCCTGCTCTCTCAGGTGGATGTAAAATATCCCATGGCACTATTTCAAAGAAGAGCAGAGGAGTTCTACCCAGTGTCCTGGCCAATATTTATCCACTCAATTAACATCACTAAAACAGATTATCTGGTCAATGCCATTTGTGGGACCTTGCTGTGCGCAAATTGGCTGCTGTGTTTCCTACATTACAACAGCAACTACAATTCAAAAGTGCTTCATTGGCTCTGAAGTACTTTGAGATGTCCTGAGGTGATGAAAGGCGCTGTATAAATGCAAGTCTATCTTTCTTTTTTCTTTTTCCACATCATCACGCAACCTTCCCCCATTCAAAGTATGATTATTGCTTGAATTATCATTAAAATGTATCACCTCATGTTTACTGACATGGAATTCCATCTGCCACATTTTTACCCATTCCACCATCTCATCAATATCCCCTTTTTTTGTGGGATGTGGGCGTTGCTGGCAAGGCCAGCATTTATTGCCCATCCCTAGTTGCCCTTGAGAAGGTGGTGGTGAGCCGCCTTCTTGAACCGCTGCAGTCCGTGTGGTGAAGGTGCTCCCACAGTGCTGTTAGGGAGGGAGTTCCAGGATTTTGACCCAGTGACGATGAAGGATCGACGATATACTTCTAAGTCAGGATGGTGTGTGACTTGGAGGGGAACTTGGAGGTGGTGGTGTTCCCACACGCCTGCTGCCCTTGTCCTTCTAGGTGGAAGAGGTCGCGGGTTTGGGAGGTGCTGCCAAAGAAGCCTTGGTGAGTTGCTGCAGTGCATCTTATAGATGGTACACACTGCAGCCACGGTACGCCGGTGGTGGAGGGAGTGAATGTTTAAGGTGGTGGATGGGGTGCCAATCAAGCGGGCTGCTTTGTCCTGGATGGTGTTGAGCTTCTTGAGTGTTGTTGGAGCTGCACTCATCCAGGCAAGTGGAGAGTATTCCATCACCCTC